>OX578138.1:1200000-1617709 GCA_951213105.1 Amaurobius ferox
CTTGAGTAATCTTTCCAGTGTTTCAGATATTTGAGTCTGTTCATGCAGATAAGTGCTTCTGCCTCAATACGCATATAGAGCGGATGCAAGCCAAGTAAGAGTTCAAGAGTTGCAGTAGGAGTGGTTTTCATGCATCCGGAGATTGCAATGCACACCATCCTTTGAAGCTTAACTAAATCAAGTTTAGCAGTTTCATTTCTAATTCTGGACCACCAAACAATGGATCCATAAGAAATGATAGGACAGACTATCATCGAGTAAATCCAGTGAATAGCTCTGGGATTAAGGCCCCAGGTTTTCCCAATAGCATTCCTACAAGACCAGAAGATTCTTCTGGCTTTAGTTGTGCAGTAGTCCAAGTGTCTCTTCCAATTAAGTTCCTTGTCAAAGTAAATTCCCAAGAATTTAACCTCCTTGGAGCAAATAAGCTTCTGCCCAAATAAGCAAATATTCCCAAGATTAAGTATGCGTTTCCTTGTAAACGCAACTAGAGCAGTCTTCTGCGGATTAACCGTAAGACCTGCATTTTTACACCATGTTTCAACCCTCCTAAGAGCAGTAGACATCATGTCAGAGACAGTGTTGCCAAATTTGCCCCTGGCAACGATGACAACATCATCAGCATATCCAATGCAAGAAACACCAGAGATATCAATGCTTTCCAGAAGAGAATCCACAACAAGACACCAGAGAATTGGTGAGAGCACACCCCCTTGTGGACAGCCCGAAAGTGCATGCACAGTCATACTTTCTCCAAGTAAAGATGCACAGATATACCTGTTAGATAGCAGGTTCTTAATCCAATAAGATATCGTGGTATCAACACCTCTTCTGTTGAGAGCAACAAGAATGGTATCAATGGGTACTTTATCGAAGGCACCTTCAATGTCAAGAAAGGTAGCAAGAGCAATTTCCTTGGCATTGAGATTTCTCTCTAAAATAAAGGAGAGACTGTAAAGAGCAGTGTCCGTAGATTTGCCCGGTTGATAGGCATGTTGAGAACTAGACAAGGGCTTAGAGGCCAGAATCACTTCCCTTAAATACCTATCGATAAGTTTTTCAATAGTCTTAAGCAGAAAAGACGTAAGGCTGATAGGCCTAAAAGATTTGGCCTCATAGTAATTGTCCTTTCCAATTTTTGGAATGAAGATTACCCCAGTATTCCTCCACGCATTTGGTATATGACCAAGGGCAATACAAGCTCTGTAGATGTTGCAGAGAATAGGAGCAAGCATCTCTATTCCCTCCTGGAGAAGAATAGGAATGATGCCATCAGTTCCCGGAGTTTTATAGGGTTTATGGGAATTAATTGCCCATTTAACCCTATCAAGAGTAACAATGCTCCTAGCAATACCCCAGCTATTGTCGTCAGACAAGGTGGAGCAAGCAATACCACTGTCATTCTGAACAACAGGATGAGAAACCGGAAAGTGAACTCTGAAGAGCTCACTAAGGGTCTCCTCACCAGTGACAGTAAAGTCACCATTGGGCTTCTTAACAGTGTTAAGTTTACAATTTCTGTCTCTAGCCATCAACTTAACAAGTTTTGCAACGGCAGGAGTATCATTAATACCTTCGCAGTATATTCTCCAAGAATTTTTCTTGGCATCCCTAACTGCTTTATTATAAGTGGTGAGGGCAGATTTATAAGTCTGCCAATCACCATTCTTCTTGGCTCTATTAAAGAGCTTCCTGCATTTCCCACGCAACCGGCTGAGCTCACTAGACCACCAAGGAACAGTCCTTGGGGAGTCAGCTATGGTGGTTCTGCAGTTGCTATAAAAGGTGCTGATGATGGCCTGTTGCACAAAGTCAACAGCCAGATCCACGCTTTCAATAGAGGAATACTCACCAATATGATTCACCAAATTGGCCCTAAGGTCTTCTTTGTAGGAACCCCAATTCGTCTTCCTAGGGTTCCTACCTTTGTCCTCTAAAACAGTTACAGGACCTTTAACAGAAAAGGAAATTAATTGATGGTCAGACAAAGATATATCATCTGAAACCCTCCAATCAATTACGGACTCAAAAGCAGAACTATTACACAGGCTAATATCTAGGGCCAACGGCCGTACCGTGCTGAAAACACCGGTTCTCGTTAGATCACCGAAGTCAAGCAGCATCGGGCGCGGTTAGTAACTTGGTGGGTGACCACCTCGGAACGCCGCGTGCTGTTGGCCATCTCGGGTGCGGTATCCCCGTGGTTTGCGCGCTAGATTTGCACGCTGCCACATATGCCGCCGTGTTCATGCGGAGTACGATCACGTTAAACATGTGGGTCCGTAAGTCCTTCCGAGAGGTTGGTGGTAGGGGAAGGAGGGTACGGTCCCTGTGGATGCCTCCCCCACTGGGTTCCGGTCTAAATTGGGTGGCACTTCCCGGCCGTCCATACAGTTACCTTACACCTTTCTGGTAGGTCGGACGGTCTGGGTCATCAACATCAACAGGCTAATATCTAAAACCTTGCGGCGTTTTAAGGTCACAAAGGTAGGAGTATTACCCTTATTAAGTAAATAGAGCTTATGAAGAAGGATCTGATCCAAAAGATCATCACCCCTACGGTTACAATTACTACTGCCCCAAACAGTATTATGGGCATTTGCATCGCAACCAATGATCATTTTTTTACCATTGCAGTACTCAGTAAGATTAATAATGACCTTAGAGAGAGTTTCCTTATCTTCATAAGGAAGATAGGCAGAAGCAAAGATGTAATCCATCATATGTTCGTCAGTTTTAAGTTTCACATTGATAGCAACATTGTCACCATCAAGGAATTTAATCAGATGAACAGCATTGAGCTTGTTGCTAACAGCAATACAGGCTCTGGGTCTGGTACAGGATGTGTCATAAAAGACACTAAATCCTTTGATCCCTAGACCCAAAATCTTTCCATTACAGGTCCAGGGTTCTTGGACAAGAGCAATATCAGCTCTACCATTGAAAAGCCTTTTGCTAAGAATAGCAGAGGCAGATCGACTGTGATGCAGATTAATTTGCACAACCTTAAGACAGCCCATAAACAAAAAGAAGAAAAGGGCACAGAAAGACTAGGAGAAAGAAATTCACCTAGTATCATGACAATGATCAGCATCCAGCATGATATCATTGTCAAAATCTTTCATGCGTTTTTCCAACTCATCATCCGAGATCGGAGGGTTAGCATGAAGTGTAACATCTGAACCAGAAGCAATTTCTAGTTCGTTAAGTCTAGGTATCATAGTCTCAAGACTACCAATACTTACCTGAGAGGAGGTCGCCCGTTCTGCTGGCTGTTCCTCCATCTCCATCTTCCCCTTAGGCTTTTCGTTTGGATCACGAAGAATCTTGAAGACTCCACGGTCCAAACCGGTGAATGCACCAAGGTCAGCTTTGCGAATCGCATCCGCAGCTTCCGAATCCACCTCGAAGATCCATCTTACAGAGTGGGGTTCCACAAAGTTTTGCAGAACACGCCACTCCTCAGACTTCAACTCCGGGTTGAAACGGTTCAGCCGTTTCAGCAAGACACTCGGCTCCTTTGTGTACACATCCCTGGTTTTAAATGCCACCTTGACAGGTTTGGGAAGGTCATTAGCACTCAAGACCATAAGTGCCTCTCCCAGAACCTGACTGTCGTTATGGAAGGTTCTCTTGACCCATTCCACAGTATTTGCATCATTGCAATGAAGAATCACAGCTCCAGCGTTTGAGCTGAAGAGATGAATCTTCGGAAGTTGCTCACCAGTTGGGATCTCATCTATTTTACCGAGAGTCACCAACTGGATGTTATCAACCTCTTCCTTGCTCAGCTTGCTAGAAGGGAAGGACTTTTTGACGATGGCCATCTTAATAACCTGGACCGCTTGAGCGTATGTTCCAGGTCGGATGTCCGTCCTCGATCTCTTCTTGTCGATAAGATCTCTTGGAGAAGGTGTGGCTCCTGTCGACCTAGGTCGTTTGGTGCCTCCAACTTTCTCTGTGGCAGTGCCGGTTTTAACAGGCTCCTGGTCCAACTGCCTAGGCGTGCGCCTCCTCCTGCGCCTCTGTGCTTTGGTGAGTATACCCTGCGTCACAGCCGTGGTTTCAGTGTGTCGGTCACCAAGGTTCGCGACTCCACTTCCTTCCACAGCCGGACTGCAGGCTTCCTCCTTTTTTCCATGATCCGACCCCAGAGGGGTTGTTTCAATGGTTGATTGGGAAACATCCGAAGATGTGCCCAATCCTTTCAACACTTCCTCATCTACATCGTCGCAACACGGAGAATCAGGAAAACTCGAAAGAGCCCAATCTGATTTCTCCATGCTGTAACCATAAGATAGGAAAAGGAACCACGGATTACTTCCAGTTCGATCGAGGCCCCCGCTAGGCCTCGTCTCCCCACACTTTTCTAACGTGAAAAGTGTAACCGCCGGAGTCATTCGCAAAGCTAGATGATAAGGAGCGGGTCATAACGTGCACCAGGTACACAGGGCCCAGGGATCAGCAAGGATCCAAGGGGGATTTCTCGATATGAAACGCTCCCCACCATCCAACCAACGCAACCAAGGGACTCGACCTCTGGAACCGTTTACTGCAAACGTTTCTTGAAAGCAATACTACAGATGCACGCCGCTTCGCCCTTTTCGCCACACAACCACCTGGTCCCGTTCCCGAGCCCAAACGGTATACCTTACAGCAGAGGCCGAAGAGTGGTACTAAGGCCCATAAGGCAGAAGTGAAGTTTACTAGGGGCTTGGCATTGATGCAATCTGCAGCTAGAAGAAAAAGTTTGCTCGGGTACCTCGGGATAGCAACACCCGTATCCACAAAAGAAATGGATCCCTGAGGATTTTACAGAGTGGGACTGGTGTCTCACTTCCAACCCCCAACCTGGAGGACCAGGATGTCTTGTTTAGTCAGGAGCCTCACCTTTGACCTGTCCGGCATGGGAGACCCTACCAGTAGCAAAAAGCTACCGCCGGCATAGCTCTCAGGATCATTGGAACACACAAGCCCCACCACCACGACAAGGCATAGACAACATTCAGTGGGGATTTGAGGATACATAGTCTTTTATTTTAGATTTTGATGATTTTTGTGGGCCATTTCGCAAAAAAAGGCAGGTTATTTTTTTCCAAATTGTACCAAAACCTAATTAGCACCAGGGTCACACACAAGTGACTTATCTACCAAATTTTATGAAATTTGGTCCATTAGTTTTAGAGTTAAAGTGGATACATGCATTGCTCAGACAGACTCACAGACATCGCGATAAAAATATTTTTTTCATATTCTAGAGGTCCCAAAATGTGTAGATCCATCGAAAACTCGAGTTGCGATTTTCTGCATGATCCCAATACTTCCCTATACATTACCATGTATTGCAGGGAAAGTAAAAAAAGAGAAACTCTGTATATTTTGCAATCAATACTGTTGTTGTTGAAACCCAGACCGTCCGACCTACCAGAAAGGTGTAAGGTAACAGTTTGGACGGTCGGGAAGTGCCACCCAATTTAGACCGGAACCCAGTGGGGGAAGCATCCACAGGGACCGTACCCTCCTTCCCCTACCACCAACCTCTCAGAAGGACTTTCGGACCCACATGTTTAACGTGATCGTACTCCGCATGAACACGGCGGCAGTAATGGCAGTGGCTGGAATCGAACCCGGGCCTACCGAGTGCAACTCCAGCGCGCTAACCAATGGGCTACCGCGCCCGCAATCAATACTGTAAGAAAATTCTAAATACACAAATATTTTACTTAAATTCTGCACATAGCAGAAATAGTATTTGTCCCTCCTTAAATTCCTAAAAAAAATATTTACATCCTGAAATTTCACTATTCTCTCAATGTATCACACAGTCTGATGCCTATAGTTCTATTAAACGTCATCTATTAACACTTTTAATTAAAAGTCCAAATTCTGAAACAGCTTTAGTATAAGGAATCTTGGTGCAATCCGCCATTTTTTTGGCAATCAAATATGGCGCTAAGCAAAATGGTGTTTGAAAAGTGGTTATGAATGCTATGTTAGGCTTAGTGTGTAAATAATTGAAAAATATGTGTAAAATTCATAAATGCATATAAAACATAAATATCAGACAAAAACAAAAGATAGCACATGTCAACACTGTAAAAATGAATAAAATTTAGAAGCAGAAAATTTACATAGGAATGGTCGTTCTCTGTCGAATGCCACAACGTGGAAACAGCAGTTTGTGCAGCAGTTGATCCGTAGCAATTCGAACATGGATCTACACTCGCTGTCTAAAAGAGCATAGAATCTGGCATCGTTAGCTGTCAGAGGGTGCACTTAGCAACAGCTGTTTGTGCAACAGGTGTTCCGTGGCTCATAGAGCACAGATTTTCATCCACTGCATAGATGTAACATGAAAATCATAAAATTTAAGTAACTCCCTCATGCCTCAAAGTTTTTCTACTTGAGAAATTAAACTTTCAAATTACCCGCTAAAACACCCTGAAACTTATCTACAACACTGCTAACAGAAATCAAAGCAAAAGCTATGCTTAAATTAAAATATCCTAATACAATAGACTGCCAAGGGATTATCACATTTCACAATTTATTGCTCCATAAATCTCGCCAAATCAAAATTCTTTATACCAAAACTGTACTCAAATTTTAGCACTCTTAAATGTTTAATTTGGCATTTTAAAATATAATCATGTATTTAAGTTGCTTTTGAATGAAAGTTTGAATTTTAGCACTTAAAAATATAAACACGCAAATTTTAAATGCTTTTAAATCAAATTGCAAACTTTAATGTTCTTTGCTAAAATTGTGAATAATAGCATTATTGAACATTAATGTTTTTTAATAAAATTTTGGATTTTAACACTTTCAAGATAGTGAATTTTGGCCCTTTTTATATAAAATTGCATATTTTAGCGCTTTTAAATAAAATCCCGCATTTTAGTGCTTATAAAATTGCAAATTTAAGTGCTTTTAAATAAAATCATGAACTTTTTTCATGAAAAGCTGCTTTTAAATAAAATTGCACATTTTAGTGTCTTTGAATATAAAATCACGCATTTGATCACTTTTAAAAGAAATTGTAACATTTAACATTTTTATATCAAATCACAGACTTTATCTCACGCTTTGCATAAAAATTACAAATTTTAGTAGTTTTAAATAAAATGTTGATGTTTTGAACACTTTTTATTAAATATTTTTACAGTAACTTCTGTATTATTCTACTAAGCAAATATACTGCTTTAGTAATTATTTTAATGTGATGAAATATTTTTTAAACCATTCAAATTTTTTTTTGTAATTGGCATACGATACAATATTATGGTTTGTCATGAAATTTTGTAAAATTGATGTCCTGAATTTTGATCTGCTGCCAGTACTACCCGTGGGGGAACAGGTGGTATTCTGTTTATCAATGTAAGAGATAAAAAAAAAGAAATTGATTTTTTGTAATTTTGAAAGTGATTTTCTCCCATTAAATGAATTAACATTACTAAAAATGGCTTTAAATTTCAATTTTTGTGTATTTGAAAATTCACAATAAATCATATTATAGTAAAAGAAAAAAATTCTGCTAGAATGTGAAAATTTACTATATCTGAATTTTTTCAGATGTAGTAAATCTTTAATCATTTTCAGATGCGACAAACTAGGTAGCAAACAATTTCAAAAAAGCATATTTTGATGTATTAAAAAATAAATGAATGGAAATATAAAGGAATTGTCCTACCAATTCGGTTCAAAAATTGTTAGAAAGAATATTCTTTGATTTTTCTATTGGTATCGATAAAAACTCTGTTAACATTTCTAATTGCTAGGGGACCAATTTCAAATTTAAAAAGAATCTTGCTGAGCTATGCTGTACTGGGATCTCAGCTAATGCAGTATCGTATTTTGTTACTGTCTGAGGCTTAGATTTTATGCTGTATACTTAGAGATTTTTGTTGTTGTAATATATTATTGCAAACAAAGTTCATAAATAGAATTTGTTTCTTGAAAGTTAGAGATCCTTGCCTGTGTTAGAAAAAAGTATGTACTATTAAGAAAAATAGTTTGAATTTGTCAGCCATTTATACCAGTTGCCAAATTTATAGTCATCTTGTCAGTCAGGGATGCATTATTACTGAGTAAAGGTCTTTGTTTGGTATGTTTATTTTTTATGTACATATTATTTAAAAACTAGAAAATGCACCTGTGTGTTACTTGGGATTTAAGATGAAACCCTCTGAATAAAACTGTACCAGAACTCTGAGTGAATTCTCGAAAACCGCATGCAATACATTCTCTAGTAATAAATGAAAATGCCCATATCTCAAAATATTTTGCTCTCTATAGCCAGTCACTAACACTCTGCGATTCCAGACATATGTTTCAGAAATATCTATGACTGAAAGGCTTCTTGTGACATCTCAAACTGACTGTGACATCACACTGACTGATTTTGCACAAACAAATTTGTTTCCCACCCTCATTCGTGAATGAAATGAACAAAGAAAAAAATACCCTGTTCCAGTTCTGGGTCAAAAATGGAGTTCCGTTTGTTTGCTATAGCACATTAAAAAAATTATGAGATAATGTCTTATAAAAATCGTAATTAATGAAATTGTAAACTCATGGCTACAGCAACAAAAATGTTGTATTGGAACAGCATGTAATATTAAAAAGAGCTGATGCTAAATTATGAAGATTGGATTGTTAGTCAATTTTTTTATATTTGAATTTTAAAATTGTCTTCAAAACCCAAACATATATATTTTTAAAAATTCATGAAAATTTGTCTATTGATAGTATGGATTTCATTCAAAGTTTATTTGAAGGAGAATTCTTTGATCTTTCCCATGTTGTTAATGTGGAAACTGTGGAATAATATTTTCAATTGCTATGAAACCAATTTGTTCAAAAATGGTTCAAAATGACGCTTCAACATTTAATAACTATAAAACTAATTTGAATTTTAAAAAAATCTTGACTAGGTATTTTTTCTCAGTTCCCGTGGTAACTCTGTGCAAAATTTCATGGCTGTATGACACTTAGGTTTTCTGCTACCTACAAACGACACAGACAAAAAACAGATATCTTCCTTTATTATTTCAGAAGTCAAGATTGATGATGTTCATGTGCTCATTATTTAATATAATTTTCATTTAGTGGCTTAGGCTTTACAAATTCTATTTGCATCTAGAAGCTAGTCCAATCATTTAGGCACCAAATTTATAATCATCGTATAAATTTGTTTTAGTTTCTTGATAACAAATGAGGAAAACAAACAAATGAGGAAAAGTTATATTTGGCACCATTTGTAAAATTTTCTCTTGTGACCCCATTGCTTGTTTGTTTTGACGAATACTTGAGTAGCTAGAGATCAAGTGTGTTGGTGAATTTACTGTACAGTTTTTCTTCTGATTATGACTAGAAGTAGAAGATACGAACTTATGCTGTGATGGCTGACTCAACAAATGTGAAATATTTTTTTGCTAGTGATAAATGCCATGACTCAATTTCTAAGCTACCTGATGCCCAAGATTTGCCCAGCTCTATCTCCCCAAAGGGGGCCCGTCACAAGATGGCGGTGTATGAAACTTGGCTTCCTCATAGCCCTGATCATCCTTTTATCTCTAGGGTAAATCAATCTGTGGATAAACAAGTTGCTAATGTGATTTGGTCCTTGAAGCATATGCTTCCAGGTGGCGGAGAGGAGCAGCCCCTTTATGACATGTTTCCAGACCTATCGGCAACTGGGGGTCAAGTCTCGTTGGGTTGCCTTTGCCCTACCCTTTGAATTGTTCCGCTAACCTTTGCTCCATGAGTCGTGGTCTCGCTGGGTGGGGGATATCGCCCCTTTGCCTTCCTCCCTTGTGACGATGTAAACCCATAGGTTGCCACGACTGGTGGAGGTAATCTGTCCCTATGTTAAGCTTATAATCAAAATTAGGAATTGAAAATGTTATTTTTCAGTTATCAGGACTGGTGAAATGAAGGTGAAGGAAATCGATCGTACTGCGAACATTGCCTGGTCTCCAGCTGCGCACCATCCCATCTATCTAGCTGCTGGGACTGCAGCTCAACAATTGGATGCTACTTTTAGGTACATATTTCAATAATTCTATTTAAATTATTTGTAGTTATATGGTACATGCTGAGCTCGTAATTGCCGCATCCATTAGCACTTTTTAAACTATATTGACTTGCTATTTAAAAACTGTGAGTCATATTTGACTCACAAAATTCACCCATATTATTTCCCCCCCCCCCCTCTTCCACACAAGTTTTTGATGTCTCGCTATTTTATACCTATGTTTTAAAAGAACAATACTATACAAACTTTAATAGAAGTTAAAATTGTTCATCCATTCAAACATTAAATTTATTGTACTCTTGTTTTCAGTATATATGAGCGAGACATCAGCCTTTTTTTTTACTATATTAAAATAAAATTACAAATGCTAAAAAGTAGTAAAAAATTATTTGAAAGTTTGACTCATACTTTTAAGTAATAAGAGTCAATTTGACTTGCAATTTTACAAGCTTTACAAGAAAGCTCTGATATGTATACAGAAGTACAGTGATGGATATGAAGTTTTTCTGCTTATGATCACCACAGAACAGTATATTTAAGACATTAGTGCATGCATAATGTGTCTGGCCATATCAAATTGTAAGATAAACATTTCTGGGTACTTCCTTATTATAGCGGCCCCCGAGGATGAATCACCAAGTGACCGAGATGTATCACCAAGGTAGGTTGTAAAACCTCGTCAAATGTTTGCAGTCCTAAAGAAGCAGCATGTTAATGTTCCTGATTTTGTATTGGTTTTTCAAAATCAAAATTGTAACTATTACCTTGGCGTAATCGTAATTGTGGGGGAAGTACCCATTTCTGCTTATCGCACATTTATTGAGTCAATTACTGTTTTACCACAAAGGGTGAAAGAGATCTAAATTATAATGATTATTATCGCATTACTGGTAAGCAAAAATGCCTTCTACATTTATCCAAGAGAAGAGAAGAAAAATAAATGTGTTCCTCAAAATTAAATCTTCATACTTTTTATTATATTTAATAAAAGCAGTTTAATATTAAAAAAAGGGCTAAATGATGAATTTTGGTCTTATAATATTTTGATTGAATTGTTAAAGTTTTCCTGGATGTCGTAATTTTAAATCAAATAATGGCTTCATATGGAAAGTAATCATAAAAAATGCATTTTTTTTACAAAAATATTGTTGGAAAAAATATTCATTTCACTTACTTGCAGTCTATGAGTAAATCTCAGAAATTTTTAAATTTCGAGAAAGCTGTAGTACTTTCAAAAAGTTGCCAAGATGGCAATAAATCACCAAATCTGGCAATAAATCACAAAATCTGGCAATCCGTCCCAACATTCACTATATGGAAACCCTGCATTCATGTAACAGGAATGGCTACCTGTAAAGGTGTTTTCTCCTTGAATAGAAATAGAATATAATCAAAAGTCTTGAATAGAAGTCCACTATGTATTTTTTGAATAGAGGCAAAACAGAGTGAAACTTTTTACATATTCATAACAATATATTTTGCTTAGGTACGTAGTGTGAAAAAAGTATGTAATTATCATTTGCCGAATGGCAATGTGTTTAACTTTAATTACATTGTTTAAAACATGAAGGTAAAGCTAAACTCTAACTTCATTGTTTAAAAACTTCATTAAAAGTAATTTTCAGTAGCTGGTCATATATATAATTGATTCTGTCTAATTGTCTGGGAACATTAGGGGAGTGGAAGAGCTATACCTTCATTTTGATAATGAGTGTGATACAAACAATTCAATACTATGGAATATTAATGCTTGAAAAAGTTGAATGGAGACTCACACTTCAAAGATTGAGTTGTAAGTTACCAACAGATATTGTAGGGGAGCCAGAGGGGATCCATATGCACTTACCCCCAATTTTTTTTATACCTTAGGGGGTCACTAGAAATTGTTGAGGTTGTCCTCCATGAAAAAACTGGCTATGCTATCAAAATGGTGGCCATTTTTTAATTTAAATTAATAAAATTTTTTAAAAATTCTTAATTTGCTCACGCAAGTAATCAGTTTATATGTATTTTTTCACAAGATAGCGACTAAAATCATTTTACAGCTGCTAAAATGAACTGTTTTTGATTTATTCACAGTAATTTTTAACAATTATTAGAGATGGAACTTCTCTTAACAAAGTAAATATTTTAACCTTTTTATAGCAATTTTATATTAAAAATTGAGTACATGGTTATTCAGGATCCTATAAATAGTAGTTCCTCAGATATTTAATTGTTTTTAAAATATTTGTAGTCTCATATCATTCAAAATTGTTCCAAACACTGTTGTCTTAAATGTCGGGGATCAAGAGAAATCCACATGTGTCCTTCTCTCACATCCTTGGGAACACATAATATTTGTATGTCTTAAAGAGTGCTGATAGTTTTCTAAGATGTTTTAAGAAAAAAAAAGTGGCTAAATGACAGCTGTTTGGAGCCTTCAGCAATATTTAATATATATATATATATGTATATATTATTCTTAAATATGCCACATAAATAGTCATTTTATGCAACAAAATAAATTAGCTAATTTTTAGAATGCTAGAATTATCTGTTTTAAAGAAATTCCAGATTTATAGACATTTTATAAAAGTTTGTGATGGAATGCTTCAAAAGCTTTTCAAAAATTGCTGTAATATAAGCCGAAAAGATAAGGGCTCCACACATGCATCCTTCTACAGAGCCATTTGACTGTTTGTCTTAGACAGTGTCGAAAGCCCAGGCCAACCGACTCGTCCGAAGACATGGAGCAGCAAAAAGGAAAAAGGTCTTGGAGAGTGTGGAACATTTTAAAAAGTTCAAAGGAAAACAAAACCTTTTAGGTGGATTGCATAGCCTGAGTAATAAAAAAAAGGGGGGGTGGGATACTGGCTATGCAGTGCAAATTGAGGCCATTTCTACCGGCCTGTCTCCAAATTAAAGAAAACTTAATATTCCTAATTATATCAAGTGCATATTCATTATATATATATATATATATATATATATATATATATATATATATAAATATAAATTATTAAATCCAAAGTTAGAATGTATGTAGAACTCATAATACACTATTCCAAAATTATCTACAAAATACAAAGAAATTAAGACAAAAAGAGGAAATAATAAAGCATAATGATATATATATATACCCAAGTATATATATATATAATTGAAGAATTTTTATTTTACTTGCATTATATATACCTGAGATAGATCATTAATAGAAAATATTCTGTATAGCAAAAGTGAAAGGAAGATGGACGGAAATGTAAATGTGACATCAAAAATACTATATGACAAGCCATTGAATATTTAAAAAAAACATGATAAGAAAACATTATAAATAAAACAGATACTAAATTGGTATAAAATACCCCTTCTTCCATATAAAAGTTAAGGAATGGAATAAGAATTACATGTGGTAAGGAGGGTGAATAAATTTTTGTACAACACATTAAGATGAAAGTATTGATATAAATCATATATGTAATGCAGGTACTTAAGGTACTAATTCCCTTGTTCCCTGCATAAACATAGATGGTGAAAATGTAAGAAATGTGTTTAAAGATGAAAAGTTGCAAAACAGAAACATTGTTTTGCACGATGAGCTAGGCTTTTTCTAGCTCCCCAAAATTTTTTCGAAATTGAATAAATTAAGTGAAAAGCATTTCCAAAACCATGTACGTTATCAAAGGCCATACATGCTGATTCTGCGTTTCTGTGTGCATTACTTTAAATTGTATTACAGAAATAATGCACATGGCCCGACGTAGAAGAAAATACAAATTGGATCAGATATATAAGAAATCAAATATACCAGCTTGTGGCTAAGTTTTTATAGGAGAATATAATGTAATGAAAAGGTATAAGAATATAATAATATAAATTTATTTACCCCTTGTGCTGCTTAGCTGTGTAGATTACATGATACTGACTAAGCATTTTTACTCAATACAGGTTACAGTTAATTCTATATACTAAGGTTTCAACTGTTGAAAGTGAAACATGGAGATTAAAAATTATTTAAAATTGTTTGAGAATGATCTGTCAATATGTTGCTGTAATATATATATATATATATATATATATGTGTGTGTGTGTATATATATATGTGTGTGTGTGTGTATATATATATATGTATATATATATATATATATATATATATATTATAGAAATAAACAAATTAATAGACATTTAGTATACTAGAACTAACTGTTTTTAAGAAGTTCCAAATTTATAGACTTTTTGCAAGATAGTTTAAGCAACGGGAATCATTCAAAGGCCCTCCAAATATTGTTGCAATATAAGTCTGAAAAGACGAGGCCCTGCACGCTCATCCTTTGCATTGATCCTTTGAGATACATTTTCTCCACGTCTATGGAAACATTGACAATATTTAGTATATTAAAGAGAAAACACTAATCTGTAAATTATGTGGAATCTTTTTGAAAGGCTCCCTTGTGAGATTTGTTTTGCCCTTCCTTAGCTGTACAATTAATTTTCTACTAAAACTAAACTCAAACTAAACTAACTAACTCAAACTAAACTCAAAACTAAACTAACTCTTGCCACTAGAAGTTTATTCTAGTGGCAAGATAATATTTTGACTTATTTCACTGTGCATTGGATCTAGCATTATTTTTAAGAAATTTAAAACCTAGTTGCATGCAATCCTATTTATATTGATACTTTTAAATCCCATTTATACTCTTCTGTACGCATAAGGGTAAAATGGAATCTTTTTGAAAGGTTCTCTTGTGAGATTTGTTATGCCCCTTCTTAACTATACAATTAATTTTCTACTAAAACTAATAGTAGTTTATTCTAGTGGCAAGATAATATTTTGAATTATTTCACTATGCATTTGATCTATAATTATTTTAAGAAGTTGAAAATCGAACTTCTAGGCAGCTCATTTAAAAATAAAATGAGCTGGATAATAAATTTTGCATATTTAATATCCAGCCAATTTTTATACAAATTATAAAATAAATAAAACTCCTTTGTAACATACTTTAAGTATATTTTCATACTAAAGTTTTTCATCCATATGATTTAGTTCATAAAAATATTACATGAATGAAAATTTTAGCATGAACACACAGCAGAATATTTTAACATGAATGAAAATTTTTCAGCACCACAGCTGCTCTGGAGATATATGCTTTAAATCTAACAGAACCAGGATTGGATATGTATATGAAAGGCAGCGTGGTTTCTGATTTCAGGTAAGATCCAAGTTGTTTTTAACTATGCGAAGCTGAACTTAACCTAGTCATCAGTCTTCTTTTTCAACACATTGGCTACCAGATTGTTTTGTTTTGAAAATGCATTAGATTTATCAGTTTTTGAAAAATATTTGATTGTAGAAAAATTCTTCTTTGATTTGCGACCATGATTTATGTGCAACTTATGAAACATCAAGACATATAACGCTTCTGGGCCATGTGCACTCGTCTCAACTGGTCTCATCCCGTGGTTGGATAAACTACATTTTTTCCTCTAGTGAACTACAACTTCTTTTTTTAAAAAGTAGTGACTACAAACTACTTTTTAAATGTAGTCACTACTTAACTACTTTGAGACGAATTTTGCCCCAGCTTCAATTTACACAAAGTTGAGGATATGGATATACTGTAGCAATTTAATTTAATATACTTATTCTGAAGTAAAATTTACTGATCAATTTGCCAATCTTTATGCTTTTACCCACTTCTGAAAATAATAAAATAAAACAAAAGTATAAAATAAAATAAAAGTAAAAACTATTTATTTAAAAACATGTTTGCTCATTTATAGTAGAATTTGTATCTCAAAATTGCAATCAGATAAGCAGGATCTTTTGGGACATACCACATCTGAATATATTCATATAAAAAATCAACTTCATGAGGTCATCAATTTCAACTTCATTGCCTTCCTAACCCTGTGTGGGGGAAATTCCAAAAGGAATGCTGTTATGTAGGGTTTTGCCCTTCCCTTACAATTAAACCTCTTTATTTACTAAATTATAATTTACCTTTAATACTTATTATATATTTATTCTATGTTATTATTACTATTCCTGATCGTATAGTTTTTAACAATAAAGTTTACTTTTAATAATATTTATTTTATTTCTTATTTACTTAGTTTATTTATTACCTACAGCTTGGTCTGTGCTCAACTATGATACACCTTTTAAAAACACTTCAACATCATATAACTTCTAAAAAACCCACTTACCTTTAAATAAATAAATAGCACAGCCAACAATAACTAAAGAATCACAAACACTAATTGTTAAATTTAAAAATTAACTTTTATTAACAACAGTGAAAAAACATCAGCCTATTCTTTATAATTTAAGTTGAATGTATAGTGGTAAGTTGTACATTGCATTATTTAAAATTAACATCTATTAAATTTGGAATTCAATTAAAGAAAAACCCAGATAACCAATCAGAATTAACCCAGGAAACAGAATACACTCTGGTCTGAAGACCAGAGTTTGGTCTGCCTGAAGCTGGCTGTCCACCACCAAAAAAAAATGTTAAAAGTTACTCAAAATAACAAAACAAACGTAATTTGTGAATGATAAAACTTTCAACAACAGTATGTTCAAGAACTCGAAAGGAAACTAAACAAATTAAAAGGGTAGAAATCATTTATGATCGGCGAATGTTCTCGCTTCCAACAGTAGATGGCAGCACCAAAAAATGAACAACTGGAAAACTTGCAAGGGTCGTGTAGATGGAGATTGTAGAAACGTGTATTTAAGAAGACATTAAAAACTAGCTGAGCACCCCCTTTTAGGATCACTTGTAATGAGAAGGTAAAGGCTTAACGCTGTGGAATACTTGAGTGGGCCAGTAAATAGAGCAGAAAAGGAAACACTTGAGGAGCACTACTTCACTTTGACGGCATTCCGCCTTGGTGATACAAACTTGTAGACAGACACCCAGGAGAAACAGTTTGAACAACGGATATCGCTATTTTTGTGGAATAAAGCTTGTACACAGACACTTGGGAGGAACATTAAGAACTAACTGCGAGCACTGAAAATATGTTGTTGAAAACTGACTTTGTTATTAACGAAACGGAACTTGTAGACAGTCACTTCTGGTGCCGACAGCACTTGCAGAAAATTGAACCATCTTTTGTGGAACATCACCATCTTTAGCTGACAGGCAAATGAAGAAGAATTGACACTTTGACGAGGATGCCCGCAAATCCCCGCAAATGCGATTTTATCAACCTCAATTCGTCTGCTGCTTTAGAATCGAATAAATAGCATTCTTATGGCGACCGCGGAATACGGGCGCCCATGCATTGGGGCCCCGATCCACGGATCTCCTCAGCCGTCGGAAAATCACCACCTCGCCTCTTGCTGGTCAGGAATCGAATGCTCCGCCAGGCAACACGCCTGCCTCCCAGGAGACGCCAAACTTAGCGAGCGAAACTCTGCGCTTCGCGCCGAGCGCCCACGCTTACACTGCGGAAATAAAACGCTGTTATGCCAAGAATCAGAAAAAGATCACTTCTCCCAATGCGGCAACCCGCCGCACAGCAACCCATCGGATGTCTTGGCACCCCAAATACAGCTGTGAGGGGGAAAACTGATAAGAAGTCCACTTTTCTCTAAAAAAATGCATCTTTTCTGCAAACTCGTGAATTGAAGTTAAAACACAAGAGCAGGAAGCCAAAAGATTAACAAAGGATATTTTAACGTTTAAGGATGCATTGCGTATAATTTTGAATAATAAAAACATTAAAAGGATAACAAATTACGTTAAAGGGGAAATAAATCGCCGAAATATTCAAAAACAACAAATAAATTTTGAATTTTGAAGGGAAAGGGGAAAATAATGAATTTTAAGCTATTACATAATTTTGAACTATTAATTAAATTTAGAACTGTCAAATCTCGGCATAACATAATTCCTCTCGACCACCGGAAAAAAAATTTTAGAATAAAATTTTTCACAACAAAGAGCCGAAAATAACCCAAAAGAGAACACCATCCTGGTGGCAGAGAAATTGTAAACCTACGAGAACACTCGCTTCATGTAGCAACTCCTGGGATTACAAATCTGAAAAATGTTTACAATGAATATATATTTTTACATACAGGGAAGGCACACTGATCATAACCATAAAATTTAAAACTTGCACTTTTCCTAGACGTTCATTAAAAAAAATTTCGTATCTCTCCTTTAAGAGAAGAGAAAAACCTCCAAAAGAAAACATTTACTACAACTCTAAAATTTTCAAAAACTCGAACTAAACCTGACGAAAAAAAAATATCTGAATTCTTACCAAATTTAATAAAAAAAAATTTGAAACTCAACATGGGAAAAATACACTGCTCACAAACAAAAAAAAAATCAAATCCCTCCCAATCAAAACAAAAACCAAACAACCCCAGTAGTGTGTAGCAGAGCCTGGGCAATGTGACATAAAAATACACTTCTCATGGCGCCCCCAAGCATTCCTCGCTTTTGGGTCCGCCTCCTCTATATACAACATGAGCCAATCCTCCTCATGCTTACACCACCCTTAGCTCTGCCATGCACTACTCACTTAAAGCAAATGGTCACCAAAATTTAGAATTTAAACTGCACTGCGGCCAGGTGAAAGAAAATCTCAAAACACTGAAAAACAGTCTGTCAAACCACGGTTCCACATCCCTCTGTCAACGCAAGGGATATAGAACTGAACCAAGCCAGACTTCCCTAAAAACAAAATTCCCAATGATAAAACACAAAAAAAAGTGTTTCCGACAGGAGAGAGACTAACGCCCTGAGTCCCTCTAAAAACTTAAATTTAATAAATGGTACCTAAAAGTATCAAAATTTTCACAATGAAAAAGTTGAATACAAATTTTGAAAAGAAATAATTTGAAATAAAATTTTGCAAACAGAACTGCCAGGACTATGTACTTCCAATACGGGTGAAGAAAAAAGTTAACTTGAACAAGAACTGAACTCAAGCCAGCGAGATCATTTGAAACTATTGTAGGCCCAATGTAGCACACAACCCTGAAGGTCCCATTAAATTTCCTAAAGCAAATCCTGTCGAACGAGAAATTCTCCCCCAAAAAAAAATTCTCTGCAGCAGTGACTTTCATAAACAAGTGTACTTCCACTAAAAATTACACTAACTCAAAGGTTCCCAAAAATTTTTCAAATTAGAAGAACTCCCACAAATGGTAAAATTTTGAAATTCAAATTCCCGTCCCAAAATTCGAAGTACAAATTTCAACAAAAAGGGAATCCCAAAAATATAAATCTCAAGCAAACCAAAGTTTTACTCAACCTCCCAGAGAATTCAAATTCTAACAAACAAAAAAAAAATTTTCAAAACATAATTTTAAACAAAAACAAAATTTAATTCTAACCTTCCAGTCTATCAATTCAATCTTAACACTCCCAATTATCACAAGTAAAAAAAAAATTTCAATTACTTAAAAAAAATTTTTTTCAATTTTAAAAAAAATTTCAAAACAAAAAAAATCTGCTTTTGTAGAGTGCATTACCCAAGCAGTCAGAAAGAAGAAAAACAAAACAGAGTTCCTAATTACCTGTCATTACAATAAAACATAAATTTTGATGAAGACTTTGGACCAGCCGAAGAATTCAAAGGGTCGAAACATAAAATTTTTGCGGATCCAAGATTAACAAAACAACTAAACAACTGAAAACCCAATTCCAAAATCTCCTCTCCCACATTCGAAGTAAATACACAATTACCCAGCAACAAACTTTTAAGAGCCAAAACACTTTTAAACAAAAATAAAAAAAAACTTTCACAAAGCTAACTTAAATTAAAAAATTTTCTCAAGGAATATTTCTCAAAGAACAATCTCCATTCCCCCCAAAACAAACATTCTGAGACTGAACTTGCACAATTTCACAAAAAATTTTACACTACCCAAAGTCAATCGCTTGGCTGAAGGATCAATGACACAAGAAAAACAATTTTTAGCGGGCAAGTAATTAATCCTAAAAAGGAAAGGTGCATTCCCCAGCTGAGCACCTTAAAGGCGGCTTCAAAGCACCAAAGTGACGATTAACATGGCCTAATGAAAAACAAAAAATTTTCTTTTTCAAACACATTTCTGTGGAGAAGAATTTCTATGAAAACAAGGCTTCCCAGACCACAAAATTCCTCCGGGTGACCATGAAAACCAACCCATTAGCTGTACCTTTAACTTCACCCAAAGCCAAGAGTTGTGACTAATTCAAAACAAAAACAAAAGAAAACTTTTGATCACTGTACTCCCTCTTTAATAAATTTTTCAAACCCAAAATTTGAACTGAAACTCAAATCCAAACTATATCCCAAAAGAGAAAAAAAAATTTCCTGTCAAAACAACAAAAAAAAATTTCTAACATTTAAGACTAACACAGATCTTTGGCATATTTATCTACTTTTACACAGCAAATTCAATACACTTAAAACACAACTACTAATACACATACATTTTTCGCTATTCTTAGCACTCTTATTTCCAATAACTCTCTATCTCAAATCTCATAAAAAAAAAACTGTTGCAACATTTTCTCTCTTAATCTAAAAAAAAATCTGACAGTGGGCAAGGGGTCGTGAATCCCTTCCCAAAAAAAAACACAATACACAAATACATCATGGGCAAGTGATTTAATTCCTGAGGGAAAAAGGTGCATTCCCCAGTGAACACCTCAAAACTGTGTGGCATCAAAGCACTGAAGTAGCCATTATGGACAGACTGAGAAAAATGTTTACCCACTTAAAAGGTTGAGAAGGAATGGTTTAGCAAAGCAAGGTCTCCTTTGAACCTGAATATCCCAGAATTCCCACAACAAACCACCACTTCTCAACAAATAGCCAAAAGATCCTTAAAGGTGAGAAAAAAAAAAATCTCTCAAAGTCAAAAAAAAATCCTACTCAAATTCCAAAATTACCTGAGTCAAACTCCAAAGTTTTACTTTTTTTAAAAAAAATTCTACAAAACAAAAAAAAAAAAAATATCTTTAAAACAACAAGCTATGATTAGCTTACACAGGAGTGAAAAAGAAAAAAAAAATTCAACTGACTAAAGGCACTCCTAAATCTTTCTAACTTTTCAAAAAGTACAATATTATTTTTAAAACAAACTAAATTAATGGAATTATTTAATTAATTTGGTGCCCTTCCCCATAGTAAACATATGAAACATATTATAATAACATAAACACTCTCAAACATTGATTACCTTAAAAAAAAATTATTATGGTGGACAGCCCATTAAATTATATTTTATTCAGTGGACAGACAACTCAGGCAGAACCAAAAAGGTGAACGGCACCACATGTTATGTGGCTTTTACTCCCCTTTGAAATTATACTATTTATACTTTATTTTTATTTATGTTTATATTTTCTAGATTTATTTTAATTTACATTTTTATTATTAGCCTGTGATCGTATAGATTTTTAATAAAGTTTACTTTTAATAATATTTATTATTTGTTTCTTTATTTACTTTGTTTATGTTGTCTGGTCATAGTGCGAAATTAATCTAATCTAAAATGCATGCAATGGATATTAAAACACAATTCGCTTTTAAAGACATTTTATTTTTTACAATTATTTCTTGGTTAAATAGATATTTATTTCATGTTGCAACATTTTGTTTAATTAAATGAGATGCTGCTCTCTTTCAATTTCCAATAGTAAAGTTATATTATACACAATTATTTATATACTATATATACATTTATCCTCTTACTATGTATAAAATTATCATCTTTCTAATCTTTATATTGCATTATCAAATAATCAAAGTCATCGAACCTACTATTATCATTATATATAATATATACAGTGAAACCTCTGAACAACGGTCACCTGTGGGACTATTCCAAAGAAATAATAATATCTGTTGTTTTTCCGTACAACTCATTATCATTTTTGATTAAAGCAAAATTTTGTATCTCCCGAAAATTTGTAAGAACATCGGAATATGTTTCGATATTAGTAGTACGTGTATCTTGTTGTTCTACACTCTCTTCCGCTTCCTCATCACTTATTTCCTCTTCTCTCATATTTTCCATCAATTCCTGGATGGTATCAAATGTAGCAAAAACTGCCAAATCTCTGGCCAGGCAAACAAACTCACTGGCTTTCACATTGGGCATTCCTGCTATTAGAAGAATATCGTCCAACTCTTTCCCCTTATCACCGCTGTCATCATTTTCGGTTTCGTCATTCGAAGAAGGAACCTGCAATTAAAAACCCTTTCATAATTACAGGATTGCAGGCATTACAAAAAGAAATAGGGTAAAAATGAAAATTGTATTGAATTGTTTAACGTAGCGTTTTTCAATCTTTTTCAAACCATGACCCCCCAACGGGCAAAAAAGAAACAACCAAATTTATCCACTCGTGCCCCCCCCCCCCCCCCCCCCCACACACAAACTCTACTAAAAATAAACTACGTATGAAATCAATTCAAAATTGGTAAACTTCGCTATCCCTCGGAACTGCTTTACGACCCCCGAGGGGGTCGCGACCCATACTTTGAAAAACACTGATTTAACGTATGAAAAAAATTTAATATTGTAAGTAAAACTTACCTTGAATCCAGCCTTTGCAAAGCATTTCTGCACAGTTGAACTCTTCACTTCTTTCACTGCCATGTTAATCCAATTAACTGCGTCCAATACATTAAGTGATTTTATGAGAGCACTTACTGATGCCACACCTAACATTTTAGACACCAATTTCTGCATTTGCATTTTCCTGTAGCACAGTTTGAAGGCCTGGATTATTTCTTGATCCAATGGTTGGCAGAAGGTAGTAGTGTTTAAGGACAAAAACACCACTTTCAGATGACTGAAAATATTGTCAATGGGATGACATTTCGCATTGTCCATAAAAAGAAGAATGTTTCGTTTTTGTTTTTTCATGTTCTTGTTCAGCTCAGTAAGCCATTTAGTCATAATATACTGCGTCATCCATGCTTTTCTATTATGTCTCCACACTACAGGTAGCTTTTTTATGTCCAGATTTTTAAAACACCGTGGCTTCACAGCTTTCCCAATCACAAGAGTTTTTTCAAAGGCTCCTTCCATATTGCAGCATAAAAGTACAGTTAATCTCTCTTTTGCATGCTTCCCCCCTTTGCAAGCATCAAATTTCAAACATAAAGTTTTATCAGGGATGGAACGAAAAAAAAGTCCGGTTTTGTCACAATTGAAGACGTCTTTAGGGTCATAGTCTGCAATTATAGAAGGCAATGTTTCCATCCAGTCACTAACTTCCTCCATTGGGGAATCCACCGCTTCTCCAGTCACCTTCCAAAATACGATGCTATATCGGGTCCTAAATTTTTCTAGCTATCCATTAGATGCTTTAAAATCTGCAATTCCAAGTTTTTCCACAATGTTCAAAGCACTCTCTTGTAAAATGGGTCCTGAAATTGGAAGGTTTTTTGATCGACAGTTGGAAAGCCATTCCAACAACACTTCGTCAAGTTCTTCATTCCCAGTCTTTTGACGCTTCGTTTTGCTATCTAAGTTCACACCTCGAAAGGACTGGTCAAGATAATCTTCACTATTTTTTAAAATCTCATTTATCTGTGACCTCCCACAACCGTAAAGTGTTGCTAATTTTCTTGCACTTACACATTTCTTACTATCATGAATAACTTTGATTTTCTCCTTTAAATTTAAGAATTTTCGTTTAGAACTCATCGTGATTTTACTAGCTTGAAGACACTACCAACGGTGACAATGTACGAAGGATCGTAACTGATAAGAACCAGTTTCTACTTAGGGGTCAGTATGGTCATAGGCTAAGTGGAGATGAGATTAAAGAGAATTCTTGCCCCCCCTCCCCCGAAAATTTTCTTTATCTCCGCCTAACTGGTTCTTATCAGTGCCGATCCTTTGTGCATTGTTACCAGGGTGGTCACAGATACAGTAAATAAGATTTTAAAAAATTTAAAGTTTATCTTGACCAGAGAGGGAAGGACGAACAAGTTGATAACCGGGAGAGGGAGGGGCTGACTGGGAATAGAATACCGGTCTTTGCAATGTGCCCTTGTCACCCCTCCCCCCCCCCCCCCCCCCCCTCCCATTGGCAGCCCTGATTGTGGGCATGGCAAATAAATTTTACATTGTTTACACACTTTGGGTTGAAAAAAAATTTGAAAAGTGCATTTGGGTGTTTTTCGTGATGCCGGTGGATGGCCGTTGTTCGGAATTCGTTGTTCAGAGGTTAGCTCTAATGTTAATTCTATGGAACGTGTTTGGTACCATTGGTATGTTGCCGGTCTTCGGAGGTGGCTGTTAAAGGAGGTTTTACTGTATATGTATAACAAAACATATTAACTTAAGTGGGCCTGAGTGTCATTTTTTTGACAAAGTTACACTTTTACTTTAAGCAATTATCTTCATATGTTTAGTAAATTCATTAATATATTTTATCAATTTGTTATCCTTTTAAAATTGTGCAAAATCAAGTTATGTAAAAATCAACTCACATTCATAATTGATGAGTTGCCTTGTCTTTTTTAACAATCCATATTCATAGACACAGTTCTACTTATAAGAGTTTATGGGGGCATCATAAATACTATTTACATCCCTTATTGTGCACCAATTAATCAATGATGGGCAGTTATATCATCAGCATTCGAGGCGGTCTGGAGTCTATAGCATCATCTGATCGGTTAGCAAGACTCATCTGGGCCTTCCAAAATTCAGTGTCAACTTACGCAGGCGTCGAAATATTGTTTTATATGCTGTATATCAATTTTGCACATCACTTTTTCGATGTTATCTCAATCATGAGTCAACGTTATTTCAAGTATGGTGAGCATCAGGCTGTAGCCAGCGTCGAAATGAAACCTTGAGCTTTAGCTCGCATAAACAGGAGCCCTCAAATTCTGTGACTTCCTTTTAGGATGAATTTATTTCAAGTCATACTCGTACAATCAACCATTTTCTCAGGCGACTCCAAACTGTAAGGTCTGGAGCCCCTTAGAACTTTTTCTCAGCTGCCTCTACGTTGTCGTGTGTAAGTAAAAACAAGACGATCGTTCCGTGATAATTGAATAAATCAATCGTTTACTCATCTGTATCCCTCACTTGTACCAGGTGTGGATCACGTGACCCTGTGCTCCACTCTTCGAATTCTTATTTTCAGTAGGGGCGCTCATAAAAACTCCCGTAAAATTGTAAAACTGTACTTCTTCTCTCGTTAGGCTCTGACTTTGGCTGGGTATGAGGGAGTAGGCGTGAACTAAGTACTAAATTTTTGTCTCTTGACATCTTCAGTGGTTGTAATTGCCATTCTGAAGCATTTTCGTAGGCTCTCCCTATTTTGTTCAGTGAATCTCAAGTACTATCCTTTTGTGTGAATTGTTGCACTAGTTCTCTTACTGTGTGGAAAAACATCTGGCATTTTGTTAGGAATGTTTCCTAAATGGGCAGCTGCATGAGAACTTCTCTCTGGAATCCTTTCTCGTGAGAAAGTGTTTCTTATTCAATGAAAGTAAAAAATGTTGTTGCTATGGCCTGAAAGTCACACACCCATTTCGCAAAAAAGAGCTGGTCATTCGTTACATTGCATAATCATTAGAAATATCAAAATATGTCCTGTAAATATTAATTTACTGCGACACCCTGCAATTGAAAATCTTATGTAGTTTCTCCTCGTTCTTTCTCAAGTACATGCATTCGAGGGCAGAATGCATTGAGTTCCATCTCATCGTATTTGGTATTATGAGATGGGCACTTGGCTCTGAAGATATCTTGTCAGCTAAAATAACTGACATTTTTCATTTGTTCCAAAGCATTTGGTTCTTTGCAAATCGTACATCATTGCGCAGAACACTAAATTTTGTACTAAGGAAGAAAGGGTTATCACGTGATATATAGAATGGCACCTTGTTTGCTTACTGAAGTAATGTTAAAAGTAGCGTCAAAACTGCTGAAAGAGTGTAAACAAACTTCAAAGGAGTTCACATTGGAAACATTGTTAGGATCTCAGGAAATCAGTAGTTGTAGGATCTCAGTTGATTTTAGAAGATCTGGAGACCTGTAGATCTAATTATAGTATGACGGTCATCTAATTGAATGTCTTAGTTAAAAAGGCGACTTCGGTGTTAAAGGTTTCGCAGTTGTGTTAATCTGTGTGTGTGACAGCTTTTGTCACAAAAGTTTTATACCTGTGATTTATGCTCTTAATATTGAGCATGTGCACATCTGTTCATAAGTGTTGGCAAATGAGGCTGTCGATCGCATCTTTAACTTAGATGCAGTTCGTAGAAAAGCTGATACAGATCAAGTTAACATTGTCCAAACCGACAAAACATTGACTGTCTAACATTAGTCAAACATTCTTAGTAAAGTAACTTTAAAGACATAGGAACTTAGATACAAGGCCATAACTGGCCAAACAGTCATCATAAGTTGAACTACATAGTATACAAATTTCAGCAGAAATTCACTCTCACTATCAGATGGTTTGACTACAATCCGAAGATCATCGAAAGACAAGAATGAACACGACTGAACTATACGACTGAATAGCAAGCACACAAATTTCCCCCTACACCAGGGTATATATACTGGTTTAACTTCCAAGTTAATCCCGGAGTATGCAAATTTCTGGTTAAATGGAAATATGCATATCCCGGTTATATTACGTCACGATCTGCAGAAATTCAAGTTAAAAACAGATGAGACACAAAACAAACTTTCCAAATTCTAGACAGGTAATCATGATGAAATTAACCTTTAGATTTTAACCGTATCTTTAAGCAGATACGCAAATTTGTTTTCGTAGTGTTTCCAACAATCGGCCCACTCCTGCAGATTGTGTCGAAAAAACACAGTAAAGCATTTCATATTTCATAAAAAAATGAAGATTAAAAGTTTTTTTATGTATAAACAGGTTATAGACAATGTTAATTAATATGTATAAACACATTCATGATGCAATAGCATGATAAAAAAAATATCTAAAAGATCTCTATGCTAGTAGCAGGAGAATCATTTAAATCCTTTATCAAAAACATCACCACACAGTTGAAACTCAATAGTATCTAATCTCCTGATTGAGGGATTTTTCAAAAAGTTTATATATTGTATCAAAATTTTCAATATTAAACATTGCCACGCAGTTGAAACTCAATAGTAACTAATCTACTATTTGTGGGATTTTCAAAAAGTTTATATATTTGAAAAATAATTCTCATTTTATTTTAGTTTGCTTTTAAGTAATTTTTATTTTCTTTTAAATATGTCACAGAATTTAAAAATCATTTCCTTAGTTATTGGTTTAGTAAAACTGTCAATTTTATTATTTTTGCTGTTAATATATTCCATTTAAAAAAGTCCCTTTTCTACTAAATTTCTTAAAAAATGGTATTATATGTTTTGTACGGTGATTCTCTATGGGTGAATTTGAAAAGTTACTGCCTGCTTGATTGTCACAGTATATTACACTGTTGCCTAATTCAATTCCAAGCTTTTGACATCCCATTAAAATATTTTGCACCCACACCATTTCTTTTGCAGATTCTGTTAGGGAAATATATTCTGTCTCCATGGTAGACAGACTAACACATTTGTGCTTAAAAGTCCTCCATGATATTGGAACATTGTTAATTAAAAATATCATGCTCCCTAATGACACTCTGTCATTGCGATTAGCTGCAAAATCAGAATCAGAAAAACATTTAAGATTTATAATTTGGATATAAGGTAAATTTAATTTAAAATCTTTAGTTTGATCTACATATTCTAACAATTTAAGCAAACAATCCCAGTGTTTAATACCTGGGTTTTCTTGAAATTGTGAAAGTATGTTAACTGAATAGCAAATGTCAGGTCTAGTTCTACCAGCAAGAAATGAAAGACATCCTAATAAATTCCTATAGGGTGGTTTTTTCATTTGTTCATTTTCAAACTGATTAGCAGAGCAATCTGCTTTACTTATTATAATACCTTTTGATATTGGCAAACTTGAGATTGGGTATTTAAATTTTGAAAATTTTTCACAAATTTTTCTTATGTATTGATTTTGATGGATGAAATAGTTTTTCTGGTTTACCTCAAACTCAATACCTAGTAGTAATTTTATTTTTCTTAAAACTTTAATATCAAATTTAGAATTTAAAAGTGAATATGTTTAAGTGAATATGAACTATGTTTTGTAATCCATTTTGATTTTTAGCAAATACAATAATGTCATCAACATATACAATCAACAAAACATTGTTATTATAAATATATGCACAATTACACCATTTCAATTTAACAAAATTCAGCATTCTGAGAACATGGTCAAGTTCTAAGTACCACTCTCAACCACTTTGATGTAAACCATATATGGCTTTATTTAATAGACAGACATAATAATTTTTGCTTTTATAAAAAAAAACCAGGAGGTTATAACATAAATATTTTCTCATTTAACTTTGCATATAAATATGCACATTTTATATCAAGTTGAATGTATAACCATCCTAACATACAGACAAAAATAGTAAAAACATCCTTACTATGGTAGAATTTATAACTGGACTGAAAACTTTCTCATAAGTTTGCCCTTTTTCTTGGTTGAATCCCTGGGCAACTAGCTTAGCTTTGAATCTGCTAATTTCGCCCCTTTCATTCCTTTTGAGTATATACACCCAATGGCAGCCAATTACTTTGTCAAAAACAGGTGCAGCCACTAAGTTCCAGACACCTCTTTCCTTCATGACACCTAATTCATCTGCCATGGCTGTATTCCACTCTTTGGATTGGAGTGAATTGATAGCTTCTTTGAAGTTTTTAGGAATCATTATTTCTACACTGTTAGCCTCTGGTTGGTTACCTAATGTGATCCCACTTGAAGTTATATAATTTTTCATCAAATTTAATATTATTTTCCTCACAATATTTTTTAATATCTCTCATGGATCTAAGTCTTGGACCTTTCCCTTGATAGTAATAATAAACATCAACTCTAGATCCTTGGAATTTCCTTTCCTTGGAATTTCTTTTCCGATCCAAGAAGTATCTGGAGATGGAACTAGATGATTATTGACAGCGGATCCCGTTTCCTCACTGAGTTTTTCAGTGTTTTCTTGGTCCCCTGAGCTTTCGTCTATATTTCTATCTGTACATTTCTCGTCGGATGAGCCTAAATAGCTTGATTTATGAGATGTGAATTTAACATTATCAGGGATGTTGCACCTGCACCAAATCTAGTGTTAGAAAACTTTAGTGTCAACAGGCAACACATACATCAGTTATAGTACTGTCAAAATCTGCACTTGAATGCACGTTCACGGGAATCGCGATGTAAACAAACCTGTTTATCCAACAATCGGACCCCTCATGCCAAACACCAAGTCTTGACACCTATGCAATCAGACAAATATTCATTCCGAGGACTAAGGCATGTTAAAAAATGTCAAGGCTCCCAGTATCCTACCAAAAATATAATGCATGAAGAAAAATTTAATACATTAAAAATTCAAAGTATAAACACTTATAACATTTGAAAAATAGTGAACAGCTTATATCAATATATCAAATTGAAAACACAGGATAAGCTCACACATCCACTAATTAAAAACTGATTATAAGTATTTAAGAAGTTAAAAATTTAAGGTATATGACTAAAGGGGATATCAACATAGTAAAATTTAAAATCTAAGAAAAACTGAGTATCATCATGGATTCACTACAAGTAAAAGTGAGTATAATCATATTATTCAAGTTTTTAAATCCTAGGTATAAACATTTACTATGAAGATAGATTTTTAACTTTTAACATTATTGAAAGATTGAATTGATGACTACTGAAAGATTGAAACTTTAAGTAGAAACATTAAATTTAATATTTAAGTTTAAATATTAAAATTAACTGGGAAAAATTGAAGTATAAACATTAAATTCAACATTTAAATTTAAAAGTTTAAGTATAAACATAAAAAATTTAAGTTCAAGAAATTTAAGTATAAACATTAAATTCAATATCTAAGAGTAGAAAAATTTTAGTATAAACATTAAATTTAAGTTTAAAATTTTTAAAAGGTTTAATCATTTTTATTATCCCAGTACAAGATGAGTATACACAATTAATACTAACAATTTGGCAAAAATATTAAAAATACAGAAGGTAAATATTCATATAATATAAGCACAGATTAAAATTTGATTCATGTGGTTTAAGATCAAATATGTATAACCCAGTGTATAACAAAAAGATCAAACACACATTTTATTCACATGAGCAAATTGCATTATGCGGGTAATCAAAAATGGATATATATATTTAAGTGTAATGTAAAATTAAAAAGTTCATTGTAACACAATAAATATACTCAAGATACATTCATTTGTATCAATGAGGGAGGAGTAAATAATACAATACCCTAACTATATTTGAAAAAAAAGTGTAAAGTTTCAATTTTAAAGTTAAGTTTACATTTTAAATATCTCATTACAGAGTTTAAAGATTCTGTCCCTAGTCATTGGTTTTGTGAAGTAATCTGCTACATTATCTTTACAAACAAATTATTAACAAAGTTAATTTTAAATGACTCATTTATAACCAAGTTTCTTAAGAAGTTCTTACTTAAGAAGTTTACTTTACGTCTATATGCTTAGTTCTATTATTCTCAATTGGGGAATTAGAAAAATTTATTGCAGCTTGGTTGTCACAAAAAATTATATTATTTTTGTCAAATTTTAACCCTAGCTTTTTACATTCCTCAATTATGTTTTACATCCAAATCATTTCTGTAGCAGCCTCCGCCAATGAAACATATTCAGCTTCTATCGTTGACAGGCTAACACATTTGTGCTTAAATGTACGCCAAGAAATAGGTACTTTGTCTATCAAGAACAACATACCACCAAGTGACACACTGTCATCTCTATTGGCTGCAAAATCTGAGTCTGAGTAGCAGCTTAAGTTTAATTCACAGATCTTTGATAAATTTAGCATATACTCTTTTGTCTTTTCAACATATCCCAATAATTTTAGTAATGCATCCCAATGCTTTGATGAAGGCCATATATGGTTCTCTTTAATAGACAAACATATTGTTGCTGGTTTGGATCAACATGTCCTAATGGCTGTTTCATAAAAGTCTTAACATTTAGCTTAGCATAAAGGTATGCAGATTTGATGTCAAGTTGGAAATGTTTCCAGCCGAGCATACTAACAAAGATGGAGAAAAAAAGCTCTGACTAAAATTAATAACAGGGCTAAAAACTTCATCGTATGAATCCCCCTTCTCCTGGGTATATCCTTGAGCTACTAAATGAGCTTTCAATTTTTTAATGGTGTAGATCCATCTACTTCCAATTACTTTTTGTGAGGTGGGCGCAGGAACTAACTTCCAGACACCCCTCTCTTGCATGATAGCTATTTCGTTGTTCATGGCTTCACTCCATTTTTCAGACTAGGAAGATTCAACTGCCGCTTTATAATTCTTGGGTATTTGGATCTCTACATTACTTGCTTCTGGTTTTCCCCTGGTATCATTTACCCTATCTTTTTCTCTAAAATTAAAAAGTCGCTGGTCATAATGTATATTAGTTTTTGCACAATATATCTTAACATCATTATAAGATCTCAGCCTTTTATTATCACCCTTCGCAAAGTAGTACACATCCGTTCTACTACCATCAGGCCTAGGTACGGTTTTCCGTTCTCAAACAATGTCTGAGCAAGGTGTCAGACCAGAATCAGCAGGAGAGTCCACTTCCTCACTAGATCTACTAGTATCATGGCTCTCACCTGCCTCTTCTTCTGATTTCTGATACACCCTCAAACAATGAATGGGTTTAAAGAAATGGGTTGCAAACATATGAATGGGTTTAAAAGAAATTCTTCTTGTTTTTGCTAATTTGCAGCATTTGCAATTGATTTTTCTAACACTGATGTTTGGCAATTCTTTAACAGCAGATACTTTACATGTATGGTGTAAATAGTCAAAGTTAATATGACAGTACCTTTTATGACATAACCTTGTATTTCCCCCGACTTCAGTGGGTGATTTTACATGATTAGAACTCTTAAATACATCATATTTGCAAGGCTTGTTAGGTTTAAAAACACTAACAGCAGATACTTTACATGTATGGTATAAAGAGTCAAAGTTAATGTGACAGTACCTTTTATGACATAGCCTTGTATTTCCCCCGTCTTCAGTGGGTGATTTTAGATGATTAGAACTCTTAAATACATCATATTTGCAAGGCTTGTTAGGTTTAAAAACACTAACACTAGAATTTACAACTTTACTTTTAAAAATTTTACTGACATTCCTGCAATTGTCTTTACTTTTTACAGGTTTGCAAGTCTTAAAATTACTATTCACATTTGGATTTTTAAAAGAAGTACAAGAATTTTTAACATCATGATTAACATTTTTAGTTTTGCAAACATATGAATCATTACTTTTACTTTTAAAATCACTAGAAATTTTAGACTTAACATTTTTAGTTTAGGCTTAATAATTTTACTGCATGTTGACTTTTCAACATTGAAATTCTTGGCTTTTATTTCATATTGAGGCCTGAGGAAATACAAGCCATTCTGCCTTTTGGCATAAAACTATTTGCTACCATCTGGTTTGTAAAAAGTAATGGTACCATTTGTACCATGAACAAAGTAACAGTTGAATGAGCGGGTTTAAAATTAAATTCGGTACAAAAATTGATAAGAGGACGAAAAATTTTAGGATGATAAGGGCAGCTAGATTTAAACGGTAAACGATCATTGATAATCTACTATTTGTGGGATTTTCAAAAAGTTTATATATTTGAAAAATAATTCTCATTTTATTTTAGTTTGCTTTTAAGTAATTTTTATTTTCTTTTAAATATGTCACAGAATTTAAAAATCATTTCCTTAGTTATTGGTTTAGTAAAACTGTCAATTTTATTATTTTTGCTGTTAATATATTCCATTTAAAAAAGTCCCTTTTCTACTAAATAAGACTGATAAGACTAGAAATGGGTTGTAAAAACTTATGATGAATTTTAGCAAAAATATTATGAACAAACTCACAAGAGTAACCGGCATTTTGACAGAGTTTGAAAATTAAATCAATTTCACTTTTTAAAGAAATAATAGTGGAACTAACATTAAAAGTGCGGTTGAAATATGCATTGAAGGAAGCCTTTTTAGACGAAATGGGGTGAAAAGAATTAGCCGGAATGCACGTGTTAGTGAAAGTGGGTTCGTGAAATACAGAATATAGAAAATTAAAGTACTTATGGGAAATAATAACATCTAAAAAAGGCAAGGAACAGTTAGATTCATGCTCTACAGTAAAATTAATGGAGGGATAAAAATTATTGACCAAATCAAGTAAATTAAGTAAATCATGTTAACTATGTTCCCAAATTATAAACACATCATCAACATAACGTTGCTAAAGGATAGGTTTATGGGATAAAAAAGGCAAAACCTCGTTCTCGAGTTTCTGCAAAACAGCTTCAGCAAAGATACCAGAATGTGGGCTGCCTGTAGGAGCACCCGAATTTTGTAAATAAATATCATCACAGAAACCAAAATAATTGGTCCCCTCCACGATATTCAATGCAGAGGCTATTGCCCTGATGGAAGAGGGCTTATAAATATGTAATAAGTTTATTGGCTATAATATTAATGGCTTTATCAACGGGAATAAAGCTATTTATCTTTTTCCCATTCATAAAGCCATTAATTTTCTCGTTGATAAAGCCATTAATGTTCCCGTAAATTGCCGAAATACACAATAACAAATAATTAATTTTGGAGGGAAAGGGGAAAATCATGAATTTTGAACTATTAATAAATTTGGAAAAGTAGCATCACTGAAAATCGGCATAACAACAATGGTAAATAAGACAGCGTAAAATTGTTTTTTACTGTATGACAAGATTCCTGTTTATACTGCACTTTGTATTTTTTTCTAAACTCGCTTGCTTATCTTCTTTACGTTTTGTTATCTTCTGCTTCTTCACAAAATTCCCATTGAGATATGGACTCGCCTGCTTTTAGAACCTTAAACTTGCTTTTCAGAGGGAAATACCTAAAGTAATCCATGTGGATCAAAGAAGTGATATCTAGGACTGTTTCCATCAAAATTAATGGTAGCTAATTGCAAGTTTAAAGGTATGCACACACACACATCTATTTATATATATATATATATATATATATATATATATAATAATAGAAGTTTGAAAATCCAATGAACGAAAAGTAAGAAGATGTAACACGATAAACCTAACTTTTTAAAAACACCCACAGAATAAAATATAATACAGCAAATCATCAATCAAATGGATTAAAAATACAAAACACTAGCTATCAAGTTACAGAAAATCAACCAAATTAAAAGGTATGGAAACAAAAAAAGAAAAACTTAAACTAAATTCAACTATCTAACTGGCGTACAAAACAAATGTAAAAATCAATTAATCCTCAAGCATATGGAAAAAATAAAAAAATTAATATCGAATCAACAAGTCAATGAAAAATATAATACAAAGGTATGGAATCGAAATAAGTATAACAAACGAAATCAAGCACAAACGCCTTACACATGGACAAGGCTCTAAGCCTAAATCATGAATTGTTAACCTCTACAAAAATCTAATCATGTCCAAGTTTTTTGTAGAAGCAAACACAAAAATGTATGTTTCTGAAGAAATAGATAGATTAAATCTATGAACTATTTCTACTTGGACGACATACATAAAGATGGAATAAAAAAGAAAAAATGAATACCTGGAAAAAGCACAGCGTGTGTACAGACGATTCATTACAGGGATCGAGGGAACACTGATAGAAGAGACCAGTGTTGCCATTCGTAAAGAAAAAATAAAAAACCATTTACTGTTGCCATTCATAAGAATTGAAAAACTGTGAAGCGAAATGTAAAGAAAAAGTATTAATATACAAAAAGAGCTACTAAAAAGAGGGGCAAATAAAGGTAATGCTGAAGTGGGAAGTGAATGGGAAAAAAAAAAAAAAAGAAAAAAAAATGGAGATGACTGGCTAATATAAGATACTATGAATAGAATTATATGATACTATGGAAAGAATTATAAAAATCCAGCTATTTTAAATTTTTTAACAATACTATTTACTAAATAAGTGGGATATTTATATAAATTACTAGTAATTTTGAGATTATTGATATGCATAGCATGAAATTTTTTATCAGATAATCTATAAATTCTAAAAAGCTGATTGAGTATAATATTTCTAAACAATTGAATCGAGTTACAGGAATTAAAAGGTAAGATTTTATTAATATTAAAATTATAAAAGTCTTTTTTATCATATAAATTTGTAACAATTCTATTAGAAGGATCAATAAAAAGATTTAAATCCAAAAAATTAACATTTTTATTAATAGTAGCTTCATTAGGTATTAATTCCAAATTGTCTGGATAGTAATCTATATCTATGAGATAATTTTCTGTATGTACTAAGCAAATCAGATCATCAACATATCTGTAAAAAGTATAATCTATTGAAGTAAATGACATTTCATAATGATAAAGGTATAAATTAGCTAGCATACTGCTACTACAGCCACCCTGTGGAACTCCTGAGACTTGTAAGTATAATTTATTTCCTTGAAAAATATAATTATTGAAAATAACAAAGTGAAGAAGTTTAGGAAAATTTTTAAATTTAATTTGATTTGAAAGAGGTGTAATATAAGCATTATATAGAGCTAAAATTACATCATATAGATCAGATATCTTAATATTATTAAAAAGATCTTTAAAATCAAAAGCTTGAAATCCTATTATTTTTCTAAGAGATGTTAATTTATTCTTTAATTCTTTACTATTATTTAGAATATGGTAGTTATTGCTAGTCTGGCTTAAACTATTATTTATTAGATTTAAAGAATTTAGTAATAATTTACTCGCAGTAGTAGAGTAAGTATTATGGCCACTTGTAACTGTTCTAAATTTAATAGGATTTTTATGAAATTTTGGAATAAGCCTATATAAGGAAATTTAAGATATTTATATTTAATATTTAAATCATTATACATATTGATAATTTTCAATTTAATACTTTTGATGGAATGTAAATCAGGTTTAAAAAGACTATTATTTTTTAAATAATCTAACAGAAATTGAATATAAAATTTTTTACAGATAATAGCATAATTATTAGAGGCTTTATCAACATAGGTGATAACAAAGGATCTTTGTAAATCATTAATGGAATGTTTAATATTATCAATATTATATAAAGATCTAGACAATTTAATATCTCTAATAGCATTTTTAATTGATTCTAATATAGTAAATTTCCACATATTAAATGTCTTTAATGGCAGAGCGTATTTACAAGCTAATTTATATATATATATTTATCAAGATCAAGATTAATTGATTTTAAGACTTTAAAAGAATTATTACAAGAAGGTATCCTAAATTTAGTGCCAAATGACATAATGGTTCTCAACACATTGTCACTAACAAGGTCTAAATCTCCTGTAACTATGTGCCCCAAGTCAGGATTTAGAAATTTAGCAAATTTATTTAATTTACAAATACATTCACTATCTACAGACTGAGAAGAATGATCAATAGAGAGCGATTGTGAAACTTCATTATAATTAAATATAGACCTACCAATAGGCTTATTGTATTTGAATGTCTTTGAAACAAATAAATCACCAATAGGCAATAAATGTTTAAACTTGTTAAACAGATGTCCAAAATTTATAGAATTATATATAGGATGTTTGAAAGAGATAACACAATAAGAATTAGTAGTTGTATTATTATAATGAAACTGATTTAGTTTTAAATTTAAAAACTGTGATCTTGTAATAAGCAAATCAAAGAAAATATGATTAAAATGTTCATTAGCAAGATTTAATTTTAAAAAAATGGCATAAACCTTATTTAAATGTTTTTTCTTTACTGCAAAAACCCAGGATCTAATGAATTTCCATTGAAAAGTTCTATTAAATTGATTATGTAGAGTTATAATCTCAGATTTATGATCATTAAGATTGGAATGTCCCTTTCCTCGTTTAAATCTTTTGAGTTTGATTGATTCACTATCATTTAAATGGGGTTTCAAAAAAAGGTGATTAAAAATAGAATATTTATTATCTACAAAATTATTTTTTACAACATTACCATTTAGATACATTTGATTTAATCCATATGGAAAAAGAGTACAATGTGATTTAATATAGTAGTTTTCAAAATAAATCCTATCTGCTGATTTTGTTTTTATATCTAAAATATGTATAGTAATATTTTCAAAACCATGTTTGGCAAAGTGTTTATATTCGGCAAAGTGTATATATATATATATAAACCAGAACATATGTATTGTACCAGAACATGTGATTTAATCCATATGGAAAAAGAGTACAATGTGATTTAATATAGTAGTTTTCAAAATAAATCCTATCTGCTGATTTTGTTTTTATATCTAAAATATGTATAGTAATATTTTCAAAACCATGTTTGGCAAAGTGTTTATATTTGGCAAAGTGTATATATATATATATATAAACCAGAACATATGTATGTATGTACGTAAAATGTGTTGGAAAAACGGATGTAAACATCACAATTCACGTTTCCCATGAACGTGTTGTTCATATTCTAATTTTTCTTGTGAACGACTCACTTCATTCTCGGAAGTGAATCGCGACGTTTTTCCAACATGCGAATCATGCAAATCGAGTGCCTGACGCATATGCAAGTAATTTGCATATTTGGGGACGTTTCCGGAAACAAACTTGTTTCAGAACAATCTCATCTTTATGTATATATAGTGGACTCATTCAAAGGCACTACGGTCGACGAGTCGAGAAAGAAGTTAGACAAAGTTAGTTCAATGAAGTTTGAACGGACAGATGATCGAGACTAGCAGGATGCTAATCGATGTGGATTTAAATCGGATTTAGTGGACGAATTATGTCTGAATGACCATGCAATTAAAGGTCATTATACTTGCTTTTCGATAGTTTGTGAAGTCACTTAAAGTGCTTTTACGGTATCAGTTATATTTGGAAAAAGCTTATCTAAATGAACCGTTTATGCTAAGTGTGACACCAGTCCAGGTAGCTTCACAAATGCACAGACAAAGATTAGGTAATGTAGTTAATTTTATTACCTTGATAATCTGAAATGCCTTTGAGATGATCCGGAAAGTAATAAACGAAAATCTTTCTAGCATGTTTGCTCAAGCTGTACATACTTCTTTACCATAAAATGTTACCAAGTGATGTAATAGTATTTTTGGTAATGGATTCTTCACTAATAAAAGTGATTTGATTTTCTAATACGACTCAGTCTTTCTTTTCAACAATGGACATTTATTGTTTACTCTGCTACGTAGTTATGAATTCAACATTCAACTGCACAACGAAAATATATCTTCCATAATACGTATAGTATATATGTGGACGTCAAGGTTATGGGCCTATGAAATGTTTAAACTGCAATTAAATGCCCATAAAAAGTAAAGACTTCATTTACGAAAAGAACTATAGCTTCTAAATTTTTGAGCTAAGAGAATCCACAGATGGGGGCTGTGAGACTGTGCCATTTGCATGTGTGAGAAAGTAAACAGAAGTGCTAAGATTTTTTTTCTTCTTCTTCATTTGCATGACACTCCATGGAGGCAATAAAGACTGAGCAGCTGACACGTAATAACTATGTCACGTGGAGAACTGAAATCCCATTCGCTCTCAAAGCTGAGGGATGTTTCGGATACATAGACAGGTCAGTGAAACCAGTTGATGAACATACGTCACGTAGGGACGAAGATGAGTTTATGCGGCATAGAGATAAAGCTCTTGCTATCATCTATCAAAGTTTGTCACTGGAATACAAGGAATTGATTAACATCACGGATGACCCAGCCGACACTTGGGAGAGATGATTTTAAATTAGAGAAAATCCAGGCCGAGCTCGCAGCAAAGGAAGGGCGATTATGTCAGCAGACTAAAGACTTCAACAATGTGAGTGTTAACGCTTCTGCATTTTTAACTTCTAAGTTTAACAAAAATGTCAGTGTTAATAAATTTAATAAGTCTAGAAATGTTAATACAAAGAGTGTAAATAAGGGACCATGTTACTGTTGTAAAAACATGGGTCATTTTAAATCCAACTGTCCTAAATTAAAATCTAGTTATAATAATATTGTGGAGTTCCACACATCCACAAGTATTGAAGCCATTACTGTTATTGATCCTAGCAATAGACACAACTAGGTAGTAGATGCTGCTGCTATGCGACATTTTTGCAATAACATTAAGTTATTTTCTAAATTTAGGGAGTGCAAAGGCACATCCATGTCGCTAGCGGTAGGGAATATCGAAAGTCCAGTTGAGGCTATCTGCACAGTAGAAATGTTTGTCCAGTTTAATGACAAGAAAAATGTTATTACTTTGAATAATGTGATGTATTCACCAAAACTTAGACGTAACCTATTAGCAGCCTCAGTTCTTGAGGAACAGAACTTTAGTTCTAATGGGGTATTGTGGTTTTTAATGTCTGAAGGCAAAAAATTTTTGTACACCAAACGGAAAGAGGGCTTATACTTCTTAAAACCACAATATAGTTCTAAAGAGCAAATTAATAACATAGAAGACCACAAGCCTAAAAATGAGGATCAAAAAGGGGATAGGAATTCTAAAAAAGATAGAAAACCCCAAATTAAAGAAACTAGATTGTTTAAAAATGTAAATATATGCCTAAATCTAATGAAACTAAAATTAAAAATTCTGATTCAGTAAATTCAATGACAAAACAGAAAATTGATGTGGGTAGTACTAGAGTTAAGCCTAGTAATTCAGCAACTGAGCTGAAGGATGTTAATAATTTATGGCATAAAAGATATTGCCACATCAATGCTGATTATATATATCAGATAAGCAAAGTTTCTGCAGTCAATGGACTCCCTAGACTACAGTAAAAAGTACAGTGAAATTAACTGTAAGCATTGTGAATTGGCTAAATCTGGGAGAGTGTCATACCAGCCTATAGGTAGGATAAGGTCCACTAGACCATTGCAGTTGCTTCATATGGATGTTTGTGGTCCATTACCTACAGTTTCTTTAGGTGGTAACAAGTATTTTTTGTCAATAACAGATGAATTTAGCTGAAAGGTGTTCGTGCTTTTTATGAAACAAAAATTAGAAGTTTTTAAAATTTTCAAGGAGTTTCAAGTTAGAGAGGAGAGGCAGGTAGATAAAAAGATCCTAAGCATCCGGACGGATTGCGGGATAGAATTTTGTCACAACCAGTTCAAAAACCGGCCATCCATTAAATTGTTCTATGTCTTTGGATGAGTCGGATGGTCTGGGCTTTCGACAACCAGTTCAAAGCCTACTTAAAGAATCTTGGGATTAAAGCAGAGCGAACAAATACCTATACACCACAACAAAATGGGGTATCTGAACGCTTTAATCTAACAGCCCTTTGTTGTGTAAAGGTAATGTTGCATGAAAGTAAGGTTGATGACAAAATGTGGGCAGAAGCCATTGTATGTTTTACCTATACAAAGAACAGGGTCTGTCATAAGTTCAAGTGTAAAACTCCACACGAATTCTACAGTGGTAGAAAACCAGCTGTTAGTCACCTCAGGACCTTTGGTAGCAAAGTCTATATTGGCAAACCAGGTCAACTTAGAAAAAAGTTGGATATGAGTACTCAGGAGGCAATCATGGTCGGTTATGCGACAGGCACCAAAGGATATAGAATCTTGATTCCAAAGGAAAAGCAGGTTATTGAAACCAGCAATGTAAGGTTTGAAGAGTGTGAGACAGTGGAAAGCATTCTGGACCCCATTTTTCCGAGTATTATCTCCTTGATGATACTAAGTGATAGCTGTTCTATTAGTTCCCTGTTGCATCAGATGACATTTTACAACAATGGAATAAGTAACTATTACTGTAAAGTAAAAGTTAAAAATGAGTTCAATATTCAGCCTCACTATGCTACTATTTTTTTTACATATTTGACCTGCATTTTAAATCTTTCAATTCATCATGCAGAGAAATCCGATTGTCAGGGTGCATACGGGTGCTTGAAAATTGGGAAAGTATTTGAATTTTAGATTAACATTTTCAAGGCCTTGAAAGTACTTGGAAAATTCCCATTTTCTTGCTTAAATCTTTGAAAGCGCTTGATAAAGACAGGGTTGAAAGTGTTCTGCAGATTCACAGCATTGTGTTTTTTCTGAGAAGTTCTGCTTTTTCTGGAAATTTCCCTAGAAGTTACGCTGTTGCTGAAATTTTCCTACTAGAACTTTGCTTTAAAGACTATATTTTTTAGCTTGAGTTAGTGTAAACCACTATCTAAATTACATACTCCATGTGCAGTTATTTGGGACATATGCCTGTGCAGAGGTTGCATAACTACTGATGCGCTCTGCATATGAAAAAAGACATTTATTCAGAAGCATGTGCACCCATGCAGCGGATCAATGGGGCATTACTACTGCACAACGGGCATGGAGCAGCCATATGTGCAGTCACATAATGCACGAAGGTGTGTGTAGGTACGTAATTGGAGTATACTACGCTCACGCATTTGACTTATTCTTAATCTAAACTGGCGTATCATTAGCACACTCTTTGATCTTCAAAAATTCATTGTATGTTCCTGTGCAATTTTAGTCAGTTTTGCATCCAGAGTAGCGCCAGGTATTGGGTGAACACTTCTGTGCATCCAGCTCGCCCACAGACTTTTAGTTCTCTGCAGCATGGAAATGGAGGAGATTTTTTCATGTCCCAGCTCTCACCATAACTTTCCCTTTGTTTTCTGTTACATAGCATCTGTCAAAAATTGCGGAAATTTTTCTATGAAAGCCTAGAACCTTTTTTCGTGTCTTGGCTCTTGTGAGGACTTTTCTTTTGTTTTCTGCTACACAGCACTTGTGATGTCAGAACTGACATCACAAGTGCACACACACTTGCAAACTCGAACGAAGCACAGCAGAACAACCACCCAGCCTTGGCACAGGGTGATGAATTTTTATTGGCAAAATAGATAACGGCACAGGACTTGTAGCCGGATGAAACAGCAGCCAAACTGCAGCACTGTACAACACTGGGATGGCAGGACAAGACCAAACATTAGTAACACAACGTGAAACACAAGAGAAGTTTGTTCACGGAACACGGGTGCCCTTGCACGGGGTTTGGTCCACGGTTCTCAATAGCAAAAATCAGAATATCACCAAATGGCTGCTCCCAATCGAATGTCCTGCCAACAGGGTGTTCGCTTCCCAAGAGCCGCTAAAATTGGCGAGTGAAAATTTGCACTTCACACAGAGCGCTTATGCATACTCCGTAAAATTAAATAGGATGCTTATGCTGGATAAATTTATAAATACTCTTTAAATTAGCAGAGAGTAATTTATTATTAACAGATCTAGCCCAGTGGTGAAATGAAAGATCAAGTCAGGTTTCAAAAACAAAGACCATGCTTTATTGAAATGCGTTGGTATCTTGCCAAAAGTACATCAAGGCAGTTAAGACAGTTGCTGTATGAACATTACAGCTAGAACATATATACATAATTTGGGGTTTAAGCACACATAGGAAATCCACATTGGATTGTTTAAACACATTTTGAATCAGTTACTATGCCGTTCTTTTTCCACCTTCTAAAGGTCACACTTTCGAAAATCTTAAGTGTCATCGATTGATTTGACTAGGTAAAACATTCTTTAAGCACAGTCTAAAAACACAGTTTATAACAAAGTCTAAAAGATATAATTAACAGTATCCATCAGAAAACACTGCTGCATAACTTTAACTCCGGGATTTGCCCTTTTACTTAAGGCCATCTTTAGCTGTTAACTGTCGTAAAGAAACTCTGTCAATGAACAGCACTAAATGGTAATATGGACTAACTCGTACATTATTAGCCACCTTCCACTAAACATCGTAGAATATTTAGTTGCATGTTATCACTATCAACTCGATACTAGAACATTAAATCTAAGCGAGTATTTCTACTTTGTGTCCATTACTAGGATCAGCCATATTCTATCCACTATTTAATTTAACAGCTATTTAAAACCATAACTTAACTATACTGACTGTACAATGCATGTCTCGCATACAATCATGCATATGTTCCAATGCGAATTCCACATACGTACAATGTGTATCATCATTGCGTATGGTATATCAATATGGATAATGCGAATACAAATCCAATTCTAATCCATTGCAGGCTTCCTATTTATATACTATGAGATTGGTACCTACCGGAACGTATTCCAAGGTCCAACTCATATAGTATGCAAATGAGCCAGTACATTCGTCGAACTTCCAATCCGCATGAAGATACTTACTGGAAGAACTTTGTGAGTCGTTCCCGTAAACGGAGGTAAGTTAAAAAAGGTAAGTTGTATTTTTGAACTACTTCCGGGAAAATTAGCCACTCGCAATCTAATGATTATGTTTTTCCAGCAATCGGCCCCCTCATGCAGATTAGCCAATTCGATGCATTCACCTACATACTCAAATTTAATCTAGGAACAATACATTATCAAGCTCTTAGTTTCATTTTAAATTATAATGAATGACAGTTTAAGTTCGTCTAAGTTCATCAGTAACATTATAACATGACACAGTAATAAATAGCTATATACTCAATAGATACTGATAAAATTCATGAAATATAGTCAATTAACAAAAACATTAGACTTTTAAAAGTTTTAAGTATAATCACTTTAGTTACAAGAAAATTTTAAGTATAAACATGTCGTAAGAATTACATTTTAAATTTAAGTATAGACATGTTGGCAAACAGTTAAAGTTTAAAAGTTTTGATGTATAACTATGTCATAAAGTTACAGTTTAAATTCAAGTATAGACATGTTAGCAAAAGTTAGTTTAAAAGTTTTTATGTATAAACATGTTATTTCAGTTAAAATTAATTATTAACATGGAATTTACAAAGTTTAAGTTTAAAAACTTTTAGTATAAGCATTTCAATATTTCAATTCATAAGGGAAATTTAAAAATATAAGCTTTTGGTGTTACAATACAAATACAGTATATAACAAAATACTTAATTTTGAATCTAAACACCAAAACAATCTTCATCCATCATACACTTTGAAACACATCAGCAGAAATTGCTTTGTGAGAGTGAAAAAATTGTATTTATATTTATGATGTGAAATATGGACAAGTCACTAGTCTTACATTTAGAGTAACTATTCTGCTCAGTTGAAAAAGTGAAGAGTGAAAAAATGCAAAAAGGATTATTGTATAATTACAACACTTGTATACACACATTTCATACTCAAATGACAATTTCCTCTTGTACATTGAGGTGTGAGTAAAAATTATAATGTATTTATACTATAATATTAAAATTGTAGTTTATAAAGACAAAGTTTGATAAGTAAATCAAAGAACAATTACACTTTAAATAGTTCGTTGCAGAACTTAAGAACTCTATCTTTGGTTATAGGTTTTGTAAAGTAATCTGCATCATTGTCCTTGCTATTTACAAAGTTAATTTTAAATGATTCATTTAGAACTAGATTTCTCAAAAAGTGATATTTTATATCAATGTGTTTAGTTCTATGATTTTCAATTGGGAAATTTGAAAAATTAATAGCTGCCTGGTTATCACAAAAAACTATATATCTAGTTTTGTTAATCTTTAACCCTTTCTAGTAGCATTGCTGAATTATATTTTGCATCCATACCATTTCTTTGGCGGCTTCAGTCAGTGACACATATTCAGCTTCTATAGTGGAAAGACTAACACATTTGTGTTTGAAGGTACGCCACAATATCAGCACTCTATCAATATAACATATCATACCTCCTAAAGATACTCGATCATCTCGGTTGGCTGCAAAATCTAAGTCTGAGTAACAGTTTAAACTAAGTTCTTTGATATTTGACAAGTTTAATGCATAATTTTTAGTTTTGTCTAAATATCCCATTACTTTTAGTAACGCATCCCAATGTTTTATACCCTGTTTCTCTTGAAACTGAGAAAGTGAATTACAGCGTAGCTTAAATCAGATCTTGTTCTGCTGGAAATGAAACTCAAACATCCGATCAAACTTCTATACGGAATGGTTTTCATTTGGTTTAACTAAATATTTATTTATTTATTTATTTATATATATATATATTTATTTTTTTATTTTCATCTATTTTACTAAATATTTGACTTTTGGCTATTGGTAATGAAACAATTGGGTGCTTAAATTCTTTAAATTTTGTACAAACTTATCAATATATTGCTTTTGGTGGATTTAAAATTTATTTTCAAATTCCGTGAATTCTACACCAAGTAATTTCTTTATCTTGCCCAAAATTTTTATATCGAATTTGTCTTTAAGCATCGAAACTACCAAGTCAACATCTTTTTGATATTTAGAAAATAAAACCATATCATCTACATAAACTAATATAAGAACATTATTATTTATTATTGAATATATAACAGCAATTGCACCACTTAAGTTTCGTAAATTTAAGTTCTTTGAACTTTGAATCTAGTTTCAGAAACCGGTCTGTACCACTTTGGTGAAGCCTATATATTGCTTTATTCAATAGACATTCTGATACTTCATATTAGTAAAACCCTCTGGCTGTTTCATGTAGATCCTGTAATTTAATTTAGCATAAAGATAAGCACTTTTTACATCTAATTGCAATGTACCCAACCTAGCATACTGACAAAGATCGTGAAAAATAACCTTATTAAACTGAAGTTTACAACAGGTCTAAAGAACTTCTTCGTACGTTTCACCCTTTATCTGGGGATATCCTTGAACTACCACTCTCGCTTTAAACCTTTGAATTTCCCCTTTTTCATCACATTTTAATGTGTAAACCCATCGACTGCCAATTTTTTTTTTTTTACCGAAGGAGGTGCGGGAACTAACTCCCAGACATATCTTTCTTTCATAATTTTAATTTCTTCTGTCATGGCATTTTTCCATTCGCTTACTTGGGGTGTTTTAAGGGTGGCTTTGTAGTTTTTAGGAATACAGATTTCTACGGAATGTCAAGAGGCAACCTCCTTGCAGGTGTTCGAAGATAAGCCGGGGAAGGGCCAAATTGCTCTTAAGTGTTTTTTTTTTTATTTTTTTTTATTTTTTTGCAAACTCGTGAATGAAGTTAAATGAAGTTAAAAGGAAAGGCGAGGCTGGAAAGAAAATTACAGGGACACCGGCGAATTAGCAAAAGATACCAGGGGTATAATTATTGTTTGTAATGCGCATAATTTAGAATAATGAAATGCATGAAAGGGATAATAAATTAACGTTAATAAGTGATAAATCGCCGAAATACACAATAACAACAAATTAATTTAGAATTTTGAAGGGAAAGGGGGAAATCATGAATTTTGAACTATTAGTTAATTTGGAAAAGTAACATCATTGAAAACCGGCATAACACACTTGTTGGGAATTACGGTAATTTTTTTATCAAAATCTGAGAGCATTCTTGGCATCTGCCAGGAATCATGAATTTTTTTTATTCGAAAATAGGGAGCATTTTTGCACGTTCCACAGGACCCCATGCTTTTCCAGGTATTAGATGCATTATAACACGGCAACGGTATCATTAGTGAGAAATCACTTTTTCCCCAAGTTGGCAGGATCATGCAAGCATGATTTAAATCATGCCGAGATGGGTATTAATTAATAGCCATTTTATAGCTTCTCATAAAATTTAAGCAAAATTAAGCATAATTAACTGAAAAATGGTGAATAGACGCAACAATCAAGCTTCTAGAAACTATCATTGCTTCTACATTGAGAATAATGGTATCATAAAATCTTGAATTCATTGTTTTAAACAAACTAATACTGGATCTAATATACATTATGAGAAAGTATAAACTCGTATGAGTGAACATGATCAGGAGTTTGTTTAGCATTTTTTATAATCTCAAAAACTCTTTACAGGTTCCACAAAATTGTGTGGGGCTGTGAGGGCATGAAGACGTCTGAAGTGAGCAGTGGCGTGATTGTTGGTGGTGCAGATGGAGGTAATATCATGATTTATGATGCAGCCAAGCTCATCCAAGGAGAATCCGCAATCATGCATCACACGACCAAACACACTGGCCCCGTGCATTCACTGGAATTCAATAAGTTTCAGGTAAATCAATGTTTGACTCTATCCTTATTGGAACTATTCCAAGGTTTAAATTGTTGCTGGAATTTAAGCTTAATATATCCTTAACTCTTTGCTCTGTGTTGATTGTGATAGTGCGTTCAAAGACGATACTCACACATTCGTGTCCAGGAGATATTTACCCTAGAGGACGATCAACACAAATGCACGTTTTCATATGAAGCATTTTTATTTTAATACTAGATGGCATTAAATGTCCATTCTAACATCTCCAACATATTTTGCTAATATTTAGCCTAGGGGGTTCTAAATGAAACATCACTTCATCTTCCACAGTGAAACGTGGTTTTGTAATACAGTACGACCTCGAAAATCCGGACATCCAAAATCCAGACTTTTCCCAAATTTTCAAGGTATATACATATATATATATATATATATATATATATATATATATATATATATATATACGGACTGACGAAGTCGTGGATTTAATTTAACAGGGTAAGATTATTTATATGGAATTATACTTTATAAACAAATACCGTATATTCTGGTCGACTTTCTGAACCCCCAAAATGAGACGAAACTTTAAACCGGATATAAATATGAAAGGCCGTAGATAGGGGCTTGTGGTTGGAGTGTGAATTACGTTGTTAGCATTACCCCCCCCCCCCCCCCCCCTCAAGTCACGATTCTCGACGAATTGTTTTGCATAAAATTAACTTTATTTAAATACTGATTTTTTATGATTAAAAGTTCCTTTTCTCATTATTTGAAATAGGTATTTTTCTGAAACAATGTAATTTCTAATATTAAACACTTTAAAACATTATCGCAACATTTTATCACCGATTTAAGTCTAAAAATCCCAAGAATTCATATTAACGCTCACGGAAACTTATTTTGTTCCCATTCTTCAATGTATTCTGTTTTATCTCCGGAATCCCTTTTCCCTTTCAATATCTGATGAGTTTTTTGTTCTCATCAAACCTTCTGTCAGCTTGAAATCAACTGTATATTTTGCCCTTTGTTTAGAAAATCATATTTGCATACTATAAATGGCAAATAAATAACTAAATAATATCGTATCACACAGAACCGAGCAACAAGGTCATTAACACACTGACCTCTCAAAGGGGTCAGCTGTGTTTATGATTACAAACCAAGCAAATTCATTTTTTTGCTTTCCCTGTTTCACTGCATCCCGGTGCTGCTGCAGCTTAGTAGTAATGACTCATCGTATTTTAGAAAAATCATTGAGCGGAGAGATATTTTTCTTTTTTAGAAAAGATATTTATTTTATCTATTGCGATATTTTTTACATATTTGATTATTTTTCCTTGTTTCAGGGTCATCAGCCTTTTTAAACATAACATTATATAGATGCTAGAAAATAAATAAAATTTTTGAGTTCTTATTTTTTGTTTTTCGTTTCTTTAATAGCAAAGATGGTTTAAATATATTTACACCTTTAACTATATCGGCAAAAGTGCTAGTCCTCATGCTTTATTAAATCTCAGCACTACATTAAATTCTTCCGGCTCTTCATTAAATCTTGACAAAGCCGATATAACGGAAGTTCTGCACTGTGATGATTATACGCCAATAGTAAATAAATTGAGTGATTGCAAAATTCGCTATATGATCTATATAATAAAAGACAATGTCTATGTGTCTTATACACTATAGGTTCAGCAACTGTGCGTCGGAGAGCTACGAAATTCGGCAATCTGACCCCGGGGTGGGTGGGAAGGGGACATGTCTAAACCGAATTTTAAAATTTTAATTATTTTTTTTGTTATTTAATGTTTTATGCAATTTCGACCGTTTTTTGCCCTTTATCCCCCTTTTTCTCCACCATCCAGATGTCATAGAAAAAAACAAATCACATGACCGGAAAGAGCAGACAATTGCGAGTAACATATATCAATTTCAAATCTCAGGGACAAGTTTTAATTTTTTTTTAAACATATTAAAACAAAAGTCACTTTCGGCTAAAAAAAACGAACTTTCGTTTTTAAATCCTCGCATCCAAAAAGGTATCGAGATTTTCGACTAATAATTTACATTTTTAGAAAGCTCAAACATCAGGCTTTCTTACAAGCTCAATCTGGCCAAGAAATAATTATAAATAGCCGCAGGATCCCGATTTTAATGAAGTAATGATTTTCAATTTCTCTAGGATTTTCAATTTCCGTGAAAGAAAAGATCGACTACCCACATGCGCACGCAGCATGGCATTTCTATATAGCAATGGTTTGCACGCGGATGTTTGGTGGTACAGTACAACCTCGAAAATCCGGACATCCAAAATCCGGACGTTTTCCAAATTTTCGTTTTTTTTTTTCTTTTTAATTTTTTTATGATGAAGTCGCGGATTTAAAATAACAGGGTAAGATTATTTATATGGAATTATATTTTATAAACAAATACCGTATTTTCCGGTCGACTATCTGAATCCGGAAATGAAACGAAAGTTTAGATGGACTGTCGTAGATCGGCTCGTGGTTGGAGCGTGAATTACGTTGTTAGCGTTAATCCCTCCCCATTATTCAAGTCACAACTCCCAATGAATTATTTCGCGTAAAATATACATTGTTATTTAAATACAGAATTTTTATTATCAAAATTTCCTTTTCTCATTATTGAAAAAGACATTTTTCTGAAACAATGTAATTTTTAATATTAAACACTTTAAAACGTTATCATAACATTTTATCATAGATTGTTCAATTAAATCTAAAAATCCCGAGAATTCATATTAACGCTCACAGAAATTTATTTTGTTCACTTCGTAGTAGGAATTCCATTCTTCGATGTATTTTGTTTTGTCTTTAGAATCTCTTCCCCCTCCCGATATCTGATGATTTTTTCGTTCTTGTCGAACGTGCCAGCTTGAAATCGACTGTATATTTTGCCTTTTTTGTTTAGAAAGCCATATTTACATACTATAAATAGCAAATAAATAACTAAATAATATCGTATCGCACAGAACAGAGCAACAAGGTCATTAACACACAGACCTCTCAAAGGGGTCGGCTGTGTTTACGATTAGGAACTAAGCAAATTCCTTTCTTAGCTTTCCTTGCCCCTCCACGTCCCGGTGCTGCTGCAGCCTAGTAATGACTCATCGTAATTTAGAAAAATCATTGAGAGGAGAGATATTTTTCTTTTTTGGAAAAGATATTTATTTTATTTCCTGCGATAATTTTTACATATTTAACTATTACTAATAAAGTTTTTACTTTTTTCAGAGTCATCAGTCTTTTTAAACATAACATTATATAGATGCTAGAAAATAAATAAAACTTTTAAGTTCTTATTTTTGTTTTTCGTTCGTTAATAGCGAAAATGGTTTAAACACATTTACACCTTTAAATATTATCTTCAAAAGTGCTAATCCTGGATCTTTATTAAATCTCGGCACTTAATTAAATCTTCCGGCGCTTCATTAAATCTCGACGAAGCCGATATAACGGAAGTTCTGCACTGTGATGAGCCAATCGTAAATAAATTGAGTGATGGCGAAATTCGCGATATGATATTAAATAAAAAAAAATCAAAGTAGCATCGATAAATGTGGAGAAGAAAAAATACCCATTGATAATCTTATGCAAACAATCGATCATACAATTAAAGGTCTTAAACAAAGAAGCTTTATAACCGAGCAGAAATAATGTCCATCTACAGGATAAAGAAAACTGCTTTCCCATAAACCAAAATTAATGAAATAACAAATGTTAATTCAAATATTTAAACTAAATGATAAAATGTACTTTTATCATTTCGTTTCGTTCACACATTCTAAATTATTAATGTGTATATTTTTTCTTAGAAATTTCTTTTGCCCTATTTTTTTTAGATTAAATAATATGTTTTAATTGATTAACTTAACTTTTGTCATTATTTTTACTAAAAAGAGTGCTTTATAGTGTATATAGTTAATATTAAATCTGAATTTTATTCAAATTCTATAATCCGGAAAAATCGAAAATCCGGAATCGGCAAAGTCCGGACGAATCCGGATTTTCGAGGTTGTACTGTGTATTTGCATGGGTTCCATGGAGATTGTGCATCGGGTTAGAAAATTAAGTGATATTTTAAATGATGGAATTAAGAGATTAGCATATGGTCATTATAAAATTTAAATGATTGAATTATGGTGGATTGAATTGTGGTGATGTATTGAATACATCGGGTGAAATTATTATATTTATATTTTAAATGATGGAACGATATGGATTTTTAAATGGATATTTTAAAATTTTAATTTTATGGATATTTTAAATAATGGAACGATGGAATGAGGATGATAGAATTAAAAGCTTAGCATATGGTCATTATAAAATTTAAATTAGCGCACGGGAATTGCACTCGGTAGGCCCGGGTTCGATTCTCGCCACTGCCAAAACTGCCGCAGTGTTCATTCGGAGTACGATCACGTTAAACATGTGGGTTCGTAAATCCTTCCGAGAGGTTGGTGGTAGGGGAAGGAGGGTACGGTCCCTGTGGATGCCTCCCCCATTGGGTTCTGGTCTAAATTCGGTGGCACTTCCTGGCCGTCCAAATAGTTACCATACGCCTTTCTGGTAAGTCACGGCAGCGAGTTTGCCACTGTCAGAATTTTCCAAGTGTAGCGAACAGGCTGGTCGCCGAAGGCAGCTAGTATTAAATAAAAAAAGAGCAAAGTAGTGACGATAAATGTGGAGAAGAAATAATACCTATTGATAATCTTGTGCAAACAATCGATCATGCAATTAAAGTTCTTGAACAGAGAAGCTTTATAACCGAGCAGAAATAATGTCCATCTACAGGATAAAAAAAAACTGCTTTCCCATAACCCAAAATTAATGAAACAACAAACGTTAATTAAAATATTTAAACGAAATGATAAAATATAATTTTATCATTTCGTTTCGTTCATACATTCATGTGTATATTTTTTCTTTGAAATTTTTTTTGCCTCATTTTTTGTATTAAATAATATGTTTTAATTGATTAACTTAACTTTTGTCATTATTTTTACTAAAATAGTGCTTTATAGTGTATTTAGTTAATGTTAGGTTTGAATTGTATTCAAACTCTATAATCCGGAAAAATCGAAAATCATCCGGATAAGTCTGGATTTTCGAGGTTGTACTGTATAAACAAACAGACCATTTCTCACAGACTTTGCTATGTTATAATTGAGTATGGGCTCTCATTTTGATTTTAGTTTAATTGCATTAGGGAATTATTGGAATGTAAAAGAGTTCAAGTTTGGGTTTTAGAGTGATATGCGATAGTGAATTTATTATGTTACTGGCAGTATACTCATTCTTCATACGGAGTACATAATATAAAGAAACTTGAAATTCACAATCATGTGTAAATTTCTATAGTATACTAAATGGCATTGTTAATCAAAATATTGTATTTAAATGTTTAATTTAATGCTCCTAAAAAGAAGTTCAAGAATATCTGTTCTCGCTATATAAAATTATCTTCATAGGCAGATCTGAAGAATAAAACATCCTGGTCCCGTTTGTAAACAATCGTACAAAAAATATAAAATTGTATGGGATCCGTACTAATTATATTTGCAAATATTAGAAGATATACCCGTATATTAGAAGAAGATTACATGTACTACAACATATGAGTTTCTAAAACCTTTGCTAAATTTAAACATTGTAAAACATTGAAAATATCAATAATTCTGTAATCTTTAAACGTAAAGGCTGTAATTGATTCCAATATATGCCAAAATAAAAGTGCTAAAATTGTATGGGAAGGTATACCCGTACTACTTATGTCGTAGATTATATGCCTGTGTGTTAGAAGATTACCTGTATTACAATGAGTTTAAAAAATCTTTGTCAAAATAAAACAGATGACGTAATGAGTTGAAAGTATCAACAATCCCTGTAATCTTTAAACCAAAAGACTGTAATTGATTCCAATATATGTTAAAATATATGCCAGTATACTTGTTATACTTATATTCTTGTAGATTAAAAGATACAGTGCATTTGTAAAAGATTACCCGTATTACGTACAATATGAGTTTCAACAATTTTTGCCAAAATAATAGAATGACATAATATATTGAAAATATCAATAATTCCTGAATCAATAATCCCCCAAAATATCAATAATAATGTTTAAACCTGAAAACCGTAATTGATATAATCCGTGTCAGAAATGCAATATCGGTGAAATTTATTTTATACATATCTTTGTTATTTAAATTAGAAAAGATTTAATAAAAATTGTCTGGTGCATAAACACATTCGATTTAAATCTGTTAAGTGATATGATATAATTTTCTTCAAATAAATTGGCGGAAAAAATGTTGTCTGCATAATGCTATCTCTATGGAAGATTTAATTGTGCATTTTTAATTAATATCTAGATGACCCCCTGGTCCTAGAAACTCGAAACATAGACTTAACTTTAAGTGGTGCTATTCCAAGGCTACCCACAAGATTTCATTAAATTCGGTTCTCCCGTGATGATGAGACATATATACAGGCAGACTGATTTTCAATTTTATTTTTATGGATTTCGAATAAAAGAATGACTGGGTCAAGACGTTTTCTGTCTGTGGAAGAATGGTAATTGAATTAGACTGTAATGAATGTAATGCAGATAGTGAACTTTGGTATTTCTGATAAGTGCACAAGTATTTTTTATGAATGTAAAGATTTTAATGTTGATTTGTGTGTAGATCCATGGTTTGGAATATACCATATGTAAAAGATGTATATTAATTAGTGAAAATAGCAATGCTATTTTAAATCTCTATATTAATAAAAAGTAGCTGATGCAACTGTTTGACATATTTCACGTTTCTTGAGATTCTTTGCTTCATACCGCAAAAACTATTGCATATAAAAATATGAAATTTGGTAAACTTGTAGAAAAAGCTTTGGGGAATACGCAGAAATAAACAATTTCTTGATATATATTGTAGTTTCAGAAATATGTAATGTCAAAATCAAAGACAAAATATTTTAGCTGAGAGTTCGCATCCTGGATAGACTAACAATAGTAAGACCACGAAATTTTGCAGGCAGGTACCTACATGGGTGAACTTTTGCAGGACAAAGCTTCTTTTTTAAATTTCTATGTAATTTTTGAGATATTTTACTTTTTATGCACTTCTGAAGTGAAGTTTTTTTTTTCGTATCGGCACTTCTGGTGATTTCTCTGTCTCGTACCTCAAAAACTATAGTATACAAAAATATGAAATTTTGTACATTTATTGAGAAATAATAGGGTAACACTATGAAATAAATCTTTTATCGATTTAAAACTTATTTTGGCATGAAATAGCTTATGAAGCAAGCTCAGGATCAAAGAATTCAATTTTTGGATTCCCTGCGCTAAAAGAAATCCCTACTTTTACTTCTTGTGGAAAGTACGTAGGAATAAAAAAGAGATTTTTGAATGTAGAATTTTTAGAAGAGATAGTTATGAAGTGAGTGCAGCGAGTAGGAGGTGAAGCCTCTCGAGGGGGTTGGCAAAGCGTAGTGAGCAGGGGGCAGAGCCCCCTAGTATATAATCAATTTCTCGTGTTCTCTACATTCTAATGTCTGAGCCGTAAGTACTGAACAACATCTTCCTCGGTCTACCTGAACCCACCACCTGCTGTACCAAATGCAAAAGGCTTTCATTCTGGCAGAAAACATGCAGTGACAAAAATGTGTTAGAAACTTATTGAATCGACTGAAAATAGTAGTTTTAAACAGTAGATTTAAAAAATTAAAGGGCATCTTATTTTTCAATAAATTCTAGGAAAATATTTGACAGATTGGCGAAATGCCAATAATCTGTTTTATTTACCTTATTTAAGTGTTAAAATAGCTTTTAACAAGTATTGTCTGTCTGTAGCTTTTAACAAGTATCATCTTCAAAGACAAACCATGGAAAAAATTGTTTTAAAACTCTACTAAATCATTTCTGTGCAGTCATTCAATTTGTGAATGGCCACTGGATTCAAGAATTTTGGTGATTATAAGAGTATTGAAATGTCATGAGAAAGTGGTGTGAGTCAGGAAGTTTAGCAATTTATTTTGTCCTAAATTTGAACTTTTGAAATCCAAATTTTCCTTTAATTTGACTCAATGAAGTATTGACAACATTTTTGTAATTTATTTATTTTTGTTGTTAGAGTGGCTGTATAAAAAGTAATTATTTTAATTTTTTTACAAAAATGTTTCACATCATTTCAATTACTTATTTCACAACTCCATTATTTAAGGCATTTTTGCAATTGTAACTGTGTATTTTGTAACCAACCAATGTATATAAATGTATGTACCAATATAACCAAAAAATCTTTGTGAGGTATCCTGCTTATACCATATTCATATTCTCTATTGTGCTTTGATAGTAACCTCCTTCCTGCTACATTAATATGAATAGAATGGACTATCAACTGCCATAGCCTTGAATCCCCTATTAAATAGATTGTTTCTCAATGTTCAATATGTGTGATCCATTTTTTCCCCTTTAAATAAGCTGTACTGTGTACAATTACAGTCATCTTGTTAAATGTGTTCATCTGTTTGTAGGACTGCCTGCTTGCTTCAGGGGCCAGCGAGTCAGAAATCTATATCTGGGACCTCAATAATCCATCCTCTCCCGTCACTCTGGGTGCAAAGTCTCAGGTAACTCTTTCAAATATATATTAGAGGTGTTTCATTTTATACCTGTTGCACAGTTGCTGGCTGATAATCACATTACCCATATGGCTGTAAATTAAATTCGATGGGCAGCTTGGAAATCTTTACAATATTCTGGATTTTAGGTATTTTTATAACTTCTTTTTTATTTGTTTTTGCTTTAGATTTAAAAGTTCTCCCGAAAGATTGCTACTGATGACAGGGTTCATCATAGGTGTCTTTTTTGCAGGGAAGCCCGCCTTGCTGCCCTCAGAGATGCCCTAATATCGAAAAAACTGTTGTCCTTTTTCAAAATAGCACCTCACTGTGTATTTTTAAATTTTCGAAACATCAAGGAACGTGCAAAGTTTTTTCCCATTCATTATCTATTAAAGCCACAGCTACACAAAAGCCACAGCAATATTTTCAACCAAATGAATGGGCAGTGTACCAACAAAACTGGACACCACTTGTGGCATTCCTTTGTCGACATCCTCTTCTCCACAGAGTGACGTCTCATCCGCTTGAGCTGGACCACCCAAGATAAATGATGTACTTTAGAGTCAATAAGTAAAATACACTTTCTGAAAAGGATATGGCTTATTTTCTCTAAAGGAGCTTTTTCATCTTCTTACAGTATTCTTTTTTTCTATTTTTCAACCTGTTTTTTGCATTATATTTTAACATGGGGGGGGGGGGGGGTTTAAACTAAAAAAAAAAAAAAAAATAGTAGCAGCAATCATTTTGGGGAAATTAAATAGAAAATGCAAATTTTAATTATCAAGACAAGTAAATGACAGCATGACAGGGGAATGACATTTAATATAGGCAACTGCTTTGTTAGTATGTATATAATCATTAGAAAAATAAAAAAAATACTTTGCTTTAATTGCAATCTTATATTTAGAACTAACTTCTCATTTGTTTTATCTTCTAAAAAGAAAATCTAGTTTACACGTAATTCACCTGTTCTAATGTCATTCCCTTGTCTACCAAGAAGACAGGGGAATGACAAATCATGTGATTTTACTTTCTGAGCATATGAGTTTTATTTGCATTTAAGCCTAACTTGATATTCAGTTTGCTTCACTAACTAGGTACACATATATGTTCAAAAAATTATTTACTTTTTTATTCTGGGAATAATTAAAAACAGGTGAATGACAAGGAATAAAAGTACTTCCAAAATTGTTCAGTTTTATATTTCCCTGCACAGAATGATAGATAGAACAGAGTCGAACTCTTGAAATAGTGAATATGGACTTTAAGTAAAAAAGAATAATACTTTAATTATAGTGTGTTGTCATCTATATACAGAATAAGGCATTAAAATTTAAAGACAGGTGAGTGACAAAAAAGCTAGGGGGCATATTCTAAAAAATGAATTTAAAATATTGCTCTAATACATAGCAGATTTTTTATTACTGTTTGTATGTTAAATTGTCTAATTTAATATAAAACATCCAATTAAAAGAAAACAAGGCTTGTAAATGAAGTTGTGATTTTATTATTTGGCTGTTAGGACACACAGGGCAATGACATGTAATAAAAAAAACTAAATTTGTGAATATTAAAAATATAAATTGTTTTCTTAGCTAATGAGTGACAAATGTTAACTACAATATAGTAAAATTGATCAGTGTCCAAAATCAGTTCCAAATCATGCAAGCTTATATTCAAACACCTGGGACACGTAACACTTCCATTTGCAGAAAATGACTGATACGTATGTATATAAGCACAAATAACACAATAATGTAGCATACAGCTGTTTTGAGTATATTCTGGATTCCCTTTGTCAGTATAAAAGAAGCAACGAACCTGAAGTCTGAAAGAGGAATGGGCACGAATAGAAGAAGCAGAGGGGATTATATACCCAGGACCTAGATTAAGAGCTCACTTGATAGGGCCAATCAGAAAGCAGAATGAAGAACAGTCCAGCCAATCTAAAATGAGAAGCAGCACTGGAGTAGATTGGTGTGCACCAAAACACAACAGGAATATCCTGACGAGATGAGTCAAGTCTGAACAAGAATAAATGAGACCCAACTAGGTGAAAAATGGGTTAAAACGACACACATAAGCACCCCAAAAACGGAACGAAAAAAGTGGGGCACTCCGCCAGACTGCGGACAGAAAGGAGTACTGGACAAGTCATTAACTAAAGTAATACACTGCTTAAGTTTCTTACTCCAGATTGTTATCATTCCTTACTCCAGATTGTTACTATTCCTTATTCCAGATTGTTGTTATTCCTTACTCCAGATTGTTATTATCCCTTACTTCAGATATTTCTCATTGTTTCCCACCTCTCAGATGAACATTCATTTCTCCCCAAGCCAGGCAACTGTTTACAAGGAATTTTATGGGGTTTGTATGTGCCTTAAAAGTACTTAAATGTGAAAAATTGAGCATGCTTTAAAGTACTTAATTTTGCCACATTTTGATATGTACTTAATTTTTGTTTTAGAATTTTGCTATTCGAAAGTTTTTATATGTAGAATTTGGAATGACTTTATCACCATCATGGAAAGGAACTATAAAACAATCCCACTTTACAGGAAACCTCATCAGACAAGAATATTCTCCCCTCTTCCCTCTGCAAGTAACTTTGAAAAGAAACCAATAACTTAGCTTCGGAAGGGTTATTTTGTTTGCTGCATGATTATTAATGATTTATGGCAGATGATGTCACATTTGTCGTAAATACTGCTGTAACACATGTTTGAAATAACATCAAGGCTATATCTATATTCTTAATCTATATTTTTTGATTAAGGAGTGTTGTGTTCTGTTATACCTATTTTGCATAACAAAGAAAACTTTAACATTTTTAACAAAAGTGACGCCGTTTTCGGCTCACAAAGAAACTGCATTACATCTTAACCTTTAAATTAAATCTTACTTTTAAATCTTTACATTTTTAAACTAATTATATTAAAATACTTTCAACATTACATCTTTGACCAAATATTCTTAACTTTATTTTAGAATTAATATTATTTAAGTGGCTAGTACTGCATTCTGAACTTTATTTACTTAGGAAATTAGCATTGTGTTAATCATACAAGAAACATAAATTTAAAACCAACAATTTATACAAACCCCCAAGTAAGAAAAATGTGGACGTTGGAGAGCTGGACTTGAAAGAACACAGAGGCAAGCTTTAAATTTAAAAGAAACACAATTTTATTTAAAAATGAGCTCTTATAAAGGACATAGTAAACCTGATACCAGGGGAGGCGTGTAGAAAATCAAGGAAACGTTCCTAGAAATGCCTGGTGGAAAAATGGCGACGTCACTGGCCTGCCAACCCATGCGGACCACTATGATGGAGAAAAGGGTCCTCGCATGAGACCCTCAGATGTTTGTTGCTCGCTCATATCACTCTGTTGGAAAAAAATCAATACATCATGATTCACGTTCCCTGTGAATGGACGTTTATGCAAATTTAATATGAATGACTCTTTCCGTTCACCGGCGTAAACCATGACGTTTTCCAACATGAGGTTTCATGTAAATCAGTTCTCAAAGCGTACGCATCCATTTTGCATATCCGGGGGCGTTTCCGGAACAGTCCATTTTCGGATATATAAGACAGAAGTTTCTTGAAGCAAATGGGACGCTGTCAGATGACGATCTCAGTCGAGACAGACGCAGATGTCGATCGTTGGATCGGTCTAGATCCTTGATGTGGTCAGTTTAGACCAGTACGTGTCGAATGTGTTTAGTTTAAAACACTGACTTTCTCAAAAGTATGATGGCTATTACTAATGTCAAGTGCATTTAAATAGCGTTAAAAGTTAAATTTACTTATGTTGATAGATAAAATAATAATATAAGAGTTAAATTTACTTACGTCAGAAGTCACGTTAAAATTTGCCGGTGTTTCATCCATTGGATTATGTTTTGCCAAGTGTGATACCATCAACGGTGGCTGTAAATGCACGCAAGTTATATAGTAATATAATTATTTACTACAAATGCTTCATGGAAATTCTGTCAAATTATTTGGATCTACAAACATCTTTGTACATAGTATTATTGGAAGTTTTTACGGCATGGAAGTTACCTGGATTGTGTAAATTGCCTAACTATGTTCGTCACGCAATAAAGTGAATAATGCTTTTCTTTAAAACTGGCTTTGTATATTTTTAATGGCCCATCCAACACTTCACAAGTGATTCTTTGATTGTGCATACTTCTGTTTTTAATATTCAAGAACTGCATCACCTCAACAGCTACGCCTAAATTTTTATTTACGAACTAGTAGTCAACGTAATTAAGTTCTTGCTTTTAAACTTAAATTTTTAAATTTTCTATCACACTCTTAGTAGCAGAGACCCTGCTTGTTCCTCCTGTTGGAAACTTAGTTCTGTTTTCGCCGCGATTCTCGTTTTCGCAGGAATATGTTTTCATTTTCAGAATGGTTTTTCCGTTCCCGTGAATGACTCGTGACGAGAACAGAACAGGTCGTTCATGCAAATTGCCTTCTCGCAGCGTGCGCATCCTGATTTACATATTGTGAGGGTGCTGCTGTCAATGGTTGTGTTCCGGAGCGTACCCATCATTGTGTATATATTACAGGACGCATTCTCAGTACTTATTCTTGTTTGTTCATGACCTGTCAGGATCATGACAGATGACCTGTAGATCTATAGATTGACAGATCGAGATCGAATGATCTGATACTTTGCAAATACTCTGTTTGAGTATGTTGCGGTATGTTTATTTATCAGCTAAGTTGCGTAACAAAGTATGAGTCTAGTTCCGATGGTTTAGTTCAGAAAGTGCGGTAAAATAATTCTAGTGGTGGCTCTTTCAATTTTAAAGAGACCAAGTTAATTTTCACGGTTTTTGGACTCAGTGTAATGCCATGATGTGTTACCTGACGATGATGGTTTCGTGAAAGAACACAGCATTTGTGGTAAGGTAATTTTCTCTCTCTCTACTTACCTGTGTTATGGCATTGATAAAAGTTACTGAGAGTGTGTACCTAGTCATAGTCTAGACTATATCTGACAACCTTTTTATGAGCTTGCTGGCTCATTTTTGTAAATATTGTTTGACTTTGCCACGACGTTACACTGTTTTTGTAACCATGTCACAGCAATGGATATCACGACAATAAAAGTGATTTTGTGTTTGACGAATTGGCTTTTTATTGAAGAACACTTCTCAACTGCACTTTACTATTATCCTCTGCTAAACTACCACTCTGCTAAGATTGAAAAAATTTAATACATCAGCACGCTAAGTTATAAGGACATCGCGATGCAGATGAAACTCTGCCAGCACCTCCAGACTGCTCTCTTTGACAAGTCACACATTAAATTTCCATTCTCTCAAAACTGCCTGCATCGAAGTCTGTGAGTTGGCCTCCGAGCATGGGGAAGCTGCTCACTAAAAACTTTCTCAGAATTCCAGGACAAAAATGGCGAAGCGGCCCCCAAACGGGAGACCGACCGCTTATCCAACTTTCCTGACTTCTTCCCGAGTCCCGCTGCTCCAAACACTTCTGAACAACCCTCTTCCGGGAGTTGCCGAAACATGAGCATTCTCGTGCCAGGGTGCGTAAAAAGTATGCCATGCGCACTGCCGTAACAAAGGCAAAAACTGGTGGAAAATTAAAAAAATTGGTGAATTTAAGCAGCAAAGTACGCACTGTTAAAGAGTCATAAGTGTTGGCTGGGTCATAAAAATATACGGATCCAGTTTCAAAGAGAAATCATCGTTCACTTTATTATGTGAATAACATAACTGGGCAACTTACACATTCCAGGTAATTTCCATGCCACAAAACATCAAATAATACTGTGTACAAAAGTTTGTAGTTGCAAATAATCTGACAGAAATTTCTTGAAGCATTAATAGTAAATAACTATACTACTTATATCACTTGTGTGTATTTGCAGCCACCATCGAAGGTATCACACTTGGCAAAGGAAAAACCAATGGATAAGACATCAGCAAATTTTAACGTGACTTCCGAACATATGTAAGTAAATTTAATGTTCAATACGTACTGGTCAAAACTGACCACATTTGCATCCGTCTTGACGAAAACCGTTGCCTAACAATATCTCACAGTGCCTCTGTCTGCATGCTTCCATCTAAAGCATTACGGTTGATCTGCTCTTCAGATCTATTTCAATCTGTCTGCTTCAAGACGATCTGCTTGCTTCAAGAAACTTCTGTCCTTCATATCCGAAAATGGACTGTTGCGAGAATCTCCCAGAAAACTATTCTGTCGTTCTCCGTTTATTTTAATCTGACTCCATATATTTAAATAACTGACATCATTAGCACACGGAAACAGCGTTTTATTTAGAATTCACCAAATTACAGCATTTTACTAGATTCCATCCTTCTTCAAGTTCTATAAATAACAAAATCCACTGTTTCCACTCACTTCATTACAGAATAATAAAAATAAAACAAACGATAATAAACAACCATAGATACAAACATTTTAGACTCTGTTCTGGGGGGAAAAACAATGGGGAAAAATCATAGCAGACGATCTTAATGCTGCTTTTGACATCCTCCCACCTTTTGATTTTGACTACGAAAATCAAAACATAAACATACCTCTATTAAGGAAATAACCATATTAAAATTAAAACGTTAAAGTTAAATGTTAGTTATCATAGCGCTTAGGTCTCACTACTGTTCTTCCACATTTAGTTTTAATAGTCACAGGAATGCATTTATCAGGAACAATAGTCTCTTTAATATCAGGAACAATGGTATCAACAGTTCTTGTTTCATCACATACAATTTCTGTTGGAACAGTAGCTTCTGTTTCACCAATGACAGTGTCACTAGGAACAGTTACTTCCTCAGGAACTTCTGCAGATTTACTATTCTTACATAGCAGGTCCTGGTGAGAAACCTCTAAGGGGTATACATTTTGTACTGGCCTGGTGAATTCACCAGTTGCAGTTTTCACCTTAACGACTCGGATGTAATTGTCACTACCAGGAAAAACAGCCACAATGCGACCCAAAGGCCAATTAGTGCGTTTCTTATTATCACAACTAATTAGAACAATATCACCCACTTTAATTTTCCTAAGTAAGTGTTTTTTCTTAAGTGGTTGTTGGACTAAGAGGCTGAGATATTCATCTCTAAATCTCCTTCTGAAGTCCTCTCGAAGTCTTTGCTGGTATCTCCATCTCTTGGAGATATTAACTTTATCTAGATGGTCTAAATCTGGAACTCCAACTGTACGAATGTCTTGAATGAACATAGATGGAGACAGGGGGACCAAGTCTTTTTGATCTTCGGATACATAAGTAAGAGGTCTTGTATTGATAACAGCTTCTACATCGCACAGAATGGTCAATATTTCTTCGTACATAAGAGAAGATTTCCCTAAAACTCTTCTCAATAATTTTTTCACCATTTGTACGAGTCTCTCCCACCAACCGCCCCACCAAGCTGCAGTTGGAGGGTTAAATTTCCATTGGATTCTAAAAATGGAAGTGTCACGGATAATTTGTTCCCAGTTAATAGACTTCATAAGATTTTCTGTTCCTACAAAATTGCTCCCATTATCGCTATACATTATCTTTGGTCGTCCACGTCTGGCAATGAATCTTCTTAGACCCAACGTAAAACAATTAGTAGAAAGGCTTTGTATCAGTTCAAGATGTACAGCACGGTACACAGCGCAAGTGAACAATAGAATCCATGCTTTTTTCCCATCTTTTAAGTACAAAGGACCAGCTAAATCCACTCCAGTCACTTCAAATACTAATGAGTTTCTAATTCGATCTTCCGGTAGTGGAGTAGGGATAGATTCTATTCCTTTCGCTGTGTGTCTTCTGCAACGAACACATTTTGAAATCACTCGCTGGACGGTTTTTCGTCCTCTTAAAATCCAAAACTGTTGCCTAAGGTTAGCTAATACAGATTGAACTCCAGCATGTGAAGACTACAAATGTCGTTCGAGTATTAGTCTATCAACTATTTCATGTGTTGCAGGGAGTACAATGGGACATAAGAAATTCTTATCATCATCTCTTCTTATTATTTTCGTTTTCAGTCTGATAAGTCCCTCATTATCCGTAAAAGTGCAAAGTGATTTTAACTTAAGTTGAAAATCCTCCTCCCTAAAAGCGTCCTGTTGAATAATTTTCAGGAGTTTCATTTCTGCATATTCCAATTCACACACTGTCAGCTCACCTCTAAGGCGATTATTCGGTTGAAGAGTATTGGTGGAAAAGCGAAGTATCCAAGCAATCAATCTCAAAATCTGTGAATACTTCGAAAATCGCTGACTGTACCACCTTTTTTCTATTTCAGTGCAAATAAGAGACGAAGTAATATGCTTCCGTTTTTCCTTAGTAACTTCTCCCTCATCTATTTGTACTTCTGTTGCAGGCCAGTTATTTTCCTTCTGTTTTAACCAAACAGGTCCCTCCCACCATTTAGATTTCAAGAAGACTCTAACAGAGCAGCCTCGGGAAGGAAGATCAGCAGGATTGCATTCTCCTGGCACATGTCTCCAAGACTTTTTATCAGACAGTGCTCTAATTTCATTCACTCGATTGTTAACAAAAACTCCCCAATGTTCTTCATTTTGTATCCAATAGAGAGCCGTAGAAGAGTCTGTCCAGTAGATGCAAGGGGCATCTTTTAGATCCATGGCTTTTACGATTGTAGAGGCAAGACGTGCTCCAATGCAACATGCTAGTAATTCGAGCCTAGGAATGGTCATCTTGTGCAAAGGAGCAACTCTGCTCTTCGCTTGTATCAGAGATATAGTAATTTCTTCTTCACACACCTTTCGAAGAAATACAACTGTACTATATGCCGACTTGCTGGCATCACAAAAGATATGAAAACTTAATTCTGCATTAGGATCACAGACATCAAGACTTCTAGGAATTTTAACTTTTGAAAGCATATGTAAATCACTATTCCAGTCCTCAAATTCCTTTCGAATTTTCTCTGGCAGTTCAGTATCCCAACCTGTTTTGAGATTCCAAGTTTGTTGTACAATAATCTTCGGAAGTAGTGTTGCAGGACATAAAAATCCAAGGGGATCAAATATTTTATGAACAGTTGACAGTATGCTTCTTCTTGTTATAATAGACTTAATTTCAGAAACTGAGTTTAGATCACAGAAGAGACTATCTTCATCTTTATCCCAAAGTAATCCCAAAACATGAATTGGCTTTTCTGGAAAACGATTTTCATACAAGGTATTATGCTCCCACCCTCGTAGATCAAAACAGGCTTTTTCCAACAAATGTCTTGATTCCTGGATGAAAATATGCAACTTTTCTTCATTAGACACAGAGGTCACACAATTATCCACATAAAAGGACTTTTTTAACATTTCTGCTGTTTCTTGTATTTCACTTAGGTTTGCTTCTATATGATAATTTAGTACAGCAGCTAACAGGAATGGACTACATGTGAGACCAAATACCAGTCTTCGATGCCTAAATATCTTCAGTTTTCTTTTGTCGAAATCTTCCCACCACAAAAATCTGAGGAAATCACAATCTTCCTTTGCAATGGATATTTGAAGGAATGCCCTTTTGATGTCTGCTACAACTCCAATTTTATCTTTGCGAAACCTCATTAATATTGGTGGTATTTCTTCTAAGAGATTAGGCCCCTTTTCAAGACAGTCGTTCAGCGAGGGGGAACCTTTTCCATGACAAGAAGCATCAAATACTGGTCTGACTCGTGTTGTAGAATTCTCTTTAAATACACCTCTATGGGGTAAGTAATGAGAAGGGTTTCCAAGTTCTTCTTGAAGTACCACTTCTATTATTCCAGATTTTTCCCATTCTTCAAAGACCGCGTCATATTCTTTGTATTTTCCTTCCTGTTTAAGCTTCACAGCCATAGAAATGCATCTTCTTTCGGCAGTGTCCATATGTGTCTTTAAAGATTCGTTAGCCTCAAGCCATGGTAAATGTATTTCATAACGTCCCTCTTCATTCACAGAGACTGTTTTTCTGAAATGATCTAGTGCAGCCCTTTCTATATCTTCTTTAGATTTTGTCTCAACTGGATCCCTGATACCTAAAATATTAAGATCCCAAAGATTCGCTATAGTGGAAGTTTGGGAAAATAGGGAGGTAACAGTGAGAGCTGATAACCCATGACTCTTTTCACCTGGAACTTTTCCCATAATAATCCAGCCAAGTTTTGTTTCAACAGCTATTAGTCCGCACTTCAATTTGTGCATTTTTCCAGTAAAGAGTTGCCCACAAAAATCTGCCCCTATCAACAATTCAATGTCTGGATAACCTTCACCATAGTCTGCTATCCAAATTTTCTTTTCTTTCAATTCTTTTTCCCACGGTCCTTTCTTGAGTCGCGACAATTTCCCACATATGACAGTTTGGTCTAATACTTGAATATCACAGTTGAACTTGTTACTTGAGCTGCTCAAACTTATGTTATAACACTGATGAGACTCTTTTTGAAGTGTTTTACCTCCAAATAAAACATGAACCAAATCTTCGGATCCGAATGGTTCGTAACCCATTTCATTCGCCGTATTCTTCAGGATATATGACCGTTGTGAACCACTATCAATTAGTGCACGTACAGTACGACTTCCTTTCATTGATTTCAGTTTTACTTGTAAAGTTTGTAGGAGTACTTCTTCTGAACAGCTATGGTTTGACAAGGAAGTATTTTGCTTTTCTTCTTTTTTCTCTATGTCATGTGCATCTATTTTCTTTCGATTAGCTAGAATTTCTGGGCACATTACAACCCAGTGTTTTCGTCCACAGATTATACATTTTACGTTTGTTTTACAAGTCTTAAAACTGTGTCCTGTTTTCAAACAAGAAAAGCAAGCCCTTTTATCTTTAATCTTGTTTTGTTTTTCCTCAACTGACAGTTTTTGTGCTTGAAAACATTCTTTACTTAAATGTGGTTTATTGCAAAAAATACAACTGCTTAATATTTCTTTCTTCTTTTCACCGGAGAATAAATCATTTGCAGTCGGCACGAACTCTTCCTCGATATTTTGAATCGATCGCTTTATTTTCGTCGGCTTTGATTTCTTGCCTTCAAAGCCACCAATAGCCATAGATATCCGTTGCTCATTCTCCACTTCATTTCCAATAAAGTTCATCAAATCGTCGAGTCTATCCTTTGGAGTTTCTCCAACTTTCGATTGTCTCTGCCAGACTCTTAGTAACTCCTCGGGAATACACGACTCCACTAGCGGGAAAAGAATTGCATCATACTTTTTTGTAGCAACGCCCAATGAATCTAATGCTCTAAGTTGCGATTCAAGTTTATCATACAATGACGAAAGCGAAAGCGTCGATTGCGACTTTGTGTTCTCTATCACTAATGCTAGAAGATCCCTTATGTAAAGTTCCACTAAAACATCGTCTTTTCCAAATCTAGCTTTGAAACTTTCTATCACTTTTGGATAGTTTTCAGCCGTCGCTGGGTAGCTTTGTACAAGTTCTCTAGCGCGAGAATTTCGAACTGTACACTGTATGAGATACTGGAATTTATCTCCTGGATCAATTCCCGAATCTTCGTCTATTTTTTTAAACATTGACCAAAAGGTTAACCAGCCTTTTATATTACCGTCATATTTCTCAAGTTCAATTTTTGGGAGTTTAAACTTTCTGTTTTGCATTTCCCGATCACTAACTATTGACTTTATTTCATCAGTTTCTTTAAACCTTTCATTGAAAAGAGCCTTTACTTTAAAGAAATTGTTATTATACTCATCGGCTGACTTACTTTCTTGTTCGAATCTTTCATCCGTTGTATCGTCAGCTTCTAACATGAGATCCATGGATTCGCGATCCAAATTCTGAAGCTCTTCATATTTCAATTTCAAAGTTTCAAACTTTGCTTTTAATTCCAAAACTCTATCTGTTTCGTCGGAATCGATATCTGCTATAATCTGATTGTACAATCGAGTAAAAGAACTCCGTACAACTTTCCGTTGCTTCTGAATTTTATTCATAGTTATTGAAAACAAAACTGTTCAAATTCAAAATATCGTACCTTATCATGTCCGCTTGTCGCCAAATGTTGCGAGAATCTCCCAGAAAACTATTCTGTCGTTCTCCGTTTATTTTAATCTGACTCCATATATTTAAATAACTGACATCATTAGCACACGGAAACAGCGTTTTATTTAGAATTCACCAAATTACAGCATTTTACTAGATTCCATCCTTCTTCAAGTTCTATAAATAACAAAATCCACTGTTTCCACTCACTTCATTACAGAATAATAAAAATAAAACAAACGATAATAAACAACCATAGATACAAACATTTTAGACTCTGTTCTGGGGGGAAAAACAATGGGGAAAAATCATAGCAGACGATCTTAATGCTGCTTTTGACATCCGGATATGCAAATCAGATGCGTACGCATTGAGAACTGATTTGCATGAAACTTCATGTTGGAAAAAGTCACGGTTCACGCCGGTGAACGGAAAGAGTCGTTCATATTAAATTTGCATAAACGTCCGTTCACGGGAACGTGAATCGCGATGTATTGATTTTTTTCCAACGATCGGTCCCCTCATGCAAATCCTTAAGTCTCAATGCATATGCAAAAAGAAACTTACTCTGAGAAACCAAGGTATATCAATAAACACCAAGGCACCCCAGTATCCTACCAAACATATAATGAAGGAATAAATTTTAAAGTATTACATCATTACTAAATTTAAAATAAAATGCATAAGTACTTATAGCATCTGAAAAACAGTTAAGTATTGTAGACAATATTGTAACAACAACATTTCACATCAAGTAGAAATTTTATATACAACACAACTTCAATGCTTAAGTATTAGCATTCAGAATTTAAATTTTAGTTTAAGTTTAATTATAAGTATCCAAAAATTTAAGTATAAGCATATTATCATATTTAGCAAGTCAACTTTAAAAAGATTAAGATTTTGTATAAGCATAGAATTTAAGTTTACTTTAAATTTGAGTATAAACATTATAATTCAAAAAGCTTAAAAATTTTAGACTATTAATACAATACAAGTGTACATAATTAATACTATTAAACTGTATTGATATACGAAATATTTAAAAATACATGATGCAAGTAATCAGATAATAAAAGTCCTTTATCAAAACTTTCAACACATACTTTCTACCAAGTTGAAAAATACAAAATTTTATACACATAAGCTACTATCTAACATTATGCGGGTAATAGAAAAATGGATGTATATACAAAGGTGTAAAGTGAAAAGGTTCAATATCACAAAAATTTATACTCAAGATATACTAGCTTATATCAATGAGGTTTGAGATAAACAATAATGTATATATATGACATCTTAAAAAAAAATTCCCAAGTTGTAAATTCAATTTAGCATTTAAAATTTTCTCTAGACTAAACATTAATCTCAAAAAGTTTGATTTAGTTTTTAAATATTTTATTACAAAATTTAAGTATTATTTCCTTAGTCATTGGTTTAGTAAAGTGATCTGCTAAGTTATCTTTACTATTTACAAATTTAATATTAAATGATTGATTGACTATTAAATTTCTTAGGAAATGATATCTAATATCAATATGCTCAGTTCTATTGTTTTCAATTGGAGAGTTAGAAAAATTAATGGCTGCTTGGTTGTCGCTAAAAATAACACTGTTACTTTTTATTAAAGTTTAACCCAAGTAAATGACATTCTTCAATTATGTTCTGTACCCATACCATTTCCTTAACGGCTTCAGTTAGTGATACGTATTCAGCTTCCATGGTTGATAAGCTGACACACTTATGTTTAAAGTTTCGCCAAGAAATAGGTACATTATCAATAAAGAGTATCATGCCTCCAAGTGAAACACGGGCATCTCTGTTTGCAGTAAAGTCAGACTCTGAGTAACAATTTAATTTTAACTCCTCAATATTAGATAAATTTAACATATAATTTTTAGTCTTTTCAACATATCCTAAAAGTCTTAACAATGCATCCCAATGCTTAATTCCAGGGTTTTCTTGAAATTGAGATAATATATTGATGGCGTAACAAATATCAGGTCTAGTTCTACTAGATATAAAAGCCAAACACCCAATTAAGCTCCTGTAAGGAAAACTTTGCAGTTGCTTTATTTCTTCACTTGTCTTTGGACAATCTATTTTACTTAGAATATTCCCTTTAGAAATGGGAAGTGAAGTAACTGGATATTTATATTGTTGAAACATTTGACATACTTTACTTACTGACTTTGATGTATAAAAAAATTATTGTCACACTCTTTAAATTCCACGCCTAAAAGTTTTCTAATTTTTCCTAATACCTTGATATCAAATTCAATGCTAAGTAATGAAACAATGTGGTCTATGTCCTTTTGATACTTTGAAAAGAGAATTATGTCATCCACATAAACTAGCATAAGAACTTTGCTATTGTAAATATAGGCACAATTACATAATTGAAGTTTTAAAAAAATTAATTCCTTTAATTTGGTGTCAAGTTCATTATGCCATTCTCTTCCTCTTTGATGAAGACCATAAATGGCTTTCTTCAATAAACAAACATAATCAGGCTGTTCCTGATTGACATAACCTTGAGGCTGTTTCATATATACCTTTTGACTCAATTTAGCATAGAGATAAGCAGATTTGATATCTAACTGGAAATGCATCCAACCAAGCATGCATACGAAAATTGAGAAGAATGCTCTAATTAAGTTGGAGTTAACAACAGGGCTAAAAACTTCATCGTATGATTCTCCTTTTTCCTGACTATACCCCTGAGCTACCAAACGAGCTTTAAATCTCTTGCCATTCTCGTCTTTCTTAATAGTGTAGACCCATCTATTGCCTATATGCTTTTGTGAGGTGGATGCAGAAACTAGTTCCCAGACATCCCTCTCTTGCATTACGGCCATTTCTTCATCCATAGCATTACACCATTTTTCGGACTGGGGGGATTTAATAGCAGCGTTGTACCCTTTTGGTATATTTATTTCAATATTGCTTGCTTCTGGTCTGCCTCTGACCCTTTTAAGACCTTTATCTTCCCGAAAATTAAATAGTTGCTGATCAAATTGTATATTTCTTTTATCACAATATTTCTTAACATCATTGTGCGACCTCGGCCTTTTATTCTCCTTTGAGCGTAATAATACACGTCGGTTCTATTCCCATCGGGTCTTGGAACTGTCTTTCGCTGCCAAGTAATAACCGAGCAAGGAGTCATACTGGAGTCAGCAGGAGAGTCCGTTTCGTCACTGGATTCAGACGGATCGTCACCAGTGTCTTTACTCTCTCCTGCCCCCCCCATCAGACTGCCCTCTCGGATATTCCTCGTCGGAGTATTCTGAAAGGTTATCTCTTGATATCCCTAAGGAGATATTTCTGGGACAAATTGGGTCCAGGATGCCTTCCACTACATTACCCTCATCAAACCTCACATTGCAGGTCTCAATTGTTCGTTTTTCCCCTGACAAAAATATTCTATAGCCTTTAGTTTTAGTAGCATAGCCTACCATCACCCCTTCTGTAGCTTTCATGTCTAACTTCTTTCTGAGCTGACTGGGTTTGCCTACATATGCTCTACAACCAAAAGTTCTAAGATGGTTGACTGAAGGTTTTCTACCACTGTAGAGTTCATGTGGAGTCTTAGTCTTAAATTTGTGACATATTCGATTTTTAGTGTATGCAAAACACAATATTGCTTCCGCCCAGAATCTGTCATGTAATTTGCTGTCGTTCAACATGGCTCTAACACAGTCAAATGCGGTTAAGTTGAATCGCTCTGATACTCCATTTTGCTGTGGGGTATATGTGTTAGTCCTCTCAGCCTTAATACCGATATCCTTCAGGTAATTTTTGAACTTATCATGGCAGAATTCCATTCCATTATCCGTCTGGATACATAGAATTTTAGTACCTAATTGCCTTTCCTCTCTGGCCTGAAATTCTTTAAAATGTGAAAACACTTCTGACTTCTGTTTCATAAGATAAACGAAAACTTTCTTGCTATAATCATCTGTTATAGTTAAGATATATTTGTTTCCACCATATGAGGCTGCAGGCAAGGGAACCACACACATCCATGTGTAACAATTGTAATGGTTTAGTGGACTTTATCCTACTGGTGGGTTGATACGATACTCTCCTAGACTTAGCCAATTTACAAGATTTACAGTTTAACTTTTTGTATTTAAGCCTAGGAAGTCCGTTTACAGCAGAAACTTTGCTGGTTTGGAGGAGATATTCAGCGTTTATGTGGCAATATCTTTTGTGCCAAAGACAGTTTGTACTGTTATCTAAGCCTAGCAGTTCAGTAACCTAGCAGTTACTGAACTGCTAGGCTTAGATTTTAAACTATCCATATCTCTATTCTGCTTAGTTTTTGTTTTGTCAGATTTAGGTTTAGTTTCTTTAAAATTAGGCGCTATCTTTACCTTACTTATTTTTCTGGAAGCACTAGGATCCCTATCTTTAGATTTCTTATCCTTTTTGTGTTTCTTGTCTCCATCTCGATCCCTATCTTTAGATTGACGGTTTTCTATGTTATTTTGTTCCTGGGTACTATACTTAGGTTTTAAAAAATACAGCTCATCCTTTCTTTTTGCATAAAAGAATTTTTCCCCTTTGGGTGTAAAAAACCATAACACCCCATTAGCCCCTTTAAAACTAAAATTTTGTTCCTCAAGAACAGATGCAGCTAATAAATTTCTCCTAAGTTTAGGAGAATACATAACATTTTCTAATCTTATAATACTTTGTTTATCCTTAAATTGCACATACATTTCCACCGTCCCGATAGCCTCAACTGGACTTTCGACATCCCCTACTGCTAGCAACATTGAAGTGCCTTTGCACTCATTAAATTTGGAAAATAACTTAATGTTATTACAGAAATGTCACGTAGCAGCAGTGTCTACTACCCAGCTGAGTCTATCGTTAGGATCGATTACAGTATTAGCTTCAATATGTGGAGTTCCAAGAAATTCCACAATACTAGATCCATTATATTTAGAGCAATTAACTTTAATATGACCTAGCTTATTACATTTAAAACACTTAATTTTACTTTTAGAAATATTTACATTATGACTAGGAATTTTTCTATTATGTACACTATCTCTAGAAGTATTTACATTAGACACATTTTGAGATTTAAATTTAGATATTTTTACTCTATTTACACAATTCTTAGAAGTAAAATAAGCGGAATTCAAACTCACAGTTTTAGAAAAGCCACTTTCTTGTTGTTGGAGTCTGCTCTCTTCCACTGTCAATTCTGCTTGTATTTTGTTGAGCTTGAAGTCCGAGTCATTCCATCTGTAAATTAGCTGAATGATGCCCCGGTATTCTTCTGGAAGGTATCGAATGGCTTGAAAAGAGACATACAGGTCCTCAATGGGGTGATTCGCATCTTTAAGCCTTGTAACGGCCTTGCGAAGTCTTGAGCAAAATATGTCAACAGACTCATCTTGTTCTGGCCGGATATCGAAGAATTCGTCTAGTAGACTTACGAGATTAGCACGGGAAGACGCTTGAAAATGCTCTCTTAAAGTATTTCACGCTTGACTCGGTTCGTCGGTTACATTTATCAACTCCTTGTATTCTAAGGATAAGCTTTGGTAGATGATAGCAAGCGCTCGGTCTTTCCATCGATAAAAATCATCGTAGTCTCTGCGATTCGCATCTTCTTCAATAGGCTTAACAGTCCCATCTACGTGTCCGAAACATCCTTCTCCCTTGAGGACGAATGAGATGTTGGTACACCAGATGACGTAGTTGTCTCGCGTCAGCAACTCCGTTCTACTTACCTCCATGGCCACTCGTACATTTAGTAAAGAAGCAGAAAAAGTCTCTTGTACACGGTTTACTTTCGTTAATCACACGTACTTCAAAATAGTGCCAGGCGCGGCCCCCATCTGAACACTGGAACAATGGTTCTTCGAATACTTGCACTTATGATTCTATTAGGCATTAAACTGGCCCGTAACTGTTCTGGTGGAAAATTTAAAAATTTAAAGGTGAATTTAAGCAGTAAAGTACTCACTGTCAATCGATCATAAGTGTTGGCTGGGTCATAAAAATATACGGATTCAGTTTCAACGAGAAATCATCATTCACTTTATTATGTGAATAACATAACTGGGCAACTTATACATTTCAGGTAATTTCCATGCCAGAAAACATCAAATAATACTATGTACAAAAGTTTGTAGTTGCAAATAATCTGACAGAAATTTCTTGAAGCATTGATAGTAAATAACTATACTACCTATATCACTTATCACTTGCGTGTATTTGCAGCCACCATCGAAGGTATCACACTTGGCAAAGGAAAAACCAATGGATAAGACATCAGCAAATTTTAACGTGACTTCCGAACATATGTAAGTAAATTTAACGTTCAATACATACTGGTCAAAACTGACCACATCTGCATCCGTCGCCTAACAATATCTCACAGTGCCTCTGTCTGCATGCTTCCATCTAAAGCATTACGGTCGATCTGCTCTTCAGATCTATTTCAATCTGTCTGCTTCAAGACGATCTGCTTGCTTCAAGAAACTTCTGTCCTTCATATCCGAAAATGGACTGTTCCGGAAACGCCCCCAGATATGCAAATCAGATGCGTACGCATTGAGAAATGATTTACATGAAACTTCTTGTTGGAAAAAGTCACGGTTCATGCCGGTGAACAGAAAGAGTCATTCATATTAAATTTGCATAAACGTCCATTCACGGGAACGTGAATCGCGATGTATTGGTTTTTTTCCAACAAAAACATACCCACTCGCTAACCGCAGCGCTAAGCCGGAGCGCTGGGGAACCACTTCCCTGTGCGCCCAAGTGCCCACGCACGTAAAATAATGACTACGTGAGGCACCGAAAATTACTTTAAAAAAACCAAGATGGCAGCTGTAGAACAAAGGAAAGATGCCGGCTGCAATGGCGGTCTTTCGAGCGATGCTTGATAGTTAAGTTTGCCAAAAAGAGGTGAATTTTTTTAGCCACCGGCCTAAAAAGTGTTAAAACACATGATTTAAATGCCAAATGATGGGAAAATGAAGCTTAAATAACAAAAAAAACTGAAAACAATTAAGAATTTTGAAAATAAAAGGGAAAAATTAATAAAAACAACTTAGAAATTTTGAAGAAAAAAACGTAAAATTTGGAAGAATACGCAGATTTAGCTACAAAATAAAGCATAGCACTACAGTTCTAGCCAGTTTTGAAAGGCCATGGTTGTGGTCAAGTCTTCTTTAGTATCAACGATAGGAATTTGATAAATATATAATTCTGTTTTAGAAAATATTCGTCAATCTTTTCATCAATTGTGCTGATTTCCTTATATAGTCTCCAAAAAGTATCTAGAAAGTTATCGTATCTACAAGAATATTCGTTATTTCGAGAAAGTTCTAGTACATTAAAGAAGTCACCCAGTTGGCAGTAAATCACCCCAATATGGCACCCATTCCCCTTAAAAGTATGGTAATCTTTCACGAACATGGGTGCAAGTTTTCCATTCACAAAACAGATTTCAGTCTTTGAAAATTTTCTTAAAACGGAGGTGGATAGAAACACTTATGTTATGTTTTGATTATTTTTTCTGCCGCAATCTACGACATTTTTCGTCAAGACCTGTTTGTTCCTACCGATGCCAGTTACTACGGATTATTTCGTAGTTTTCGCTGGAAATCTCCCCCCCCCCCCCCCCCCCACAGCAACAGATTATGGTATTTGCATAGTTTACTACAAAAAATTGCCTTTTATCCAGGGCGATATATATTTACAGCCTCGTGCACAGTAATACCAATCCGTGTAACAATGGAAATTTACTGCCACGACTCGTATGTAATGTAAATTAAGATAACTTGATTCATGGGAGTAATAAATATGCTTCTTTAAAAGTTGTCAAATTCAACATAAATCGCTAAACAGTTAATTTTTTAATTATTTTCACATAACTAGTGCAATTCCACAATTCTGTTTATGCTCTCGTGAATTGCCGAGCATTCATTAGTATCTTTCTTCCATTCATCCCCATATTTTAAATATTGCATATTAGATTGACTAAACTAGCTTATTTTCAACTTATATTCTGGTTAATTATTTTAATTATCTTTGTATAAACAGCACTATTGCACAATCAGTGACTAAACTAGCTTATATTCTAACTTATATTCTGGTTAATTATTTTAATTATCTTTGTATAAACAGTACTATTGCACAATCAGTTTACATTCTCGTGAATCGTTGGGAGTCTATCAGTATCATTTTTTATCCATCGCTATCTTTTAAATATTGCATGTTAGATTGAGACAAAACTAGCTTATTTTCATTTTCTGGTAGGTAAATTATTATGGTTAATTTTTTAATTATTTTCGCATATATAGCACGATCATGGAATTCATTTTATGTTCTCGTCTCTCATGAATTGTCAAGAGTCCACTAGTATATTTTTCCATCCGTCTCAGTGTTCTAAATATTGCATATTAGATTGACTAAACTAGCCTATTTTCATATTCTGGTAAATTATAAAGCATAATTTTTTAATTATTTTTGTATAAACAGTGAAATTGTGCAATTCAGTTTGTTTTCGTGAATCGTTGAGAGTCCATTAGTATATTTTTCCATCTATTTCCATCTCATAGCTGTCAACTCTACTGGTTTTCCCGGGAAACTCTTAGTTTTTGGTGATTTCTCCCGGTTTCCCGATTGTAGATGAGAATCTCCCGCATTTTGTCCTTTTTTTTTTTAGAATTCCCTATAGTTAAGGGTTTTTCAATAAAAATTCTTTGTTACAGGGAATTTCGATCGAACTTGTGGCCGCCATTTTGTTTCTCCTGTGCATGAACCTAGTACCAGTATTAAGTTGCATATTTTTCCCTTTATTGATGGATACTGTTTCAAATAAATGTGATTCCTCATATATAGATTACATTGCCATGTAATGTTGAAACATCCTTTTCCATCTATATTTAGTTTCAAATTATATGAATTAAAAAATGCACAACATTCATTTCTTTGCAGTATGTTTCATTATTAATTAATATTTTTGTAAAAAATGCTCACCGTGCTATCTACTGGATTTTTATTCTCCAATGTTGGCAGGTATGGAATAACTTCGCCCATTTTTTACCGGATTTTCTGACTGTTAATTGGAAGCTTTTAAAGAACCTTTTCTGTCATGTTATGTACATTGTGTTACACATGTTTAAACTTCTGAACTGGTTTATTAATCTTTTTCAGCCACCTGAGGATGTGACTTGTGTTGCCTGGAACTGCCAAGTTCAACATATTCTCGCTTCCACCTTTCCAGCCCGCTGCATTGTGTGGGACCTGAGGAAGAACGAGCCAATCATTAAAGTGTCTGACTCCTCTTCAAGGGTATTTCTCATCCTTATTCGATCAGACGTTTACTGCATATTGGAAAAAAATATATATGATTTCCAACTTGTATGTGTTCAGTGGTTGGAAAAACTACTTTATTTTTGTAGTAGTTTTGTAGTTTTTGTACAACTACAACTATTTTATGACAAATGTAGACAAATACAACTACAACTACTATTTTTAAAAAGTAGTGACTACAAATTACTTTTTAAATGCAGTCACTACTTAACTACTTTTATAAGACAAATTTATCCGCAGCTTCAATTTACGCAAAAAAGTTGAGGATATGGGTATACTTTAGTAAATTAACGTGCTCATTCTGAATAAGTAAAATTGACTGATTCCCAAATTTACTTATCAACTTACCGTACCAATCTTTATGCTTTTATCCACTTCTGAAAACAATAAAATAAAACTAAAGTATAAAATGAAATAAAAGTAAAAACTATTTATTTAAAAACATCTTTGTTCATTTTTAGTAGAATTTGCAACTCAAAATTGCAATCAAATAAGCAGGATCTTTTGAGACATAATACATCTGAATATATCCATATAAAAAATCAACTTCATGAGGCAATGGCTCTCCTAACCCTGCAGCATCGAAAATCTTGTACAGTTTCTCCTTGTTTTGTCTAAGGAACTGGTTTATTCGGTCGACGGCAGAATGCATTGAGTTCCATTTTGTCTTATTTGGTATTATGAGATAGGCACTTAATTCTGAAGATATCTTATCAGCTAAAACAACCAACATTTTTTATTTATCCCAAAGCGCTTGACACTTTACAAATCATACATCATTACACAAAACATCAAATTTCGTACAAAGGAAGAATGGGTGATCACATGATATATAGAATGGCACCTTGTTGGTTTACTGAAGTAACATTAAAAGTAACTTCAAAACTCAATACAAACTATTGATTTATTGTATCGTGCTACTCACTACACTATTTATTTCTAAAAGTAGTATGTTACATTACAAACTATGAGAATAAGTAGTGACTACTGTAGTTTCGCTACTTTTAGCTTGCTATTTCCAACCACTGTATTTGTTAATGTTGCCTTTCAAGCTTTGTAAGTCCAGGATATAAGCACTCTAAAAATTTGCTTAATAAAAAAACTAAAATTGCAAAAAAGATTGTAGTAATTGGCAAAAAAGATTGTAGTATAGATTGTAATGGCAAAAAAGATTGTAGTATAGATTGTGATGGCAAAAAAGATTGTAGTATAGATTGTAATGGCAAAAAAGATTGTACATATTAAGGCCAAAATCCTGATGAACAAAAATCACTCTTGGCACATTTATTTTGAGTAGTTGTCGGTGTATAAAATAAAGCTGCAGTATTGGCAATTTTTCAATTAATTAAAATTTTCTTATGTCATCAAGTGTTGAAATTTAAGTTTGTGGAATTATCGCCAAAACTCCTGTTTTAAAAAATGTGTACGGTGATAGTCTCCCTTCTGCAAATAAGTCGTAAATCACAACTTCTTTAATCTTTGCAACCCAATTGTATTTTTCATGTCACTCATAGTACTCCTTCTTCTTAGTATATCTTCTATTGCACGGTTACTGATGGTGCAATCTGGTACTGCCTTCCTAAACGTAAAACAACATGTAAACAACACATCACTTAACATTTACACATTTAGTTGTACACATTCGATGATTACACAGAACTAGGATGTTCAAAATAATAAGTTTATATACAGGGTGCATATGGGCGCTTGAAAATTGGGAAAGTACTTGAATTTTAGATTAACATTTTCAAAGCCTTGAAAGTACTTGAAAATTCCCATTTTCTTGGTTAAGACCTTGAAAGTGCTCGAAAAGGGCAGGGTTGAAAGTGTTCTGAAGATTCACAGCATTGTGTTTTTTCTGAGAAGTTCTGCTTTCTCTGGAAATTTTCTTAGCAGTTACTCTGCTGCTACAATTTTTCAAAACAACATTGGTTTTTCAAATTTCCTCGACGGCTTCAACATTAAACAATAATGTTAGTTTGCTATGATTTTTTCCTCCCAGAAACGCATACAACTTCATAATAGGGCAGAAATGATGTCCTTGAAAAATAATTGCATGGTACTTGATTGGCCTTGAAAAATGTTTGAAATTTTTTTTAAGAAAAGTGTACTCACCCTGTAAGCTTAAAAGAACATTTTGTGTCAGGAATTTTAATAACTACGAGATTGTAACAGTAAAACATGAGTGCATCTCAAAATATGGATTGTAGGAGAAAACAGAGTTTGTCCCTCCTTTCATATCTATTTTAATTTCCGAGTAATTGAGTGTTTTTTTCCCCTGGAAATAATTTAATTTTTTTTGATCAAAAGAAGAATGTCTTTTCCCATTCAGTGTTTGAAATGTTCATTGTGAAATTATTAAAGACCGAAAATAGTTATACACTTTCTAATAAAAATTGAAGCTCATGTTTACCACTTATTTTCAATTTGCCACTGATGGTGAGGCCTGAAAGCACTATGGCTGAGTCATTTTAGAGCGTCGCAAAAGGAGATTTTGATAAAAGACTGGCTGATGTGGGCTTTCACTTTTTCCAGCTGCGCTGTAAAGTTGTCGCTTGGCATCCAGAGGTTGCTACTCAGCTATGTTTGGCTTCGGAAGACGACCACAGCCCAGTAATTCAGCTATGGGATCTGCGGTTTGCCACCTCACCCCTCAAGACACTGGAACATCACCAGAGGTTTGTGCTTTCATCTCTCTCAAAAGAAGATGAAATTTATTTAACATATAAATGATGATACTTGACATAGAAATAATGAATGTGTATGCTGGATTCAGACTTGCTAATTGCTGTGGAATGTTCATAGTTTCCATAGGATGGAATATGGAAGCCATTATTAAAATAGATTTTATGAATCTTGTTATGCAGAATGTCTTTTTTTTTCCTTCTATATTTTTAATGCCTTTTATAAACTGGAAAAAAAAAATCATGATTGTGAGAATTAAGGAAAGTGCACTCATCCTAGAAATGAAATATTTTCCTCCCAGACCCCACTTCATTAGCCGAATCCAAAATGGAACAGTAAGGAGCAAATTGAAAAAAAAATCCCGAAAGATTTTTTGGGGGGGGGGGGGGGGGGGTTACTCTCTCTCTCTCTCTCTCTTTTTTTTTTTTTTTTTTGTGTGTGTGTAAAGGTTTCAAGGAAAATTCTTTTCTTTTAAGATTTTAAAAATGTAATTCAACACTGGCAGAATATTTGCTAATCTATACTTACTAAGAAACTTCCACTTGGACTTAAATAAAATTTTCCTTAGTATATTTAAAAATTTCTATCTTCTGTGTCATTTTTAGTTAGTAATTTGTGAACATATTTCTTCTTGAATGCAGTCTTTTTGAATAAATCAAGATTTTTATTTGGTGTTTTATAAAGAAAAATAATTTTTTAAACATATTTCCAACATGTTAAAGGTTTCGAACGAAGTATGTTGTTCAAATTCATTAAATTAAGACTGTGCATTCTAATGTCAGTATTGTCTCTTAAAGAATTGAAGGTTTGAAATAGAATAAAACGCATGACAAATATGATAAAATAGCAGAGTTTCCCCCAGGATTAAAAAAGGGCAGGGTGCTGTTACCAGAAAAAGGGCACTTCTTAGAAAAAAAGGGCACATATTTTTTTATGTTTGAATAACATTTATGCTTGGGATTTTTATGACGAAAATTAGAGCATTGCAAAAAAATGTAAACACTTTTGTCGTGTATACTTCCAAGTCTAATAGACAAAAATGTAAATATATTTTCTTGTTTTGTAGAAAATGCGTCAAGATTGTGAATATATAAAATTAATTTCAATTTTTTAATATTTTGAACTTGTTTTTGAAAAACAAAGTATCTGTCTGAGCAAGTGTTTTTTTTTCATTTTGCTTATTTTCACTCGAAATATCTTCGAACCCATAAAAGACAGATATAAATAGTAAGGGATAAAAATATGTATTAGGAAACTTAGTTGCTAAATCTATATTAATATTTTTAAAAAGTGCTTATAGTTTTCGAGTAATCGTTTTGTCGAGTTGAAGAAGAGTGAAAATTTCCCCTTTTCAAGTTTGTAATGCTATCTCAAAAACTAAACCTGTAAACAATTATGCAAGAATATGGCTCTTTGAAATCCCTACAAGTGTATATAATGGGATTTTGGATGAGCTCTTTGTTTGCGAAGTATAGTGGTTATAATTTCGATATTTTAGTATTTTAACATGGATTTTCCAATGTGTGGGAAGCTTTAATTTACTTAAAATGTTACTATTGTTTCAGCTGAATCTGTCACTTACTCCTTGGTGAAATATTTGTGCATAAGTATGAGATAATCTTACTTTGTTTAAAAAATTAGGGCATTAAATGAACTTGGAGATTCTAAAAATGTGTAATAATTGGTTAAGTTTGAACAAAAGAAATGAAAATATACATATTCAAGTACATATTTATGTGCCGCCAGGTAAGTCTATAGATTATAGGTCAGGTTGATTTCAGGTCAGATAAGTTTAATTTATATACTGAAAAACAAGTTCGTAAAATAATTTTATATTTTAACCTGAAGTCTATGGTCTATAACATCCAGATAAAATCGTTGTAAAAACTAAAGTACTAACTAGCTATAAACAGTTAGCGAGTCATTTGTAGCACTTTGGAATCCTGTAAATAATATAAATGAATCTGAAAAAATCGAACAGCTTTATTGAACTTTACTGAAGTTTCATTTTACAAAATGTTCTTCATTCAAAACAATTTTGGCTTCATCGGACTGGAGCCACCACCACTAAGGTATGAAAATGTTTTTTTTGTTGAGAACAAATTTATGATTGAATAAATGCTATTTTTACATCCAATGCAATTATAGTCTTGAGCAGTTGGGTTTATTAGCAATTACAATTATTGAATTTATATAAATTTAGAATTTATTAAATTTAAAAAGGAGGATATTAAATTTTGATTTTTAGTATTTTCTCATTAGTCAATGAGGTTTGATGATTTTAAGGGATAAGATATATTTAAACGTTGAAAATATTTATTAATTGTTTGTTATGCATTGATTACAAAAAAAAAAAAAAAAAACCTGATTTAAATAACTAAATAAAATTCGAGAAAGCTCCATAAAATCACTATAAAGACAGTATTGAACAATGGATTAGCAAATGTTTAGGTGCTAAGTTAATCATTATTCCATGGAGCAGAGTTATTAATAGTGCAAGCAACGTACGTTCGCGTGTCTGCGCAGCATCCGTATCTTTAGCCGTAAACTCGCGTAGCGGGCGAGTACGCGAGCAACTACTGCATACCTCCCTAAAGCGGGCGCATCGTTATTAAATGACCTTTATTATTATTATTGCATGCGTCCGCGGAGCGGGTCAAAGACGAGTCCGCTAATATGAGGGGGGTTATTTTGTGTTTCAAATCTGCTATGCGGATGTCGTGTCAACGGGCTAATCTGTTAATCCATAAGCCCGCATAGTGCACGTGTTCATAACACAATGTCACACGATTTGCACGCGTCTGCACAAGGTATATATAGTTATTGTATGCGGATTACATACACTCGTTAAAAGAAAACGCTTAATTTTGTAAATTCGCTACGCGAATTAAATATGTCGAATCGTTATTGCATTTAGCGGAGTTATCGTTATGTTATATATAACGCGTACTACATCCGTCTGCGTAGTAGTCGGGTCAGGGCCGCTCATACAAATTTCTGGGTTAGCCTTCATATTTCGTTTTCCTCTTTTGTGCATTCTTCATGTCATCTCCTCCCTCAAAAAATTATTGGGGGCCCGACCACTTGAGTGGTGCCCGACCCTTCTTAAAGGCGGCCGTGGTCAGATACACAGCCAATAGCTATTGCATGACCTGCATTGGGAGTAAATCCGCTACGTGAATTATATATGTCCGCGTATCATTATTGCATGAAGCGGAGTTTTCATTATATTGTATATAACGCGTAGTAGTCAGATCAGGGCCGCCCATACAAATTCATGGGTTCCTTTTCACGTTTCATTTTTCTCATTTGTGCATTTTTTATGTCTTCTTCTCCCTCAAAGATTGGTGGGGAGTCCGGGTCCCACCACTTGAGTGGTGTCCGATCCTCTCTAAGGGCGGCGGTGGACAAATACACAGTCGATAGCTATTACACGAACAAAAAATAGGAGTACTTTTAGCCGTGACTTTCGCGCGTAGCGGAGATACGCAGTCTGCAGCATAAGAAAAGCATATTAAGCATGAAGAAAGCATATTAAGAGAATTTTCAAAAAGCCACTGGGCTGGTAGCTAAAGGCAATTAGTAAACAATATAAAGAAAATAAGCTCTCCCATATATCATTCAAGCCGGCTAAAATAACCGCGCTAATCTAACAACTTTTCACCACACGCTTTCGTTTCACTTTTCACCCATCCTCGGGTTTTATCGGCGGAATCAACGTAAACATCTTCCCGCAAATGGCGCAAAGAACCCTAGTCCGGAAATCTATATTTTTAAATATTTGTTTTAGAGCAAATATGCGTACGGGGTTTACATTTACAGAATTTTATAACTCAAATGCATATCAAACATGAAATAATTTAACAAAAAATTAAGTTAAAAAAGAAAACTGTTTTGAAAGTTTTCATTAGATGGAAGAAGGAATGTACGTGCTTAATATTCCCCTTTCCGTTTTGTTTCTTTCAGGGAAGGAAAGAAGAGATATGGGGCTGTCAATCTTCTTTTTATTGGCACTAGATCACCCTTTTTCTTTCTTTGAAGGAGGAGGGAGCAAAGGGGGGGGGGGGGGGAGAGAGAGTGAGATAGACACGATCAAAACTTACGGTAATGAACGCAGAGAAAGGGTTCTGGGACTTATCTGAACTGGTTGAATTTCGTTTGAGGACATACATTGCTCTCTTAACAAAAGACTAAGCAGGGGATCTGATCTGCTAACAAAAGGGCAGGGAGGGCGCTTTTCTCGTACAAAGGGCAAGGAGGGCGCTGTTCTGGTAAAAAAAGGGCAGGCAGGGCGCTGCGCCCTTCCAAAAGTGCCTGGGGGAAACTCTGAAATAGAATTAAATAAGATTTTTTTCTATAAAACTTTCCATATTATCTTCATTCTTTGGGAACAGTTCGGAAGTGAAACATTTTGTCCTTTGAGCCACAGCAGTTCCGCAAAGGGTTAAAGATTCCAATTAATGTTTCTCAACAGCTTTTCTCTTCTCTGACAGAGAACAGTGCTGGCAGTGACGTTACTCATCTTTCCCTCCTGAGACAACCTTACATATAAAATATTTTGCAGACCTTGGTTCTTTTAGAACTTACTGAATCTGCTAAAGGACTTCAAGTCAATTAATAAATGTATCAACTCTGTATTAATCATCCAGTATTCTAATTTTTGAAGTAAATAAATAACTGTAAAAATAACAGATGTTTGTAATATTGATAAAAATTCATAATCTTGTACTACGACGGGTATTCTAAAAGTAAAGAACGTTTTGATCTGACGAGCCGTGCAGTTCTCACCCCACCGCCGCGTCATGGACCTTCCCATTCCTTCATGCCAGTCTGACTCTTAACAGTGAGCCGCAACGGTCGTTTACTGTTTATAGTGTGACTTTGAAATGTGTGACAAAATTAAAGATCCCACCAAGTGTGAGGTTTGTAGTATAATATGCTTTTTGAATGTGAAAAAAGTCCACCTTATCGAAATTTACAGACAGATAACCGAGGTTTATGGTAATGTGATGAATAAAGCTTCAGTTCAAAAAGTGCATCATGTTTAATGGCGAGCAAACAAATATTCATGATGAAGAATGCTCGGGCCGACCTTCAGTTGTGACTGACGAACTCAAATCAAGGATTGAGGAAAAAATTCAACAGGATAGACATTTCACTATAGATGGCCTCAGTTCGTTCTTTCCCGAAATTTCAAGAACAGTTTTTTATGAAATTGTTAGTGGTGATTTGGGCTACAGAAAAGTGTGTGCCAGGTGGATTCCTCGAGTTTTGACAGATGAATACAAACAGAAACGGATGGGAGCTACACTGACTTTTCTCAGTCGATACAACAAGGGTGGCGAGGAGTTTTTGAACCACATTGCTACTGGTGATGAGACCTGGATTTCGCATAAAACTCCAGAAACAAAGTGCCAGTCAATAAAATGGCATCATTCCTGATCCCCAACAAGACCAAAAAAAGCCAAACAAATTGTGAGAACCAAAAAGGTTATGGCTACAGTGTTTTGGGATCAAAAGGGCGTCCTTCTCATCGACTACATGCCTAGAGGGGAGACCATAAATGCAGCAGCCTATTGTCAGACCCTTCACTGACTTCGCTATGCCATTCAAAACAAACGGCAGGGTTGTTGTCCAGAGGCTTTGTGCTTTTTAATGATAACGCACGTTCGCATGCTGCTGCATTGATGAACAACTTGTTTCAGCAGTTTAAGTGGGAAGTTTTTGAATATCCTACTTATAGCCCGGACTTGGCTCCGAGTGATTACCATCTTTTCCCCAAATTGAAGGATTTTTTGGCCGGGTATCACTATGGAAGTGACAATGAACTGAAAGAGGACATCAATGACTGGTTCAACAATTTGGCAGTAACTGAGTATGCAGAAGGCATAGAAAAACTGGTGATACGCTATGACACATGTTTAAATTTTTAAATTTGTATGGCGACTACGTAGAAAAATAGCTAAGGTATCATGTGTTGTAAAATAAGTTTTGTTTCATTATCTTAAATAAAAATATCTAGAGAAACAAATGTTCTTTACTTTTAGAATGACCCTCGTATCTCATGCAGTGTTGCAAAAAAAAAAAAAAAAAAAAGTTTGAGAATCACTGTAGTGTAAAGAGTATATTGGAAATGTTTTGAACTGATGTTTATTATTGTGGATAAGACTAGAGTAATAGCAAAAGATTAATGAATAAATGGCTGGTATTGCACAAAGCATTTAAACAAAACTGAATCCTTTAAAATTCTCTCATATTAATCATACTGTGCTTTATAAAGTATTATGTATTGGGAAGATTCTTAATTTTCTTAGAAGCAGCGATCCACTACAACCTCCTGTAAGGCTGTAGTCAACTTTTAAATTATTCCTGTACTATACAGGGTGCATACGGGTGCTTGAATATTATGAAAATACTTGAATTTTTGATTAACATTTTCTAGGCTTTGAAAGTACTTGAAAATTCCCATTTTCTTAGTTAAGTCTTTGAAAGTGCTTGTAAAAGGCAGAGTTGAAAGTGTTCTACAGATTCACAGCATTGTGTTTTTCTGAAAAGTTCTACTTTCCCTGGAAATTTCTCTAACAGTTACGCTGTCGCTGAAATTTTCCTAAACAACATTGTTTTTTCCCCAAAAATTTTCTCCATGGCTTCAACATTAAACAATAATGTTAGTTTGCTATGATTTTTCCTCCCAGAAATGCATACAACTTCATAATATGGATGTCCTTGAAAAATAATTGCATGGTACTTGAAAGTCCTTGATATTCTTTTTAAGGAAAGTGTACTCATCCTCACTATATTAGCGCATTTTCTCTTGAATTATGTGTCAGAAATCCTCTTTTTCTTTAACTGTCTTATTTTATCAATTATAGAGGTGTGTTGTCCATTGCATGGTGTCCTCAAGATCCTGACCTCCTGTTGTCGTGTGGCAAAGACAATCGCATCTTGTGCTGGAATCCGAATTCAAATCAAGAGAATGGAGAGGTGAGTCAGAATTTTCAATGCCGGTCATCTCTCTCACAGGACTGGCAGCATAGCCGCTCTTAGTGTGGAATATTCAATATAAAGAAACTTAAATTTCACAAGCATCTGTAAATTCCCATAGTATTCTACACATCACATTTTTATTCAAAACATGCTATTAAAATATTTAAATGAATGCTCCTAAAAAGAAGTTTAAGAATGCTTGCTCTCAGGACTTTTTGGTCAGAATGGGGGGGGGGCAAATGAAATTTGAGGAGGGCAGGTTTTCTATTTGCCTCTATAAATATATCTATATATGCTGTGTCACATGAACAGATACTAGGTTGACATAGAATGTCTCCCCAGAGGTATGCCTGAAAGAAACACTGCCTGTTCTTGCTATACAAAATAGTCTTCACAAGCACATCTGAAGAATAAAACAGCCTGATCCTGTTCCTAAACAAATTTACAGAAAATATGAAATTAGATCAATATAGGCCAAAATATAAGTGCTAAAATTGTATTAGAAGATATACCCATACTACTTATAATCCATGCATTAGAAGTACTACTTACATTTTCTTAAATTAAGAGATATACCCGTAACACAGTTTATGGGTTTGAAAAATCTCTCACCCAAATAAAACAATAATAATACACCCGAATAAAGAATTTGAAAATATCAATCATCCCCATAATCTTTAAACCCAAAGGCTGTAATGGATAGAATCCAATCAAAATTGCAATTCCGATAGAATCTATTTCTATACATTCCTTTATTATTATAATTGAAAAAAATAGACTGCTGTATTTTCATTGGGTTGAATTCCATTGCTTAGCAACATATAATTTTTTTTTTTTCAAATAATTTTGTGGAACAAATATCTTTTGCATAATGCTATTTCTATGAAAGATTTAATAGTGCATTTTTTATTAATACAGGTGAACCTCTATATGTCGAACCGTGGTATCTCGAAATATTTTCATCTCCCTTCATGCACGGTATAAAACTAATGTAACATAAACTCTTTAACTCAAAATTTTTCTAATCAAACTCTCGATATCTCAAATTTTTTCATTTTACAATTTTCATCTTTTCATTTGGAAAAATACAATCCAAAAAATGTGTTTAATGCAGATAAAACAGGACTATTTTTTAAGTGTATGCCTGATAAAACTATGGGTCATGGCGGGAAAAGGAGCAAATAAAGATTAAATGTGCTATTTTGCACTAATATGGATGGTTTAGAAAGGCTCAAACCTCTTATGATAGGTAAATCTGCTAAACCCCAATGTTTTTCAGGAATGAAATCTTTTCTAATGACTTATTTTGCGAACAATAAGGCTTGGATGACTGCCGAAATTTTCACTAATTAGTTAAAGGAACTAGACAGAAAAATGTCCCGTGAAAATCACGATATTGTTCTCTTCTTGGACAACTGTACAGCGCATAATAGAGTACCGAAATTAAAATTCGTGAAAGTTCATTTCATGCCACCAAACACAACTTCTAAGTTACATCCTTTGGACCAAAGTATTATTCAGAGTTTTAAAGTAAACTATCGTCACAAAATTAAGTTCATTTGGATCCGCCTCGCTCATTTGGAAAATGTGATAGATATTGAAGGATTCAGTACCTGTAACCAAACTGTCATAGATGACTATTTTGCAAAGTAAAGAAATGCAAGATTAAATTTTAATAATCTATGCAGGTACATGGTATTACATTAAATGTGTATCCAATCATTTCAAGCTTCGCTTTATTTGTTGTTGTCATTTAATTGGGTAATACCCAATTCTCTGTCTGCAAGATAAAGTAAGTGATTTTTAAAAAAATGTGTAAAGTATAGGACTAGTATGTATATATTCTTTTATGAATTCCTTAAAATTTTTCAAATTTTTGATATTTCAAATTTTTGGTATCTCGCATTTTTTTCTACTCCCTTCAAATTCGATATATCAAGGTTCGACTGTATCTCATTAACCCCCTGGTACTAGAAATTCGAAACATGGACTCCATTTTAAATGGGGGCATTCTATGTCAACCCCAAAAATTTTATCCATTTTGGTGCAGCCTTTCTCCCGTGATACTGAGACAAACACACACACATATGTGGACAGATTTTCAATTTTTAACACTTTACATAGTTGAACAGTGTTTATGACTTGGGTCATTCTCTCTGTCCGTTCGCAGGATAACTGCCATAAAAATGATTTTTTCAAAATGAAAACGGTCCATTGGACATGTGGGAATGTAAATGAATAACATCACCCAATTCGTTTTGGATGTGAACCCTGGTTGAAAAAGTGAAATATATTGAATCCTATAGGACCTCATTTTTCAAACATTTTTAAAGCAAAGTTAAAATTCGCAAATAGCTTTGAAAATTTTAGGAAACGTTCAAATGATCCCATAAAATACACAAAAAAAATTTCAACAAAATAGGTTCGGTATTTTTTTAAATAAAAATTAAAATAATAATGATACCCATATAATAGGAAGAGATCACGTGACCCACTTCAAAATAAAATACAGCATCCATCTTTTTTTCCCAGAGTAAAAATTGTGATTTTTAAAGTTCTTTTAAATTTATATTGAGTGTTGCCTAAAACTGCTTTATTTTTGCTAATTTTCTGTGAATCTATATTCTGCCCCAAATCAATGACTCTATTTTTGACTTTAAATGATCATCCAACTTGAATTATTTCTATGATAAAGCCTAATTTTAATGGATGCAGAATGTAAACAAGTGATTGTCAGATATGTTGTATAAGAATTGCTTAATTTTTTTCACTCAAAATTATTCAACTCTAGAGTCTGGAATAAAAGCGTATGAATGAAATATTCACTGTTTTTACATAAAGAATCAGACAATTTATATTTCAATGTCGTCATTTGAAAAAAGTTCATTTCTTTCGATGAAGTTATATGTTTTCAAGTAAAATAAATGATTGTAGTTCTGTGATAATTAAAAAAATATCATCACTGAATGTATTGCATTTTAGAGATGTTTAAATAAAATTGCATTTCAGCTGTAAAGTGTTTCATAATCAATGCTTTATGCATGATTCTTCTTCGGCCCTGACTGTGTGGCCCGCCAACTAGGCGCAAGGCATCTTAATGCACATCCGGGAAAATAAAACGTCCCAAGATATCTAGATAAGAAAATCTAGACATGAAAACAAACTCTAAGTCAAATAAATAATAATAAGCATAATTCGCTAATTAAATCTAAAGCACTAAGAAATTAACAAGCAGGTCATCATTGAAATTACTAATAGCAATAATTAAACGACTAAATATACGAATAAAATACCAATATATATATATATATATAAATTAAAATAATAAAAACAAAAGGGCAGGAGTGCAAATCAGTATACACAGCATCAAATTGCAGGTAATATAATAATGTGTAATTACATTAAAAGCAGAAAGTAAAAAGGAACGAAGAAGGGCTGGAAAAGTAGATCATGGAATGGCCAGGAAAAAGAAAATAAATCAGTGAATAGTATATCTGCCAGAAATGTCTTCAGGGGCACATTCTAGACAGATATACTAAAATCCATTGTTTCTATGATTGCATAAAAACATGTGGTTAAAATTTTATGCAATCTGTGCCCAACAACGGAATAAATGAGATTCACAGAGAAACGACTCATGAAGACAAAATTCAACTTATATATCATAAAATAACACATAATCATGAAAATTATAGTGCATAAATGCACAAACATGCAAAAAAAAAAAAAAAGCAACTCACAAATTTTGAAGTCCACGCTTGAATAATCTTTATGGGAGTCACACCACGTGATCCAGCTTGAATGCTTACCACACGAAAAACCACGATGGAATGAACCAGATTAAAAGAAGTGGATATACTTGTAGATGTTTTCGGTGAACATATATATATATATATATATATATATATATATATATATATACCTTAAAAAAAATACTATCAACAGGGGTAAAATACAAAATATACAAAATATTTATATCATGCCACATAAATAACCATTCAAAATTATTACCATTTAGAAATTACCATTAAAAAATTATTTGAAAACATAGTCTACACAAAATCACAATATACACATTTCAACTAATACATTATTTAAACTTCTATATCTTTTAAAAACACAAACTGCCGGATATACAAATAATGATAAAATACTATTAAATTAACATTACAAAATGAACAATACTACTGAATTATTGCAGCTGTTGTGTCGGAACTGACTGACTAATGTGTCATGCCGGAACTGACTTCCATACTTCTTACTTGAAGATATTTATTTCTAATTGATTAAAGTTTTCATAAGTTATATTTATATTTGGCCTGACCATATAGTTTCTACCTAATAAAGTTACTTTTACTAAATTAAAATTGTTTCTTTATTTGATATTCTAATTCCTACTGTTTGCGCTATGCACAACACCCCTTAGAATATATATACAACAGCAAACCAATTCTAAAATAATTTCACCAACCTTTGATACCTACATTAAAATTGCACAGCCACAAAAACACAATCAAAAGAAAAACAAACTTTTCTGTTAAATTAAAAATTTTACTTTATTAACAACATTTTTACTTAAGTGCTTCAAAACACAAACAGGGTATTTTTATAAATCCTTAAACAAATAAATTCCGTAGTACATTGCAAAAAAAAAAAAAAAAAAAACAATTAAAGAACTTCAGCTAAAATAAACCCAATTAAAACACCCTCAGAATTCAAATTTAAAACCCAGGTTCAGAATCGACTCTGGTCTGAAGACCAGAGTTTGGTCTGCCTGGAGAGCTGTCCACAAAATCCCAATATTAAAAATAAAACATTTAAACCCACAACTATATATATTATATATATTTCTATAACAAGTTATAGAAATATAAATTTTTAAAGACAATAAAAGAAACACATTTACAAAACATTTTCCTTTCTACAGATAATAAAACTTTCTCGGAGCTAACATGTAAAACAAAATTTATATTAAAAGACATTCTTCAATTATTGAAACCCCCTTTTTTTCTTTATTAGAACAAAAACTTCTGACTCTACGGTCACATGAAGAACCACCACGAAGGGCATGCTTGCCCAAACACCGAAGAGAATAACGCAGGCTTGCACTGACACATTTTCTTTCTAGGAGCAGGCACGGTGAAATATCCTCACCCTGGAGGAGAAAATATGTGTTGAGTATTTAAGAACACACACAGTTGGCTTTTCTGGAGAACTTTGAAGCATTCCCACTTAGGAGCAGGAGCGATCATAAAAATGCTTTTACCTCATTCTCATACTGGAGGAAAAGATATGTGTTTAAGATTTAAGAACAAACTTGAAGCATCCAAACTTAGCAGGAGCAACTAAAAAAAATATCTTTACATCATCCTCACTCTGAAGGAAAAGATATAGATATATGAAGATTTAAGGACACACACAGATGACTTCAGGGAAAACATCGCCACGGAACTCGGGTGCCCTTCAATATGCCCCGGCCCGCGACTATCCAAATTTTTGTCCTTCTCTTCCAAAAACTAGGGATCCAATGCCCGTCAACAGAATTCTCGGTTCCCAAGAGCCGCCAAATTTGGCGAGTGAAAACGTGCCTCACACAGAGCGCCTATGCATATACCGCAGAATAAATCTTATGCTTCGCCAAGAAACGCTAGGTGTGAATTTTGCCACCAAGCTCTATCTACCACTTACAGCAACCCAATGGAATGTCTAGCACCCCATTCGCAGCTGGTTGATGATAAGCCGGGAAGGGCCAAATTTCACACTTAAAAAAACGGGGTTTTTTTACCAACTCGTAAATGAAATGAAGTCAAATTAAAAGGCCAAAAGCGAACACCGGAGAATTAGCAAAAAAATTTTAGCATTTGTAGACACATCGCGCATAATTTTGAGTAATGAAAAACATGAAAAGGATAACAAATTAATGTTAAAAGGGGATAAATCGCCTAAATATTCATTAACAACAAATTAATTTAGAATTTTGAAGGGAAAGGGGAAAATCAAGAATTTTGAACTATTAAATAAATTTTGAACTATTAAATAAAGTAGCATCATTAAAACCCAGCATAACACAGCCCATCATTAGCTGCTGGATTAGCAATCTGTATGCAAGCTCATAGACGAGGGTCTGGCAAATACCCTAAATTACCACTCATTCGATGGCCTGCCCAAGTGTTTATGCATGATTGATTTTTCTTGTATTTATGTAAATGAAAGCAAAGTAAACCATTTAATTCCTGTGTCATAGGTTTTGTGTGAATTGCCTACTGGCAGCCAGTGGAGTTTTGATGTCGCCTGGTGCCCCCGGAACCCAGCTGTCATTGCAAATTCGTCTTGTGATGGACATGTTAGTGTCTTTTCCCTCATGGGAGGACAGCAGCAAGTCCAATGCAGCTCCAAGGTAAAGACCTGTCAGCCTTTCCTTTTTTCAAATGATATTTTGTGTTAATTCATTATTAGAATATCCTTATTTTTTAACCAGTAAGTAGAATGCACTGTGTGCAAAGGATAAAGAAAATTTGAGAAACTTATATAATCACATATAGCACAATAATGCAGCACACAGCTGTTTTGAGGAAACACTGGATTCCAAACACTTTGGCTCACTCCTCTTTTGGACTTCGGTTTGTTGGTTCTCTTGCACTGATGAGGGGGATTCAGCATATCCTTGAAACATCTGTGATGCATTATTGTGTTATTTGTACTTATATGCATTGCTCAACTTTTCCTTATCCTTAATTTTTTGTTCTTTTCGGGGTGCATACTGGTGCTTGAAAATTGGGAAAGTACTTGAATTTTAGATTAACATTTTCAAGGCCGTGAAGTACTTGAAAATTCCCATTTTCTTGGTTAAGTTTTTGAAAGTGCTTAAAAAAGGCAGGGTTGAAAGTGTTCTGCAGATTCACACCATTATGTTTTTTCTGAGAAGTTTTGCTTTTTCTGGAAATTTTCCTACCAGTTACGCTGTTGCTGAAATTTTCCTAAGCAACATTGTTTTTTCTCAAACATTTCCTTAATGGCTTCAACATTAAACAATAATGTTAGTTTGCTATAATTTTTCCTATCAGAAACGCATACAACTTCATAATATGGAAGAAATTATGTCCTTGAAAAATAATTGCATGGCACTTGAAAGTGCTTGAAATTTTTTTTAAGTAAGTCTTGTCTTTTAGAAACTACTTAATTAAGAATGTGGCTGAAATTAGTAAAATGAATGATTGTTGAGAAGTTACTGGTTCCAAAAGCTACTTCCACAAGGGAATTTAAAATGATTTTAAATATAAACTAATAAACTGTTTGTTATATACTGGACATTTGTTTAATCTAGATTTTATAAAAACTAGTAACTTTATTTTAATATAAAATATTGCTAATGACAGTATGTTAAATTCTAAAAGATCTGGGAGTATTGTGCTACATTAATCTCTTGAAGCAGTAAGCAATCAGTGTTCTGAATCATTGCTGGTCCGAGACTGCTATAAGTGTGATTGGACCATAAGAATAAAAATATCAGTGCTGTCTAGGGCCAATGATTTAGTGACTGTAAAAGTGCAGGATTTCATCTCTAAACAAAAATTATTTTGCTGCTTTGCTCTTTGGAATACGCAGAACAACATAGCATTAATTAAAATCATATGCGGTATTTTCATATATGTAAATTTGTGTTTGAATGATTTTGCATTTCTATAAATAATACAAACTGTGCATAGGTCTGCTACAAAACTGTTGCCAGGCTTAGATTTATCTGTTACGAAACTGATATGAAGCTTAGTTTTACCTGATATGAGATGCGATACAAAAGAGACTAATAAAAGTGTAGTCCCCGTAATATATTTTTCAATTTTTATTAGCATATTTTATAGAATCAACTTAATATTGTCTACATGCATTTTTGACTCCTTGCAAGCAATAGAAATGGTGTAACCAAATCCAAATTCAAAAGGTGTTTAAAAATTATGTTGATTTCAACCAATGTCATGCATTCTAAAATATTTCTTGCACTTTAATATGCACTTACAAAATCTCTGTGGTTTCAGATGCATTTTTAACACTTTACAACATAGTTGAAAAGTGTTTATGACTTTGTTCATTCTGTCTGTCTGTCTGTCCGTTCGCACCATAACTGCCATAAAAATGACTTTATCAAACTGAAATTTTAGTATGTTGTTCAGATGGTCTGTGGCATGGGTGCAAGTGTTCCGTCCACAGGACGGATTTCCGATTGAGCCCGGGTTGAAAAAATGAATTACATTGAACCCTATGGGACATAATTTTTCAATCATTTTTTAAGTGATGTTAAAATTTGCAAATTGCTTAGAAAATTTTAGGAAACATTCAAATGATCCCAAAAAATATATAAAAAAAATTTCAGCAAAATAGGTTCGGTAATTTTTAAATAAAAATTCAAATAATAATGACACCCATATAATAGGAAGAGATCATGTGAGCTACTTCAAAATAAAATAGGGCATCCATCTTTTTTTTCCAGTGTCAAAATCGTGGTTTTAATAGTTCTTTTAAATTTATATTGAGTGTTGCATCCATCCTAAATCCAATTTATTTTTGTGTATTTTCTGTGCTCTCTATTCTGCACCCATGCAATGACATTATTTTTAAGTTTCAATGATCACCCAACTTGGATTATTTCTACAAGGAAACTTCATTTTAATGGATGCAGAATGTAAACAATTGATTGTAAGATGAGTTGTATAAAAATGGCTGAAATTTTTTCACACAAAACGATTTAACTCTGGAATTTGGAATAAAAGTGTATGAATGAAATATTCACTGCTTTTACATACTACAGAGCCAGACGATTTATATTTCGATGACAGCATTTGAATAAAGTTCATTTTTTTCGATGAAGTTTTAAGTTTTCAAGTAAAATAAATGATTGTATTTCTGTGTTAATTAAATAAATATCACTTCTGAATGCATCGCCTTTCAGAGATGTTTAAATAGAATTGCATTTGAGTTGTAAAGTGTTCCATAATCAATGCTTTATGCCTGATTGTTCTTCCTTGTTTCTCTTTCAGATTGTCGAGTCATTCCCTGGCACTGATAAATTCTCTCAGCCTCCGAATGCAGAGTCCATCCATCGCCACATATCAGTTCCACTTCAAAAGCCTCCAAAGTGGGTTCGGAGACCTGTGGGAGCCTCCTTTGGGGTATGCTTTGTTTATCACCACACCTTGAAAGGGTTTTAAGGTTTTTCAGGATTTTGAGATTTTAGGCGGATGTTTGGAAAGGAAAGTTTTGGGAATCTACAGTCATGACTTAGTCATGACTTAAGATGAACATTTAGAGTCATGACTGTAGAAAATGTACCTGGCATTTCCCAAGGTACAATACATTGGTTAATGAAATTCATTCATTAAATTTCGCAAGAGGCATAGTCGTGTACTACTTGCTAAAAGTGATTACTTTTTTAAGCAAATAAACAAAAAGTATGTAGATGTCCTTCGGATCCTAACCCACAGGGCACTTTGGTCACTATAAAGAATTTGTTAATATGCAGACCAGGGTGTGAAATAAAGGAATATTTTTAGTAGCAAATTGCTAATCAATTGCATTTGTGTACTAGTTTCGACATTTTGATTAGCAGTTCACAACTATATTACAGAGTTTTAAACCAGTTTGAAAACAAAGAGAAATATGCAAGCGCAGGAGGGATAAAGCCTAAAATTCTAATTTGTTTTAAATCTTACCAACGATTTTCATTATAGGCCTTTTTAGGTGTTTTATAATATTTGTTTTCCAAGACATCATGAAGCCATGATGCATTTATCATGAAGCATTCAAGTACTTTTGGGGACAATTTTAAATTCATTTTCCCCCATAACACTTTAATTATTCAAGATTTTTTCAGCTTTAATTTTTGTCATAATTACAGATTATTTACCTATTTCTCTCTTAAGTTTTCTCATCTTGATCCTTTTATTTCTTACTTTTCCAAGCTGAGGAAGAATTTACTATTACTTATTCCTCTTTTATTTTTTAAAAGGCCGGCCCGTCATTTTTTTTTTAACTTAGGGGTAATATAATCATCTGTTTTTCAAGTTTAATCACCATGTGGTGACTGGCAAGTGGGAATTTTGTAGGACGCTTGAGGAAATTTTTTTTTTCACTGTCATGATTTTATGTTGTGCACAATGTGATACAAATTCATTTTTACGGAATTTTACGGAACACAATCATTTTTACAGAACACAAATTTTCAATCATGATTTACGATGCAATACCGCTTATTTTGCATTCTAGAGCAGATGCATAGGCCAGAAGAATTTGGGGAGGGTATTCACTCCAATTGGATGAAATGTGGTATTGTCATCGCAAATATTTGTGTGTAAAATTGAAAAATAAATTGGCTTGGTTGAAGTGGGTCAAAAATGGATTTCAAGATTTGACTTAAGCAAACAGAGAAACCAGCCTAAATAAAAGAGTGTAAAAATCAGGGACTTTGCAACTTGTAGATAACATCAGCTAAAATGATCCAACTGTGAAAAAATGAAAGCAACTTGATCTTGAACTGAAACCGATTTGGGTAGCATTTAAATAATATAATGTTTACTGTTGTATTTCAACACAATTCAATTCATACTCCTGTTCCAAAAGTATCCATTTTCATCTTCTAATTATTGCATACTGGAACAGATTTGCCCTGCTTCTAAATAAGCACATTTATATAAATAAAATTGAAAATCTGTCTTTCGGTCTGTCTCATCCTCACGGGAGAATGGCTGAACCGAATTTAATGAAGTTTTGTGGGTAGCCTTGAAATAGCCTGACTTAAAATTGAGTCCATGTTTCGAGTTTCTAAGACCAGGGGTTGTTTAGATATTAATTAAGAATGAATAATTAAATCTTCCATAGAGATAGCATTATGCAGACAATATTTTTTCTTCCCATTTATTTGAAGAAAATGATATCATGTCACTTAGGAATGTGTTTATGTGGCAGATGATTTTTATTAAATCTTTTTGGATTTATATATTAAAGATATGAATATAAAATAAATGTCACTGATATTGCATTTTTGACTGGATTATAGCAATTACGGTCTTCCGGTTTAAATATTATTATTATTTATATTTTCAGGGATTATTGATATTTTCAATTTATTACGTCATTGTTTATTTTTGCAAAAATTGATGAAACTCATATATTGTACGCAGTGTTCGAAATTAATGGTTGTTAGTCGTAATTTGCGACTAGAAATTTCAATTTGACGATTAGATTCTTCAATCTGGTCGTCAAATTTGACGCCTAACAATGCTATTATTAAATATCAGTCTTCCCTTTCCCTTTGACTAAATTACGATCCCTGTTAGAAGACTGGACAGCGGTCGAAAAAAAAAAAGCGGCATTTTATACATGCCCTCAGTGATAAATCTGCAGGTGGTACACAGACAGTAAAATTCCCCCTCTGTCTATTCAGGGAAAGACAACATTGGGAGCTTTATTGTACTTCATCTCACCCCCACCCTTCAAGACCTGAAATTGAACTTCTGAGGAATTTATTTGTTTTTCTTTATCCTCAGACATTCCGATGTCCGAGACTCCGGGTATTTAACAAGTTTCTATTGCTCCCGTCCCTTTTATCCCCCCGTACATCTACATGTCCCATTTGGAAGAAAAGGGAGTGATCCTGCAGTGTTTACATTCCAATTGCTTACTATTATAGAACACACTGTGTTCCAGATTAAATCGTTCCAGCATCTTGCAAATTTGGTTAGCTAATATTTTGTTATCAGACATTGAAAATGACATTTTTATAGCTGCCAAGTGTTCCAATTTTTATATACTTGTTCCTTTTTTCAGCCTTGTTCCGGGAATCAAATTTGGATCCACAGTAGTCCAATTTTTCTTTTCCATAACATTTATATTTTATTGCATGCAAATCTGCATATTTTTCATCTGCATATGCATAAGAGTATCTACAAGTCATGAAATCGGAAGTAGGTCACCGAAATGAGAAACAAAGTAAGGAATTTTAAGATCGAGGTTTTTGCGTTTTTTCATCAAAAAATCTGTTTCCACATGATTGCGTCTGTTTCTAATTAATGTGGGAGAAACACATTTGCAACGACTAAAATTTTTATGATTATTTCATGTTATAGACAAAAATATTATTTTTCAGACGTATTATTAAAGAAATGAAGAGCTATATTGAGTACCGGGTACCACGATAAACGGCATTTGTCTGCGATCTTCGTTATATTTCGTTTTATTGTGAACATATTTTTCCACTTCTGCAATCTGTTTGCATCGTCTAAAACGTTTGTAATTATTTTGTATATACTATATTATGCAGAAAAACTATTTTTCAAGAGTATTTTTAATGACATGAAAGGCTATTTTGCAGCAGTATCGCTATAAACGGCATTTGTGCGCAACCCTCTATATTTCGTTTTATTTTTTAAGTATTTTTCCACTGTTATAATTTGTTTGCATCATTTAAAACGTTTGTAATTATTTTGTATATTATAGAAAAACTATTTTTCAAACATATTATTAATGAAATAGAAGACTATTTTGCAGCAGTATGGCCGAAAACGGTATTTGTGCATGATTTTTCCTCATGCAATATGTTCCTATCTCTTTCTGGTAGATTGGCATCTATGCATTTTTTATATCAATCCTTCAAATTAATGTGATTCATACTTTTTTTATTATTACCCAGGTTGTCTAGCTCACCCAAAGGGTTTAGATGAGTTTTAAGGGTATGATTTATATTTTGTCAAAGCAACAAGGAAAAGAGTAGCAACTATAAAACAAAAACTTATTATTGACTTGCAAATACTGAACCCTAGCTGCCAACTTTGCATTTCTTCATGAAGCTTCGATATTTACATTGACTGCCGATCTCCGGACAAATATGCAAATCCCCCCCCCCCCCCTCTTTTTTTTAAACTTTTAAGATGAATATAGTAAACAGATTTCAAAATGAAATTCCATACTTTGACGAAATTGACCACAAAAAATGACAATGTGTTTAATTCTTATATTTCTAAATAATATGAGAAAGATTATATGGAATTGTCACTAAAATGTGCATTTATACGTGATTCTCGGTTTATCCTGTTTTATTATCACATATTTTCCATTTTTGCAATTTGTTTTTATCAACTAAAACTTTTATATTAATTGTTATTTTAACTCAGAAAAATTAATTTTCAAGCATGAAATGAAGGGGTATTGGGGCAATGATTGTATAAGATGCCCATAATTTAAAATTGTTAAACAGAAGGGTTTTTTTTTTAATTTTTTGCTTTTTATGTCCTTTTTGCCAAGTAAAAACAAATTAGCAATTTTTTCTATTTATTTTCTTTTGGGTTTCTTTTTCAGTTTATTTTAAATTTTAAGAAAATTTAAAACAATTTTTAATACAAAAATCTGAATTATTCTTTGTTTATATCTTTAACAAATATGGACATTTAAAAAATAGTTGTTATTGTTAGAAATGTCAAAATGGCAAGTAGCCGTGTCTATTTGGCACCTAGAGTCAAAACTATAGGCATCAAATGACGCCTAGTTCAAATTTTTAATTTCTAACACTGATTGTACGTAATACGGATAATCTTCTACAAATGCACAGGTATATCTTCCCGGCCGTCCCAAACAGTTACCTTACACCTTTCTGGTAGGTCGGACGATCTGGGTCCCAACAGGTGTATCTTCTAATTTACGAGAATATAAGTAGTACAGGTATATTGGCACATATATTTTGATATATATTGGCATATATTGGAATCAATTATGGCCTTTAGGTTTAAAGATTACGGGATTATTGATATTTTCAATTTATTACATTATCTCTTTTATTTTGGTAAAGATTTTAGAAACTCATATGTTGTAGAATGTGTAATCTTCTTCTAATACATGGGTATATCTTCTAATATTCACGAATATAAGTAGTACAGGTCCCATACAATTTTAGCGCTTTTATTTTTCATATATTTGTTCAATTTCATATTTTTTGTACATTTGTTTACAAACTGGACCAGGATGTTTTATTCTTCCGATCTGCCCGTGACAATCATTTTGTAGAGTGAGAACTGATATTCTTAAATTCCTATTTAGGAGCATTCAATTAAATATTTTAACAGAATATTTTAATTAATAATGTCATTTAGTATACTATAGTAATTTTCACATGATTGTGAATTTTAAGTTTCTTTATATTATATACTCCGTATGATGCTGCTAGTAATACAATATGAATAACATCATTCAATCCTCGAAATCCGTGATTTGAACATAAAGCAGCATTACCGGGCTCCATTTTTTCCATACATAACCATGTCAATTGCAACTGACAGGATGCATACGGGTTCTTGAGAATCAGGAAAGTACTTGATTTTTTGATTAGCATTTTCAAGGCCTTGAAAGTACTTGAACATTCCTATTTCTCAGTAAAGTCCTTTATAATGCTTGAAAAAGGCATGGTTGTAAATGCTCCGCAGATCCGCAACTTGGTAAATGCAACTCATGTGTCACAATTGATGCTCTTTTATTGAGAAGTTCCCTGGAAATCTTCCTAGCAGTTATGTTGTTCCTAAAAATTTCCTCAACAGCTTCAACATTAAACAATAACATTAATTTGCTATGATTATTCCTTCCAGAAACGCTTCATAATGAAGGGTTCATTGGCATTCTTAAAAAAAATTGCATGCTACTAATATTTTTTGTCTCATGTCATAACTAAATGTTGGCATATATAATGTTCTTAAGTAAATGTTTTCTATGCACTACATAGCATCCTCATAATTATGAGAACTAGTATGTGTGTGTATAAAAATATATAATTTTAAGAGTATTCAGAGCCACTTGAGTAAAATAGACACTATCAAAATTCTTGACAGTTTGGAGGAAAGTTGGTCTTTTTCGGCAACAAAATCGATGATCACAGTCAGCCAGACTATGTACCCACTTGCCATGTCCACATCAGCCACGTAGTCACTGAACCTGAGGTCCTGATCAAGTCTGAGAAGCTGGAGTCCTCTTTAGCCAATGGAAACCTCCTTGAATTCTGCCAAAGTAAAGCGGATAACAGTCAGAATGATCAAGAAAGAATCACATGGAACTTTCTGCAAGTAAGTAGCAATTGTATCTCACTTTCACTCATGCTAATTGTACTCTTAGTAGGATTTCAACTATGCAGAGTTTCATTAGATTAAAAACAAGAATGAGATTTTTTTAACTTTCAACTTTACATTGCATTTGTAATTTATTTATTTATTTATTTATTTTTTCACATTGTGTCAGAATTACCTACAAAAAGTTTCAATTTAAAAAAAAAAATTTCAAAACAAAAAAAAAATCTGCTTTTGTAGAGTGCCTCACCCAAGCAGTCGGAAAGAAGAAAAACAAAACAGAGTTCCCAATTACCTGTCATTACAATAAAACATAAATTTTGATGAAGACTCTGGACCAGCCGAAGAATTCAAAGGCTCGAAACATAAAATTTTTGAGGAACTCCAAGAGTAATAACTAATCAACCGAAAACCCAATTTCAAAATCCTCTCCCACACATTCGAAGAAAATACACAATCTTCCAGCAACAAACTTTTAAGAGCCAAAACACTTTTAAACAAAAAAAAAAATTTTTCCATAAAACTAACTTAAATTAAAAAAAATTTCTCCAGGAATATTTCTCCAAGAACAATCTCCATTCCCCCCCAAAACAAACATTCTGAGACTGAACTTGCACAATTTAACAAAAAATTTTACACTACCCAAAGTCGATCGCTTGGCTGAAGGATCAATGACACAAGAAAAAAAACAATTTTTAGCGGTCAAGTAATTAATCCTAAAAAGGAAATGTGCATTCCCCAGCTGAGCACCTTAAAGGCGGCTTCAAAGCACCAAAGTGACAGTTAACATGGCCTAATGAAAAACAAAAAAAAAATTTTCTTTTTCAAACACATTTCTGTGAAGAAGAATTTCTATGAAAACAAGGCTTCCCAGACCTCAAAATTCCCCCGGGTGACCATGAAAACCAACCCCTTAGCCGTACCTTTAACTTCACCCAAAGCCAAGAGTTGTGACTAATCACTCAAAACAAAACACAAGAAAACTTTTGATCACTGTTCTCCCCCTTTAAAAATTTTCCAAAACCAAAATTTGAACTGAAAACTGAAATCCCAAAACTATATTCCAAAAGAGAAAAAAAAAATTTTTTCTATCATAAAAAAAAATTCTAACATTTAAGACTAACACAGATCTTTTGACATATTTATCTACTTTTAAACACACATTAAATTCAATACACTTAAAACACAACTACTAATACACATACATTTTTCACTATTCTTAGCACTTATTTCCAATAACTCTCTATCTCAAATCTCATAAAAACTGTTGCAACATTTTCTTTCTTAATCTCAAAAAAAATCTGACAGTGGGCAAGGGGTCGTGAATCCCTTCCCAAAAAAAAAACACAATACACAAATACATCATGGGCAAGTGATTTAATTCCCGAGGGAAAAAGGTGCATTCCCCAGTGAACACCTGAAAACTGTGTGGCATCAAAGCACTGAAGCAGCCATTATGGGCAGACTGAGAAAAAATTTTACCCACTTAAAAGTTGAGAAGGAATGGTTTAGCAAAGCAAGGCCTCCTTTGAGCCTGAATATCCCAGAATTCCCACAACAAACCACCACTTCTCTACCACACACTTTCAAAACAAATAGCCAAAAGATCCCTAAAAGTGAAAAAAAATTCTCTCAAAGTCAAAAAAAAAATCCCACTCAAATTCCAAAATCACAGAGTCAAACTCCAAAGTTTTACTTTTAAAAAAAATTCTACAAAACAAACAAAAAAATATCTTTAAAACAACAAGCTATGATTAGCTTACACAGGAGTGAAAAGAAAAAAAAAATTCAACTAACAAAAGCTTAATAAAAAAAACTCCTAAATCTTTCTAACTTTTCAAAAACTACAATATTATTTTTAAAACAAACTAAATTAATGAAATTATTTAATTAATTTGGTGCCCTTCCCCATAGTAAACATATGAAACATTTTATAATAACATAAACACTCTCAAATATTGATTACCTTAAAAGAATATTTTTATGGTGGACAGCCCATTAAATTATTATTATATTTTATACAGTTGACAGACAACTCAGGCAGAACCAAAAAGGTGAACGGCACCACATGTTATGAGGGTTTTTGCCCTTCCCTTACAATTAAAAACTTCTTTATTTACTTAATTATAATTTACTATTTATACTTATTTATTTATATTTACATTATCTAAATTTATTATTCTTTATTTTATTATTTATCTTTAAGTTATTTACATTTCATTATTCTAAGTTATTATATTTATTTTTAACCTGTGATCGTATAGTATTTTTAAATCAATAAAGTTTACTTTTATAAATTATTTTCTCTTTGTTTACTCAACCATTACTATTGCTTGGTCTGTGCTCAACTATGTAAATCTTTTAAAACACTTCAACATCATATAACTCTTAAAAATTCCACTTACCTTTAACTAAATAAATAGCACAGCCAACTACAACTAAAGAATCACAGACACTAATTGTTAAATTAAAAATTAACTTTTATTTTTCAACAATTAAAAATTTAAACATCTGATCCATTTATAAGATTTCATTACTTGTATAGTGGCATAAAGTTAAGTTAGTACATTGCTCAAAATTAAAATCTATTAAAATTACCCAATTACATTAACCCAGGACACAGAATCCACTCTGGTCTGAAGACCAGAGCTTGGTCTGCCTGAGGAGCTGTCCACCACCAAAAATGTAAAGTATTCAATTCTCAAAAATATTAGGACTAACACAATAATTTGAAACAATTATTTTGTATCTATAAAACTACGAGATAACAAGTATTGTATGCAAGTAGTTGTCTCTTAAAAATTCTTGTTACTTATTTAAATTTCCAAATGCCACACTATTATTTTTAAGCACAGATGTTGCACAGATTAAGCACAGGATTATACCGTTGATTTTTGTATCTTGAGCATAATTAAAACACCTTTGCTGATCACTCACTGTTGCACACAATCACTTTGGCGACTGCTGAAACCGAAAATAAAAGTGGTTGAAGACAAAGAGGGGGGGGGGGAAATATCTCCCTAGTTGATGTGTGATGAAAAACTAATCATTGACTTGAAGACACCAAAATTTGTTGATTTAAATGACAGTTTGGAACGGAGCTGCACTTTGACGAAACTGTAGGCTTTAAAGAGGCCTGTTATGAACGCTGGTTTACTCCGACCGCACTTGGTCATCCGCATCTTCCATCCTTGGATACGAGAGGTAATTGAGGTAGTCAGCACTTTCAGAAAGGTGAACCATCTTTTGTGGAACATCACCATCTTTAGCTGACAGGCAAATGGAGAAGAATTGTCACTTTGACGAGGATCCCCGCAAATGAGATTTTATCAACCTCAATTCGTCTGCTGCTTTAGAATCGAATAAATAGCATTCTAATGGCGACCGCGGAATACGGGCGCCCATGCATTGGGGCCCCGATCCACGGATCTCCTCAGCCGTCGAAAAAATCACCACCTCGCCTCTTGCTGGTCAGGAATCGAATCCCCCGCAACACGCTTGCATTCCCAGGAGACGCTAAACCTGGCGAGCGAAACTCTGCGCTTCGCGCCGAGCGCCTACGCATACACTGCGGAAATAAAACGCTGTTATGCCAAGAATCAGAAAAAGATCACTTCTCCTAACGTGGCAACCCGTCGCACAGCAACCCACCGGAAGTTCTGGCACCCCAAATGCAGGTGTTCGACTGATAAGCGGCCGAAAGCCAAATTTCGTCTTAAAAAGTACCCTTTTTATGCAGACTCATGAATGAAGTGAAGTTAAGTTAAAAGACGCGAGCGAGAAACCGAAAGATTAGCAAAAGATTATTTAACGTTTAAAGGCACATTGCGCACAATTTTGAATAATAAAAACATTAAAAAGATAACAAATTACGTTAAAGGGGAAATAAATCGCCGAAATATTCCAAAACAACAAATAAATTTAGAATTTTGAAGGGAAAGGGGAAAATAACGAATTTTAAGCTATTATAAATTTTGAACTATTAATTAAATTTAGAGCTGTCAAATCTCGGCATAACATAATTCCTCTCGGCCACCGGAAAAAAATTTTAGAATAAAATTTTTCACAACAAAGAGCCGAAAATAACCAAAAGAGAACACCATCCTGGTGGCAGAGAAATTGTAAACCTACGAGAACACTCGCTTCATGTAGCAACTCCTGGGATTACAAATCTGAAAAATGTTTGCAATGAATATATATTTTCACATACAGGGAAGTCACACTGATCATGACCATAAAATTTAAAACCTGCACTTCTCTCAGACTTTCATTAAAAAAAAATTTCGTACCTCTCTTTTAAGAGAAGAGAAAAAACTCCAAAAAGAAAACATTCATTACAACTCTAAAATTTTAAAATTTTCAAAAATTTGAACTAAACCTGACACAAAAATAAATATATCTGAATTCTCACCAAATTTAATAAAAAAAATTTGAAACTCAACATGGGAAAAATACACTGCTCACAAACAAAAAAAAAATCAAATCCCTCCCAATCAAAACAAAAGCCAAACACCCCAGTAGTGTGTAGCAGAGCCTGGGCAATGTGACATAAAAAATACACTTCTCATAGCGCCCCCAAGCATTCCTCGCTTTTGGGTCCGCCTCCTCTATATACAACATGAGCCAATCCTCCTCATGCTTACACCACCCTCAGCTCTGTCATGCACTACTCATCTAAAACAAATGATCACCAAAATTTCGAATTTAAACTGCACTGCGCCCAGGTGAAAGAAAATCTCAAAACACTGAAAAACAGTCTGTCAAACCATCGTTCCACATCCCTCCATTTTGCAAAAAGTGACACACAACCAAACCCTGCCAGACTTTCCTAAAAATAAAAATCTCACCAAAAGTTTTCAACCAAAGTCCCAAAAGGCCAATGGCAAAACAAAAAAAAACAAGTGTTTCCAACAGGCGAGAGTACACGTGTGTACTCCCTCTAAAACTTAAATTTAATAAATGGTACCTGAAGTATCAAAATTTTCACAATGAAAAAGTTGAATACAAATTTTGAAAAGAAAATCTGAAATTGCCAGAGCTATGTACTTCCAATACGGGTAAAGAAAGGAAAATTTAACTTGAACATGAACTGAACTCAAGCCAGCGAGATCATAACTATTGTAGGCCCAATGTAGCACACAACCCTGAAGGTCCCATTAAATTTCCTAAAACAAATCCTGTCGAACGAGAAATTCTCCCAAAAAAAAATTCTCTGCAGCAGTGACTTTCATAAACAACTGTACTTCCACTAAAAATTACAATAACTCAAAGATCCACAAAAATCTAACAAATTCGAAGAACTCCCACAAATGGTAAAATTTTGAAATTCAAATCCCGTCCCAAAATTCGAAGTACAAACTTCAACAAAAAGGGAATCCCAAAAATAATATAAATTCCAAGCAAACCAAAGTTTTAGCTCCACCTCCTAGAAAATTAAAATTCTGACAAACAACAAAAAAAAATTTTTCAAAAATATAATTTTAAACAAAAACAAAATTTAATTCAACCTTCCAGTCTATCAATTCAATCTTAACACTCCCAATCATCACAAGTAATAAAAAAAAATTTCAATTACCTACAAAAAGTTTCAATTTTAAAAAAAAAATTTCAAAACAAAAAAAAAATCTGCTTCTGTAGAGTGCATCACCCAAGCAGTCGGAAAGAAGAAAAACAAAACAGAGTTCCCAATTACCTGTCATTACAATAAAACATAAATTTTGATGAAGACTGGACCAGCCGAAGAATTCAAAGGGTCGAAACATAAAATTTTTGAGGAGCTCCAAGAGTAATAACTAATCAACCAAAAACCCAATTTCAAAATCCTCTCCCACACATTCGAAGAAAATACACAATCTTCCAGCAACAAACTTTTAAGAGCCAAAACACTTTTAAACAAAACAAAAAAAATTTTCCATAAAACTAACTTAAATTAAAAAAAATTTCTCCAGGAATATTTCTCCAAGAACAATCTCCATTCCCCCCCAAAACAAACATTCTGAGACTGAACTTGCACAATTTAACAAAAAATTTTACACTACCCAAAGTCGATCGCTTGGCTGAAGGATCAATGACACAAGAAAAAAAACAATTTTTAGCGGGCAAGTAATTAATCCTAAAAAGGAAAGGTGCATTCCCCAGCTGAGCACCTTAAAGGCGGCTTCAAAGCACCAAAGTGACAGTTAACATGGCCTAATGAAAAACAAGAAAAAAATTTTCTTTTTCAAACACATTTCTGTGAAGAAGAATTTCTATGAAAACAAGGCTTCCCAGACCTCAAAATTCCCCCGGGTGACCATGAAAACCAACCCCTTAGCCGTACCTTTAACTTCACCCAAAGCCAAGAGTTGTGACTAATCACTCAAAACAAAACACAAGAAAACTTTTGATCACTGTTCTCCCCCTTTAAAAATTTTCCAAAACCAAAATTTGAACTGAAAACTGAAATCCCAAAACTATATTCCAAAAGAGAAAAAAAAATTTTTTTCTATCATAAAAAAAAATTCTAACATTTAAGACTAACACAGATCTTTTGACATATTTATCTACTTTTAAACACACATTAAATTCAATACACTTAAAACACAACTACTAATACACATACATTTTTCGCTATTCTTAGCACTTATTTCCAATAACTCTCTATCTCAAATCTCATAAAAACTGTTGCAACATTTTCTTTCTTAATCTCAAAAAAAATCTGACAGTGGGCAAGGGGTCGTGAATCCCTTCCCAAAAAAAACCACAATACACAAATACATCATGGGCAAGTGATTTAATTCCCGAGGGAAAAAGGTGCATTCCCCAGTGAACACCTGAAAACTGTGTGGCATCAAAGCACTGAAGCAGCCATTATGGGCAGACTGAGAAAAAATTTTACCCACTTAAAAGTTGAGAAGGAATGGTTTAGCAAAGCAAGGCCTCCTTTGAGCCTGAATATCCCAGAATTCCCACAACAAACCACCACTTCTCTACCACACACTTTCAAAACAAATTGTTAAGTAACACACATTGATTTCGTTATTCAAGTTTTATATTTAAATTTGCATTTCTTGTGAATTTGTTTATTTTAGTTTTGTAATAATGCTATGGCAACACTCTTGGGTTTCTGTAGACGTGGTCAGAGAAACGAGCGGTTTTGTTTACGAGTTGACGTTGGCTGTACGAATGTTAAGTTTTGAAGTAAAGTTTCTGGTTCCTGAAAAGCAGTTGTAATTATTTTTGTACATATTGAAACGTGTGAAGTTGGGTAAATTTCTAGGGCGTTTCTGACATTTGGTGACCCGGACGTGACTGTGAAGATAGAAAGGTTAGTTTCGTTTGGAATTTTGTTTTAACTAAGCCTGTCGCTGTCACATTTTCATAATGGAACTGCTCATAAGAAAGCGAAAGCCGATTCGAGCGTCTTTTACAAAGTCGTATAACATTTTGACAGCGGCTTTAATTGATGAGGAACCAGACGATAAAATTATTCAAACACATTTGGCAAATATGGACAGATTAATGATGAATTTAGCAGAGATCGACGACGAAATCTGTAACGCTTTGCTTGCCGATGAGTCAAAAGTGGAAGAATATGAAACTGAATATGGGGTAATAGAAGAATATCGCGGAAAAATGGTTACTGCTAGGGTTGGCGTCGAAATGCATTTAAATAAAACCGCAACCAAACGAAGGGCGAGTTTTTCCCATGTTCAAGAAAAAACGAAACTGAAGCTTCCTAAAATTGAATTTGTGAAATTTGGGGGTGAAATAAAAGATTGGCTAGTATTTTGGAGTCAATTCAAGAGAATCCATGAAGATAAATTGATGGAAGAAGAAGACAAATTTCAATATTTAATTCAGTCTATGATCGTTGGCACAAGAGCAAAAGAAATAGTAGACAGCTTCCCTCCTACTGCAGAAAATTATTCAAAAGCTGTTGAAAGCCTTAAAAATAGATTTGGAAGGGAAGAGCTACTCATAGAGTTCTATGTCAGGGAATTGCTTGGACTGGTGATTAAAAATGCAGTGTCTTCAAAATCCAAAGCAAATACAGCTCAATTGTATGATAAGTTAGAATCGCATTTAAGGTCTCTTGAATCAATTGGTATGACTTCTGACAAATACGCAGCAATGCTTTTTCCCCTTGTTGAATCTTGCATACCGGAAGAAATACTACGAGTCTGGTTAAGAAATCCGGTGGCGGCTAAAGGTGAAGAAAGTGATACTTACATTGATAAGTTGAAAAACCTGTTATTGTTCCTAAGAACTGAAGTAGAAGGTGAAGAGCGTATCTCGCTTGCTAAAGCTGGTTTTAAGCAAAATGAGAAAAGTAGTCGAAAGGAAATTTGTAAGGAAACGGGTATGAATTTACCGACTGCTACTGATTTATTTTTAGGGATAAATTCATGTGAAAAGTCCATTTGTGTATTTTGCGGAAAATTTCATGAAAGTAAAGAATGCTTCAAAGCTCAAAAACTTTCTCTAGAAGAGAAGCACGATATTTTAAAAAGAAAGAAGGGATGCTTCACTTGTTTACGGATTGGACATCGTTCTAAACAGTGCAAATCACATGTTCGGTGTATAATTTGTTCCAAAAGGCACTGGGTAGTTATGTGTCCTGAACTAACCAATAATAAAAGGGCTTTAGTTACAGAGTTCAAAGAAGGTGGGGATCAGAATATTACTTTATCCAGCCAAGGCCACTCTGAAGTACTATTGCAAACACTGCTTGTGGTTCTTAAAGCTCACGGAAAAGACCGAAAAGTTAGGGCACTGATTGATACAGGTTCTCAGCGTTCTTATATTCTCGAAAGTACTGCAAGGCAGATGGGATTTAATCCTGTGAATACTGATATATTAACACAAGTCGTGTTTGGAGGAATCACCTCTAGGAGAGAGCACAAGTGCTACAATGTAATTTTGAATAGTTCAGTTAATAACTATTGCTGTGAAATTAAAGTGTTAGACCAACCTGTTATATGTGGTTCAATACCAAGACTCAAGACTGGATTATGGTTGGAAGAAATGAGACAAAAGGGAATCCAGCTCACGGATATAGGAAGCAATCAGCCACCTATTGAAATAGTTATTGGAGCCGATTTCGCTGGTCAACTTTACACAGGACGCGTTCATCAGCTAAAGTGTGGACTGGTCGCTGTGCAAACTCATCTAGGATGGGTTGTAATGGGAAAGTCGCAAGAGGATTCAAAGTATAGCAATTATGGTTCGGTTTTAACTTCACTTTCGATTAATAGTAATAATGTTCCTGATTTATGGAAGTTAGAAGCTATTGGAATCACTGAACCATGTGAACATCAAAGCAAAGACGAAGTAGAAACAGCTGTTTCGGATCATTTCAAGAAAACAGTTAGAATTAATGAAGACGGAAGATATCAAGTTAGTCTTCCTTGGATGCATACTCAAGGAGAATTACCAACTAACAGAGAAATAGCTGAGAAGAGATTGAATTCCACAACATCTAAACTCATGAAAGAAGGAAAGTTTGAAAGCTACAATGCTGTTTTCCATGAGTGGTGGCAAGAAGGAATAATCACAGAAAGTTCAGAGAATAGTGGTCATTTTTTACCTCATCGAGGAGTATTTAAATGCAATTCATCGACTAATGTTAGACCTGTCTTTGATGCATCCTGTAAACAGAAAGGATCTTATTCCTTAAATGAATGTTTGGCAAAGGGACCAAATCTATTGGAACTGATTCCCACAATACTTTTGAAGTTTTGAGAGAAAAAAATCGGCGTTATTTCGGACATAAAGAAGGCTTTCTTGCAAATATCTGTTGTTAAAAGTGATCAAGAATTTTTAAAATTTCTTTGGTGGCAAGGTGAAAACCAGAATGCTATAAAGATTTTTCAACATTGCAAAGTAGTCTTTGGATTAAACTGTAGTCCTTTTCTTCTTGGAGCAGTGATACAACACCATTTGGACAAATATTCATCTTCAGCTCAACATAAGGTAACACAGAAACTTAAATCAGCATTTTATGTTGATAATTGTGTGTGTTCTGTAGACTCTGAAGTGGAATTGCAAGAATTTGTTCAAATATCCACAGAGGTGATGGCGGAAGGAAAATTTGAATTAAGAGACTGGGAACATACCGAAATAACGGATACTTGTGTCAAATCTAATCCGTCAACAGTCTTGGGATTGTTATGGGACAAACAAGAAGATGTATTATTCTGTGACATCGCAGCGATAAGCAAACCTGAAGGGACCATCAGTAGAAGAACTATTTTATCTATTGCACAAAGACTATTTGACCCCATAGGTTTCACTTATCCAGTTACATTGTATCCTAAGTTGTTATTACAAAATAGTTGGAAATCTAAATTGAGTTGGGATGCTGAAGTACCGAAAGATGTTTCACATAACTTTTTGAAATGGATCGCTGAACTACAAATGCTTAATGTCGTGAGGATTCCTAGACATGCTTTTACCAATGATAACTCAACATTGAGTCTACATGTGTTTTGTGATGCATCTGGGATTTCATATGCAGCTGTTGTATATTTGCGATGTGAAACCGATACTAATATTTCCGTGCAACTACTCATGGCAAAATCAAGAGTTGCACCATTAAAACCCATTTCTATTCCAAGACTAGAACTTTTAGCTTGTTGTATTGGTGCACGTCTAGCAGACTTTGTGAAGAAAAGCTTGAAATTTGATTCTATTAGGGAATATTTCTGGACGGATTCTTCTACTGCCCTACACTGGATTAAAAGAAATGAGCAGTGGGGAGTATTTGTCAAAAATAGAGTAAATGAAATCCAGAAATTTTCTAATATTGAAAATTGGAGACATGTTAATAGCCAAAATAATCCTGCTGATCTGCCCTCCAGAGGATGCTCAGTGAAGAAATTAATTGAATCCCGATGGTGGGAGGGACCTCCATGGCTGAAACAGAATGAAAAGGATTGTCCACGCTCTGAATGCACGGTTAATGAAATAGACGTGCTGCAAGAAAGAAAAAATATCTCTGCGGTTCTGTTGAGTAAAACGTTTAAAGAGACATGGTTTCTATCATATTTTTCAAAGTATACAAAAATTATAAGAATGGTAGGATGGATTTTGAGATTTCTTCAGAATGCTCGAAAGAACATTCATGATCGAAACACTGGAGAATTATCTGTTGATGAGTTGAATAAAGCTGAAAAGGCAATTATCAAAACTGTTCAAAGAGACACCTTTACCAAGGAACGGTTAAATAGTTTGAAATCCTTGTGTCTGTTGAAAGACTGTGATGGTTTAAATCGAGTGGAAACAAAGTTGACAGAACGTAAAGATGAAGACAATTTCAAGTACCCAATACTACTGCCAAGCGAACATAAATTGGTAGAACTTATCATCCAAGAACACCATGCAACCAAACTTCATGTCGGATTACATTCCTTATTGTCAGATTTGCGTGAAAAATTCTGGATACTTAATGGAAGGAGAACAGTACGCCGTGTAATTTCGAAATGCATTAGATGCAAGAGACACAATGCAAAATGTATACAAACAACTCCAGTTCCTCTTCCAGAAGACAGAGTGAGACAAGCGTCAGTTTTTGAAATTACTGGAGTAGATCTGGCTGGACCCCTCATATTGAGGGGAGGTGTGAAAAGTTGGGTTGTTCTTTATACGTGTGCTGTTTATAGGGCTATTCATTTGGAGCTCATAACATCATTATCTACTAAAGCTTTTCTGCTCAGTTTCAGACAGTTCATAGCACGTCGTGGAAGACCCAATACCATCTATAGTGATAATGGAAGTAATTTTGTCGGAGCTGATAATCTTCTACAAAAAATTGATTGGAAAACCATTGAAATAGAAACAGCAGTCAAAAGAATTACTTGGAAGTTCAATCCACCCTCCGCTGCTTGGTGGGGAGGGTTTTGGGAACGTCTTGTGCAGATGGTTAAGAGACTGTTGAGACGGGTCTTGGGAACAGCTTCTTTAGACTATGAAGAAATGATGAGCATTCTCTGCGATTGCGAAGCAATAATTAATGCCAGACCACTGACTTACATTTCCGAAGATCCTGAAAATCTAACTCCTTTGACTCCGGCTATGTTTTTGCAGGACATGCAGACGGTGGGAGTGCCAGACTTGGACCTTTTGGACAAAGTGGATCTCACAAAAAGACTGAGATATCAGCAGACATTAAAGGATCAGCTAAGGAAAAGATTTAGAGTAGAGTATCTTGGCCAATTAGTGCAAGATAGGGGAAAAATGAAAATGCTGAATGTCAAAGTTAGAGATATAGTTCTCATTGAATGCGAGAATAAGAAAAGAACTTTCTGGCCAATGGCAAAAATAACTGAAGTTTATCCCGGAAAAGATGGCAGCAACAGAGTTGTGAAATTAAAGACAGCAACGGGGGGAACTAATTCGACCAGTTCAGAGAATTTTCCCTCTTGAAATTGAATGTCCATCCCGAGAACCAGAAACTGATACTGTAGCTAGTGAGAAAAGGGCTGTGGACACTTCACCCTCTGGTCAACGAAAGACTGTTGTTACTAGAAGTGGCAGAACAATTAGACTCCCATCTAGGTTTAGATAAATGTAGAAAAGTTTAATTTCCATTTAAATGTTAATTTATCTTTAATTTATTGTAAGTTTTGATTATAATGTTTAAATCAAAAGGTGGGAGAATGTTAAGTAACACACATTGATTTCGTTATTCAAGTTTTATATTTAAATTTGCATTTCTTGTGAATTTGTTTATTTTAGTTTTGTAATAATGCTATGGCAACACTCTTGGGTTTCTGTAGACGTGGTCAGAGAAACGAGCGGTTTTGTTTACGAGTTGACGTTGGCTGTACGAATGTTAAGTTTTGAAGTAAAGTTTCTGGTTCCTGAAAAGCAGTTGTAATTATTTTTGTACATATTGAAACGTGTGAAGTTGGGTAAATTTCTAGGGCGTTTCTGACACAAATAGCCAAAAGATCCCTAAAAGTGAAAAAAAATTCTCTCAAAGTCAAAAAAAAAATCCCACTCAAATTCCAAAATCAGAGTCAAACTCCAAAGTTTTACTTTTAAAAAAAATTCTACAAAACAAAAAAAAAAATATCTTTAAAACAACAAGCTATGATTAGCTTACACAGGAGTGAAAAGAAAAAAAAAAAATTCAACTAACAAAAGCTTAATAAAAAAAACTCCTAAATCTTTCTAACTTTTCAAAAACTACAATATTATTTTTAAAACAAACTAAATTAATGAAATTATTTAATTAATTTGGTGCCCTTCCCCATAGTAAACATATGAAACATTTTATAATAACATAAACACTCTCAAATATTGATTACCTTAAAAGAATATTTTTATGGTGGACAGCCCATTAAATTATTATTATATTTTATACAGTTGACAGACAACTCAGGCAGAACCAAAAAGGTGAACGGCACCACATGTTATGAGGGTTTTTGCCCTTCCCTTACAATTAAAAACTTCTTTATTTACTTAATTATAATTTACTATTTATACTTATTTATTTATATTTACATTATCTAGATTTATTATTCTTTATTTTATTATTTATCTTTAAGTTATTTACATTTCATTATTCTAAGTTATTATATTTATTTTTAACCTGTGATCGTATAGTATTTTTAAATCAATAAAGTTTACTTTTATAAATTATTTTCTCTTTGTTTACTCAACCATTACTATTGTTTGGTCTGTGCTCAACTATGTAAATCTTTTAAAACACTTCAACATCATATAACTCTTAAAAATTCCACTTACCTTTAACTAAATAAATAGCACAGCCAACTACAACTAAAGAATCACAGACACTAATTGTTAAATTAAAAATTAACTTTTATTTTTCAACAATTAAAAATTTAAACATCTGATCCATTTATAAGATTTCATTACTTGTATAGTGGCATAAAGTTAAGTTAGTACATTGCTCAAAATTAAAATCTATTAAAATTACCCAATTACATTAACCCAGGACACAGAATCCACTCTGGTCTGAAGACCAGAGCTTGGTCTGCCTGAGGAGCTGTCCACCACCAAAAATGTAAAGTATTCAATTCTCAAAAATATTAGGACTAACACAATAATTTGAAACAATTATTTTGTATCTATAAAACTACGAGATAACAAGTATTGTATGCAAGTAGTTGTCTCTTAAAAATTCTTGTTACTTATTTAAATTTCCAAATGCCACACTATTATTTTTAAGCACAGATGTTGCACAGATTAAGCACAGGATTATACCGTTGATTTTTGTATCTTGAGCATAATTAAAACACCTTTGCTGATCACTCACTGTTGCACACAATCACTTTGGCAACTGCTGAAACCGAAAATAAAAGTGGTTGAAGACAAAGAGGGGGGGGGGGAAATATCTCCCTAGTTGATGTGTGATGAAAAACTAATCATTGACTTGAAGACACCAAAATTTGTTGATTTAAATGACAGTTTGGAACGGAGCTGCACTTTGACGAAACTGTAGGCTATAAAGAGGCCTGTTATGAACGCTGGTTTACTCCGACCGCACTTGGTCATCCGCATCTTCCATCCTTGGATCCGAGAGGTAATTGAGGTAGTCAGCACTTTCAGAAAGGTGAACCATCTTTTGTGGAACATCACCATCTTTAGCTGACAGGCAAATGGAGAAGAATTGTCACTTTGACGAGGATCCCCGCAAATGAGATTTTATCAACCTCAATTCGTCTGCTGCTTTAGAATCGAATAAATAGCATTCTTATGGCGACCGCGGAATACGGGCGCCCATGCATTGGGGCCCCGATCCACGGATCTCCTCAGCCGTCGGAAAAATCACCACCTCGCCTCTTGCTGGTCAGGAATCGAATCCCCCGCAACACGCTTGCATTCCCAGGAGACGCTAAACCTGGCGAGCGAAACTCTGCGCTTCGCGCCGAGCGCCCACGCATACACTGCGGAAATAAAACGCTGTTATGCCAAGAATCAGAAAAAGATCACATCTCCTAACGTGGCAACCCGTCGCACAGCAACCCACCGGAAGTTCTGGCACCCCAAATGCAGGTGTTCGACTGATAAGCGGCCGAAAGCCAAATTTCGTCTTAAAAAGTGCCCTTTTTATGCAGACTCATGAATGAAGTGAAGTTAAGTTAAAAGACGTGAGCGAGAAACCGAAAGATTAGCAAAAGATTATTTAACGTTTAAAGGCACATTGTGCACAATTTTGAATAATAAAAACATTAAAAAGATAACAAATTACGTTAAAGGGGAAATAAATCGCCGAAATATTCCAAAACAACAAATAAATTTAGAATTTTGAAGGGAAAGGGGAAAATAACGAATTTTAAGCTATTATAAATTTTGAACTATTAATTAAATTTAGAGCTGTCAAATCTCGGCATAACAATAGGTGCTTTTAAATTTAAATCATTTATTGTTTTATCTTTGGAAGATGGGAACATTCTTGAATTCCTTCCCCTTTCTTGAATTATTAGAGCAATTTATGGATTTTATGGATGAACATCCTCCCATTTTATTGCGAATTTAGACCACAATACTTAATATAAAGTCACTGTGAAATAGAAGACAATGGGCAATTATGTTTTAAAAAGTATATGCTCCAGACTTAGGCTGATAGTGACGTCTCTTTTCATTTCTTCCAGGGACAAGTCTTCTCTTGAACAAGCCAACCTTTTACTAAGCTATTCTACGGACCTTGCATAGATGGGGCATTTTATTCTCCCTTTTTTATCAATGTAAAGCATCTTTTGTAGATTGGCAGCTTTGTGTCTTCTGTGTTGGAAGGAACTATTCACAGATCCCTGGTTTTATTAACACTTTACAACAGAGTTGAAAAGTGTATGACTTTATCAAAATGAAATTTTAGTATGTTGTTCAGACTGTCTGTGGGACCTATGGGAATATAAATGAATAATATCACCCAATTAGTTTTGGATTGAACCCCGGTTGAAAAAATGAAATACATTGTACCTTATGGGACCTAATTTTTCAAACATTTTTTAAGCAGATTTAAAATTCACAAATGGCTTCGAAAGTTTTAGGAAATGTTCAAATTATCCCATAAAATATATAAAAAAAATTTCAGCAAAATATATTCAGTAGCTTTTTAAATAAAAATTAAAATAATAATTACACTTTTTATATGAAGAGATCACTTGACCCACTTCAAAATAAAATATGGCATCCATCTTGTATCAAAATCATGATTTTTAAAGTTCTTTTTAATTCATATTTAGTGTTGTATCTGTCCTAAAACCGCTTTATTTTTGCTTAAATTCTGTGCATCTACATACTGAAACAACGCAATTACAATATATTTGAGTTTAAATGATCATCCGACTTTGATTATTTCTGCAACGAAGCCTAATTTTCACTTATGGAGAATACCAAAAATATATATACCAAATATACCAAATAATATACCAAAAGATGTAGAATGATTTGTATGAGAATTGCTGCATTTCTTTAACGCAAAAATTATTTAGCTCATGGAGTCTGCAATATAGCTGATATGAATGAAATATTCATTGATTTTATAGAGAGAAGGATGATTTTGTTCGATGAAGTTTTAAGCATAGAGTTTAATCACTTGTACCTCCATGGTCTTAAGTTTTTAAATAAAATAAATTATTATAGTATTGTGATGAATGAAATGAATGGAAAAAGTTTATGAATGAAATGCTGTTTTTATATAGAGAGTCAGGCGTATTATATTTCGATGACGTCATTTGAATAAATTTCATTTGTTTCCGATGAAGTTTTCAAATATAATAAATTATTGTAGTATTATGATAATTTTAAAAATATTACTGAGGAATGTATCACATTTTAGAGATGATTAAACCAGGCAATTTCTATTTCAATGTCGTCATTTGAATGAAATTCATTTTTTTCGATGAAGTTTTTAGTTTTTAAATATAATAAATTAATGTAGTATTGTGATAATTTTAAAAATATTACCGAGAAATGTATTGCATTTTAGAGATGTTTAAATAAAATTGCATTGAAGTGGGAAAGTGTTTCATAATCAATGCTTTATGCATGATCGATCTTTCTTGTTGTTTTACACCTGGAGAGTCACAGAAATGTGTAATTCCGCTATTAAAAATCTTCAGCAGATCTGTGGAGTTTTTCCTTCTTGTTTCTTGCACCTTCAAATAATCTTTACATAGCTGCCAACTCTACTGGTTCTTCCGGGAAACTCCCTGTTTTTGGGGATTTCCTGATTTTAGATGAAAATCTCCTGGTTTTTGTCAATTTTTTTAGAATTCCCTAAAGTTAGGGACTTTTCAATAAAAATTCACCACTGTTAAAAGGAATTTCAATTGAACTTGTGACCACCATTTTGTTTCTTCCATATATGAACCTAGTAGCAGAACTAAGTTGCAACATTTTCACTTTATTTATGAATACTGCTTCAAATGAGTGTGATTTTGCGATTACAGATTTTCGTGATTTATATAGATTACATTGCGTGTAATGTTGAAATTACATTCCTGTATGATGTAGAAATATCCTTTTCTATCAATGTTTAGTTTCAAATTATGTGAATTAAAAAATGCACAAGATTAATTTCTTTGCAGTATGTTTCATTATTAATTAATATTTTTGTAAAATATTTATTATTTTTTAAGTACAATTTTGCATTTATAGATTAAATTCCCACATAATGTTTAAACATCCTATAACATTTTTCTTATTTTTGATAAAACCTCATATTAGTTAAACAATACTTTCACATCTTTACCATTTACATAAAAATGAAGGATTATTTTCTTTAAAATGTGCTCAAGTCATCCCACCTCCTCAAAAGTTTCTCTTTGTCACTGATATGTTTTTTATTCTCTATGTAAAAATATGTTTCTTGTGCAGTAAGCATTCACTGTTATAGTGAATATACTTCGAAACTTTCTCTTTGATTTAGTGGATTTTAAATTGAGCCTCACCTGTTCAGTTACACGAATCTACACAATTAATCATAGACACAGATAAGCCTGAATAAAACTTTATTCACCAACGGCAGGCACATTACATAAAATGTTTGGACGTGACATGCTGGTTAACATCCAGCTTCAATAGCTTCAATTCTGTCTACCATTGCTGCTGCCTCCCTTCTTATCTGTCTGGGACGTCACGACAGCACCATCTGTCTTTCTGTTACAAACGAGCATGCAAATTTCTCTCACACTCCCCACCTGTACTCCTGAGAGTACACAAAATTTTCACTAATAATAAATTTTACAATCTTTGTAAAACACACATCAATTAACATAAATTCAATAAACATAAGAAAGATTAAGTACATAAAAGGTTAAGTTCAATAATATAATTTAAACTATTTATACATTTTTAAACATTTAATTAACATCTAATTCAAAAGGATACAGTAGTTGCACAGGTTTCCTAAACAATCTTTTTGAGGTTTTCACCACACAAGCACATACGAGATTGTCTCTGCCATAAATTACTTCCTTAATTATTCCCATGTTCCATAACAGTTTGGATTTGCAAGTCCCATCTACTAACACGTCTCCAATTTGGAGATTTTGGTGTTTTTCAGGACATTTAAAATGATGAGCAGAGTTCAAATGAAACAAGTACTGTTCTTTCCACTTAGTCCATAATTGTTTTAACAGTTTGATAAAAAGAAAATGGTACCAAACCAAAGTTTCTTTAGTGGAAAGTATATTTTCCAGTTCTGCAAAGTGTAGTCTAAACTAAAGTCTTTCCTACCAAATTGGAGGAAATGCGCAGGTGTAAGTGGCTCTGGTTCTCCAATTTCACTTGCGGTGTACGTTAGAGGTCGCATGTTGACAACGGCTTCAATCTCAGTTAATATTGTTGTCAGTTCCTCAAATGTGAGCTGAGCTCATCCTAAAATCTTTCTTAACGGATCCTTGACACATTTTACAAGTCGTTCGTAAAATCCTCCCCACCAAGGGGCACGTTCTACTATGAATTTCCATGACACACCTTGATTTGATATGAAATCCTGCACTTCTCGTTCCTTTATGATTTTGCCAAAATACTGCAGTTCCTTATCAGCAGCTTTAAAACTTTTTGCATTGTCAGAATAAATGACCTTACAATGACCACGTCTTGACGGAAATTGGCGAAATGCTAAAAGAAAAGAATTAGTTGTCATGTCTGATGACAATTCTAAATGAATAGCTCTGGTTGTAGCACACGTAAATAACACAATATATGATTTTGCAGTATTATTCTTGTCTGTTTTTACGATAATCGGTCCTGCGAAATCCAACCCGATAATGCTGAAAGGGGGTGATTCCAAAATTCTGTCCTTCGGAAGTTGGCCTGTTAGTTGATTCGATGGTTGAGCATTATACTTCCTACAAATTAGACATTTGTTAATGATCTTTTTAATGAACTGTCGCCCTTGCGGAATCCAAAATTATTTTCTAATTTGTGAAAGGGTTAACAAAACTCCACTATGCATTAATTTCCGGTGCTCTTGCATAACTAACAACTCTGTAAACCTTTCATTGCTGGGTAATATGACTGAATTTATTTCCTTCAGACTAAATTCACTTAGATTAAGTCTGCTTCCTATTCTTAATAAATTTGTGTTATCTAAGTATGGATATAAGCTGTAAATTTTTGAATTTATCTTAAAATGATCACCTCTTTTTAAAACTTCAACTTCTTGCTTATAATTTTTTAACTGCACTTCTTTTATCAGTGATACTTCCACTTCTTTCAATTCTTCAGCAGTTAAATTTCCTTTACGTTTAATAGAGCTTTTTACATTGAAAATAAATCTTTTTACCCATGCTATTATTCTTACTACCTTCAGTAATGAACTAAAACGTTCCATCTCTATAAGTGGTTTTTGAGGATCTGATGTGCAGAAATTTTGAGAAATTATTTTTCCTTTTGCTTCCTCCTGTATTACTTCGACATCTGCTTTCTTTGCCGTTTTTGGCCAGACTCTAACATCTTTGATTAACCATGGAGGGCCATGCCACCATATTTTATCGATTTCGAGTTCAGTAAGTGATAGTCCTCTTGTTAATCTATCTGCCGGATTGTCTCGACCTGGACAATGTCTCCAGTCTTTTGGATTGGTAAGAGTTTGGATTTCAGAAACTCTATTGCTCACGAAGGGTTTCCATGCGCTGGAAGAGCTTTTAATCCAGTGCAGAACAATATTCGAATCAGTCCATAAATATTGTCTTCCCGTGTTAAGTTTGAGAATTGACATCGCTCGATTGATAAGTCTAGCTCCAATCAATGCTCCCATTAATTCTAATCTTGGTAATGTCATACGTTTTATGGGTGCTAATCTGTTTTTGGAAGTGACAAAGGTTGTTTTTACATTGTTGTCTTTAACAAATCTGAGAAAAATGACAGCTCCAAAAGCTCGTTCACTTGAATCACAGAAGCAGTGTACCTCTACACTGTTTTAAGTGTCTTACAAATCCCGGAAATAATATCTGGGAATTTCTATTTTACTAAGATATGCGAGTTGTGTGCACCAACTATCCCATTTTTTCTCTAAATTTTCTGGCAACCTTTGATCCCAATCAATTCCCTGCTCCCACAGTGATTGAAAAATAATTTTTATAATGACCGTAAATGGAGAAAAGAATCCAACTGGGTCAAAAATTCTCCCAGCCACTTTGATTACAGTTCTCTTAGTTTTTTCCTGGAAATTGACAAATTCGGAAAGATTGATTATCTAATCTTAACATCCTTCTCCGTGTCCCATATTAAACCCAAAATTTAAGGGGAGTTGTATTACGTGACGTGTCGGGAAGTACATCCAAGTTCAAAGATTTTAAATGTTCCTTTACAAGAACAGAATTACTTCTCCCATTTACGTAGGGACATGTTAGCCTTTTGGAAAATATCTGTGGATTCTTTAAATAACTTCAAAGTCTCTTCTACTGTAGATGCACCTGTTACCAAATCGCGAATCGGGTGATGTGGCAAATAATGTCAAATTTCCATTAGTTGAATTTATGTTCTGCGATTTAACCATTTCTACTATTCCAGAAAACATATATTCTTCAATGACGGATTTGTAGTCTTTAAACAACATAGGATTATTCTGAAATCGTTTAATCAAACTTTTAATTCTTCTTTTTGCGATCTCGTAATTGTTAGGAAATTCAACTGTATCAGATCTCTTAGGTAACTTCACTTCATATCTATCATTCTTAAATTCATTATTTCTTTCAAATTGTTCTAGTATTTGTTTGTCGCATGTTTTTAAATCTGAATCTGTAGCTTTGCCTCTAATCCCGAAAGATTCAAGTTCCCAAAACCTTTGAAGTTCAATCGACGTTTTATCTTCATTATTTTCGTCCCAAATAGAAACATGCATTGTCATGCAACTCAATAAATTATTCGAATTAATTACCTAAGTGTATCTACCATGAATCATCCACCTAAGCTGTGTCTCATTCAAAACGACGGTTGGTGAAAGACGTTTAACCTTTCCCGTCATGATTGACCAATAATAATCACTCCCTACTAATATATCTATTTTATTTCCTTCATCTTTCAAACCATCAGAAACGTCTGACAAATTAAACCCCAATAATTTAATTTCATCACACAATTCAGCACTAGGTGCTCCTATTATATCTGGACAAATGTTTTCCCGTTTCTAATGCTTCCAAACTAAACACATAATCTGAGCTATGTCTTTCAATAAAATGCGTACTCGATTTTGAATGCTGACGGGAGGATCTTGACTTTCCGCAAACTTTTGTATTTTTATTGACCCGTTTTCAGTGACCTCCAACCCTACTTTTTGGGATAGATCCTGTTTTATAAAACTTCTTTATGCGGCCGTATCAAATAATATACGAACTTTAACAATTTCATTTCTTCCAATTAATTTGCACAGCAAAGTCTGAAAATATACACACGAAGTTCCAGATCCATATTTGCTTTGATTATTTTGTTCATGGGTTAATGACGAAACTATAACTTGTGACGCCGAAGGTTTTGTCTGGAATGCTTGCACACAGAGGGACTTCTGATGCGATTTTGACAAACAATTTAAGCATTTGATTTGAGTTGATCTGCATTGGCTCTTACGATGGAATTTTTTATAACATATGAAACATTTTGCTTGCTTATGCAAAGAGTCTCTTCGCTGTTTTAAGTTTAAGTTACAATTTGCGGATTTGTGTTTTTCATTGCAAAATGCACGATGAATTTCTGTTATAGTATTTAAACAAAATGCAGATGGGGTCTTAATTTTCATCGGACTGAGATATTTCGAGTGTTCCAATTTCATTTTACTTTCGTAAGATCTTGCATTTTCAATTTTGTAAGATGTTACGTTTTGAGCTCTTTCTCACGTTTGTTTCTCCCTTTAGATAGATTAGTAACGCAGTAGCATTAGTTTCTTTTTTCTTACTTTGCCTATGAAATTGTACTACCAATTCATTTGGAATGCATTTATATAATATAGGCAACAATAAACATCCATATGAGTCGGAATTGACTTCGAGTGATTCAAGACTTCTGATTTGTACCGATATTTCATCGTACAATCTTCTTAGTGCAAACACATTGCTTGACTTACGCACAGGTTCTAAACTTAACAAACGATCAGTGTGTGCGGAAACTAAAACTTCCTTTTTCCCAAATCTATCTTCTAGAATTTCTACTGCATTTTTATAATTTTCAGTTGTTAAAGGAAGACCTCTTATGGCGGCTGCTGCCGAATCACTAAGTAACGATTTTAGGTAATTATATTTCTCGACTTCTTGAAGTGTTTCATTTTCGTGAATCGCGGCTTTGTATTGAGGCCAAAATTCTTGAAATTTACAAATATCACTTTCAAATTTGTTTAGGAAAATACGTGATAACTTTGTGTTTGTCTTCACTTTGATGTCAGATATCGTTTCTGCACTAAATTGATTTACCGTCAGATTTTCATCCAAGTTCCCCAAATATCTACTGACACGCGATCTACACAACACAATTGACTGAGTGTATTCTAAGGAACCTTCTAATTCTTGTACCAAATCCTCTGTTTCTGTTTGCTTTTCAATTAATTCATTAAATTTTTCTAGTGCACCTTTATGTTCTACCAGAACAGCTATGGAATCCTGAATTACTTCTGCCCTCGAAGCTTCTTTTTTATTTATTTCATCCTCAATTTTCTTTATAATCTTTGTAATTGCACTACGAATTGTGCCTCATTTTGCTTTACTATGCTTAACAGTATCTTCTACACTCATGTTTTCGTTTAGCCTTCAGATCTTTAACTCAACGGTTCAAGAAGCAAAATTTAGGTACTTGCCCCTCTATGATTGATCAGCTTTAACTTTACGTGTATCTAAAAGATGAACTACGATGAGTCACAACTCGAAGATTCCCGGCCGATGCACCACTATGTCGGCGAAACTTTCTCTTTGATTCAGTGGATTTTAAATTGAGCCTCACCAGTTACACGAATCTACACAATTAATCATAGACACAGATAAGCCTAAATAAAACTTTATTCACCGACGGCAGGCACATTACCTAAAATGTTTGGACGTGACATGCTGGTTAACATCCAGCTTCCATAGCTTCAATTCTGTCTACCATTGCTGCTGCCTCCCTTCTTATCTGTCTGGGACGTCATGACAGCGCCATCTGCCTTTCTGTTATAAACGAGCATGCAAATTTCTCTCAGTGAATTAACGTTTTTTGATAAAAGCATACATTTTTTGTGTGATGTAGAAAAATCCCTATGTTTCTCTAAGTGATACTGAACAGGTTATACGCAGATTTGTAGGGCACCATAAAAAAATGCTCGCCGTGCGATCTACTGGATTTTTATTCTCTGTTGGCCGGTATGTCTTTATAATTTTATAAACTTGTTTTTGTACTTAAGGGATCCTTTATAAAATGCACCTATAGAGATGTGGGTCGGAAAAAGATAATTTTTCACTCTTTCTTTTTTAATCACTTTTAAAATTAATTTGAAATAAAATGTAATTCTCTTCTTCAATTTCCAAACTGCTTTTCTGAAAAGCAAGTAACTTTACAAAAAGTAGTTGAGCATTGAGTTTTCTAATTTCAAAAAGGGGGGGAGGGAAGTAGGAATGTGTGTGTGTGTGCTTTATTGCGAAGAAAAAGAATGAATTATAACCAGAAGGATACAAGTGGCATTTTACTCATTCTCAAAAATAATCAGGTAAAGTTTTGAGGCCCCTTTCAATGTTAAGTTCTCTAAATTTAATAAAAATATTAAAAATATGAAATAAATGTTTTCTCAAGTTCTTCCGCTGAAGGAAAATAGCACTAAATATATGTATAACTCATCCTGTAAATTGTCTCTTTTTGCTTGCTTATGAAACACCCATTCAATTTCAAGCAAGTATTTTTTAAACAATTTTTAATAGTGTATAAAATAATGCATTTCAAAAAGTGTTTAATTATAAGTATTTCTTATAATTTAATTTTGTCATATATTTTTATATATTTTTTTTATACGTATAATAAATTGAGTAATTTTTAGTTTTTTTAAGAAAGTGATAGGAAGGTATTTTTTTAAAATGTAATATATTATTTAATGTATTTTTCAATTATCAGTTTTTAATTTTTTTTTCTTTTAATATTATATTTAATAATTTACTTTTTATACCTATAATAAACAGTAAATTTTTTATGATTTGATTAGGTTTAAAAATTTTAAATTATTTTTCATGCTATTCCTTTTCTGCAATGTTCTGAATTCGTAATTTTGAAAAAAAAAAAAATACAGGTAAAATAAAATATTTTATTTTGTAATTTTTCAAAAGCACGTATATTTAAGGAAAATATTAAATTATAGATACTAACTGTAGTATAAAGGTATAAACTTTTCATGCATAGAATTTTTTTGTATAGTTCTAAATTTAAACTTTATTTCAGCTTTTTATGTAATATATTTTAAACTGCAGCTAAACTGTAAGAATAAATACTTTTAAAAGTCACTGAACATATTATTCTAGCTAAAATGTGATATTAAGAATAATTTAAAATTTTTCTGGAAAATCTACATTTCTATGCACTGAGATAGCATTAAAATATCAATATAGAGTTGTCACTGAATTTATAGATGAGTTTCTTGAAACACAAATTAAACATTTTTTAAATAGTGTATACACTATTTAAAAGAAATCTGTGATTCTTTTGACCAATGATCTATCATCTGAAATTTTTTCAATGATCTATAGATCTGAAACCTTTAAAACTGGTAGAATGTATAAGGAAAATTTGAGCAGCATATATAAGAACAAATAACTCAAAAATACAGCAGACAGCAGGTGAATTTTTGTCGAGGTATGTAAATTTACAACATCTGGACAACTGATGAGTATAGCAGTGGGTATAACACGAAGTAATTCAAGGCAAGTAGCTGTGAGTAAAAATAAAAATGAAGTTTTATTACTCGCGAAATCATATCATAATAGAAAGAATAATAGCATGCATACTTAAATTTGATGCAGCTCACAAATAGGTATATCAGAAAAACATCGCTCCAATACTGAGCCTAGCCATAACATATTGGTTATTTGCAGGACATAGCTAAACACAAGCTATCAGTTTCAAACTTATCAAGAACTTCTACAACAAGCTCATACACTGGGCGCGGTAACCCAGTGGTTAGCGTGAGGGAATTACACTCTGTAGGCCCGGGCTCGATTCCCTTCTTCAGAGAGGTTGGTGGTAGGGAAAGGAGGGTCCCTATCGATGCCTCCCTCACTGGATTCCAGTCTAAATTGGGCAGCTCTTCCCTATCATCCAAACAGTTACCTTACACCTTTCTGGTAGGTCGGACGGTGTAGAAAACCCAGACCACACGACCAACCCATAGGCTAATGGTAGCTTTCTGTGTGGCCGGAGGTCGGACGGTGTGAGTCTCAACAACAACAAGTTCATACGAAACTAACTCTGAGCAACAAACTTTGCAAGCACAATGCTTCTCAAAGCTTATCACTAGCAACCAATCTTATCTGCTTCTGCTAAGCTTCTCCAGTTTCTCAAGTGCCATTACCGAAACCGGGCATTTATATCCATCATCTGTTAGGAAGCTTCCGGAGTATGCTAATTTCCAGTGATACGGATAATTAGCATATTCCGATCAGCTAAGATACAATTTGCAGGAACTTAAATGTAATTCAACTCTGACACTCAACAAACGATCCGAAATCCAAACAGTTGACCGTAAATGTCCAATACTTTAACTTTTGACCATAATGCTATCGCAATATGTTGTTTGTTTATTTTTATGGTGTCTTAACAGTTTCGAGGATACACTGGATCCCCTTCATCAGTGCAAGAGAACCAACAAACCCCAGGTTCAAAAGAGGGTGGGGCACAAATAGAAAAAACAGAGGGGTACCCTCTGTTTTTCTAACCATTCTAATAATTTAGCTAACGACTTGTCCAGTGCCCCATTAGTGCCCTGCGAATGTGTCCCCTTTCTCAATCTTTGGGGCTCTTATGTGTCATTTTTACCTATTTTTTATCCTGTTGGCTCTCATTTATTTTTGTTCGAAGTCTTGTCAGGACATTCCTGTTGTGTTTTGGTGCACACCAATCTTGTGTGTTACTTCTTGTTTCAGATTGGCTGGTGTCATGAACCTCTCTCTGTTCATGCCAAGAGGACTGGGGAAAAGGTTATTTTTGGTCAGCTATCTTGTTTCTTTGAGGTTTGTACTGCGGGGGATACTGCTGAAGAACAAAGAACTTGCTTTCCAGACTCTCATCAGAAAGGACGATAGGACTCGCGGAGCCAGTGTATTATGATGTATAAATAATCCAGAATCTGTGTATATTTGTAAATATTTAGGTGTAATAAATAGTGCCTTGTGATCCTATGAAAGAGTGCTTAATAATAACATAGGAAAGAACCATCGAGCTGGCTCAAGGCTATGAGCATTTAAAATAGACTCCAGTTCGTAACAGCTGGATTGTTCTTTATTCTGCTTTCTGATTGGCTTTCTCCAGTGAGCTCTTAATACAGGTCTTGACTATATAACCCCCTCTATTCATTTCTATTTACAATTATCTTTTGGACTTTGGGTTTGTTGGTTTTCTTGCACTCGCGAAGGGGATCCAGCATATCTTCGAAACAGCTGTATGCTGCATTATTGCATTATTTGTGCTTCTATATGTTGCTCAAGTTTTCCTTCTCCTTCGCACAGAGTGTAAATTTTACATATTATTTGTTTTACTCATTTTTATATGGGTTGAAACATTTGCTGACGTGTTACTGTGATATCATGTATTAAAAAATGGTTGCTGTATAATACATATATTTGTGTCTTTGCAATTTTATGTAAATTACTAGTTTTTAACCCTTAAATGCATCACATTATGCATTTTGATCCTCCCCAACAAGATTTGTGTAAAATCTCTGGCTTCTAATATATTATGTTATAGAATTTTCTTAATTTTTCACATTTTTTATTGTTTTTCAGTATTTGTATATAAATAAAAAATTTAATGTATTTGGTCTTTATTATATTGTACTTTTTGAATTTGATTTTTTCATCATAATTTTCATCTTTGCAGGCAACATTTAGTAATTCACCAAGAACAAAAATGCTGTCATTATTAGGCTATGATTTTGAAAAAGTTGTAAATGAGGTAAGATATGTATAATTTCGCAAATTGCTTTTAAGATTTTTACTTCTTATTTCATTCTTGTCGTGTTATCATTTGTTTAGAGCTGAAAATAGGCACTCACCACATGTCGATTAAACAATGCAGTTTGGCGATTAAATAACCAACCACCACTCTCCACATAAAAAAAAAATTGAAAAAGCAGAAAACAAATGCATTCCTTCTTCCAACAGATAACATTTAAACAGTATTTATATTTTTTTTATTTGTGATTTTGTTAAATTATTCTATGTTTAGTATGCTGATTCCTAGCATGGGCGATCCATGTTGAAAGTCAGCTTCCACACACTCCCTTCTCTCCCGAACGTCCAATTTGCTGCTCAAGTCTTCGGACGAGCCGGTCGTTCTGGGTTTTCGACACTCCCTTCTCTGAAAAGAGCTCAATTGTGTCTGTGGGAAGTAGTGAAAGCCACCCCTAGAGCAAACTGTTCCCCCAGTGCCTTAGTCAGCTAGTGAAGGGTCGTATTTCAATTGTGCAGCTGGCAGGGAGGGTGTGACATTCGTTGTAGTTAGCCAGGAGAGGGGAGGAATGCTCCTCTGTGTGTGATGCTCTGTCCAGGTCACCACTGTGGCAGTGAATGTTTTGGTCCCACTCAGGACAGAATCCTGGATCTCGAGCTTACAAGACCAACACTGTATTTCAACTTAAAATACAGGAAGACATAGTTTAAAAGACTATATAAGATGAGATACATTAAATGTCGGCTGCCGACATCTTTTAGATTTACACAAACATTTTATCTGTACTGACATTCAAAATATACTATGTATACTGTAAACCTATATATCTTATACTTGTAAACCTAATTCAACATATCACCATTTTAAATGCAGCATTTAAAAGTTCTACACTGACAAAGTTATACTAGACATATATATGAGGCTAAGAGAGAAACATCTTCCCACCACAAGTTTCACCTACCTGAATTTCTTTCTAGCAATCTCAGAATCAGAGTTGTGATTATGTACTTAGAACTTCAACGTAGTGTACCGGCTTGGCTTTGCGCGAAAGCATCGTAGTATCCAGCTGTTTCTTTTACTCAACAAGCTCACACTGCAATTTCCACTTTGTGGCTCATTTTACCCTTGATTGGGATTCTATTTGAAATACCATCTAGCTTGTCATACTATTTGAATATATGCAAAGAATGCATATTCGTTCAGTGTGGCATGTATCATGGAATAAATTTCAGGCAAAGGCAGATAGCTTTTAATACAGCTATTTATTTACAGATAACTTTAATTAAACATTAATCAAATTTAATAAAGTGCATTAAAAGATTGCATGTGTGGCTTTAAGAACCGAACATGCTATTACATATGTGGTTTTAAGAACCGTACATGCTATTGCATATATAACAAGGCTGACCAACAACTAGAATACACTCATAACAAGCTCCCAAGTAATTTCATTGAACTCCATTGGAACTGTAATACAGTGAAACCTGGTAAAGTGACCACCTTGCTATATTGATCACCTAGCTAAAGTAATCACTTTTCTCAAAGTGACCATACCATTTTCATCTAGTCATTGTCATTTTCATAAAGTGACCAGTTTTCACGGTCCCAAGGGTGGTCACTTTAACCAGGTTTCACTATATATATATATATATATATATATATATATATATATATATACACACACACATATACAGGGTGATTAAAAAAAGATGGACCAAACTTTACGAGGTGGTAGTACAAACCAAACCAAGACCGGCTGTCCAAATGGTTGCTCAAGTCCTCAGGGCGAGCCGGACGGTCTGGGTCTTCAACACCAAACCAAGCATTTTTTGTCATAGTTTACCGGCTCGGAAATAAAACGTAAAGATGCCAGTGGGCACTTAATGGTGAAACTGATGAAGTGAGGCAAAAGCACAAGAATGACTTAGATGTTATAAATTGACATTTAATAAACAATAATTACAGTAATGGCTCAAAAGAGCGACTGCCAACCTGAATGCATGTCTCATAGTGGCAATGGCGGGATTGGCGAACTCTTTCGAATTCACCAGGCATGTCACGCACTTTGGCAGCAGCTACCGAAATTCTGGCGACGAGTTCCTTTTCAGATTCATGGGGAGTATCATAGACAAGACTCTTAAGATATATATCCTCACAAAAAGAAGTCAAGATACGACTGATTGGGCGATCGTGGAGCTCTATCGTCCAAGTTGGAGCTGAGAATAGCTGCTAACTGATAAGGCCACACATTCGGTGTTACGAAAATTTGTATAAGGGTTCTTCTTCTTCCTCAGATGATATCTGCATATGTGGTTTTCTTCTTCAACCAGAATATAACAACCAGAATGACACTTTTAAGTTTACAGAAGGGCCTCTTCCCAACGAGTAAGCTCCCTATAAAACCTTTACGTTTCATTTCCGACCCTGTAAACTAAACGAAAAATGCTCGAATTGGTATGTACTACCACCTCGTAAGGTATGGCCCATCTTTCTTGAATCACAATGTATGTATATATATATATATATAATTGTTTTATAGTCTATTTTAATTACCTTATCTTATTTTAAGTGGTCTGATGAGCACATATAAAATTAAAATTAATTTAAAATAAATTAGACCCAACGTTAGGCTAGAGAATAATTCCTTTATAAATAAAACAGGTACTAAATAGATATTAAATACCTCTCATTCGCTGTTCAATATACTATAAGGAAAACTGGATCTCATGTTGAAAAAGCCTATAACTACACCCAATAATGAAATTAATATTTAAATTTTTAATAAATCATATATGTATTGCAGGTACTAAAGGTACTAAACCCCTTGTTTCCTGCATTAACATAGATAGTGTAAGTGCATGAATAGTGTAATAGATGAAAAGTTTCAAACTGAAAAAACTACACATAGAGCTTGTATTTTTGGATTCTCCTTAGATAAACGTAAGTTTATTGATCTGCAATAAATGAATTGTATTTATGCAAATTTGTCGCCTTTTCTGGTCTATATATGAACGATCATTCCTATTTCCATGTAGCCACTGATGAAGAGCGTATTTATGTTCGAAAGCGCTCTGGCCTTTTTAAGTTTTGTACGTCTTAAGGAAGTGAAATAAAGACCTTCTATTATAGTTGTGTGCTTGTTGTTTCTGCAAGAATAAAATAACTTAAAAAGTTACCACTGTCTCTTGAAACATGGGATGTTTTAGATAAAGAATTACTTTTCAGTGAGCCAACTCAAATAAGTTTGCAGTTAAGGTTATAGTCTAAGATTGTAACTGGTTGAAATGAAACATGGTGAATAGAAAAAGTTTAATTATCAATGTTCCAAAATAAATGTATAAATATTTATTAAATAATCAAATAATTGATTGCTGTATTCCAAATTGAAGTTATACTTTCAGATGATATATGGATACTTAGTGTTCATTTTGATGAAAATTTTATTTTAATTTTTGATTATTCAAAAAATGTTCAGATTAACCTTTCAATAAGTTACCCTAAGTGGAGCATGGTGTTGAATTTAAATTTAAAATGGATTTTTATAAAGGAAAAAATAAAATTTGGCAGCCAGTTATTTTGGAAGATGGTGGTTATTAATATTTTTTGATCCATCAGTTGTAGACCCATAGTTCCAATTCCAAAAATGCTTGAAATAAGGTAGGAAGTTATGAAAAAGTCATTTAAATGCTGTACCCTATTTTTGTAAAAAGTTAAGAAAATTAGCTTTTTAAACAGCCCCTCTATCAAAAAAAGTCAAATTACAAAAATGTTGTCAGTACTTCAAGGAGTCAAACTAAAGAAAAATTAGGTTCTTTGACAATTTATTTCATCCTAAATTTGAAAACTTCCTGACTCGCACCACTTTCTCATGACTTTTTTAATCATCAAAATTCATGAAACCAGGGACCTTTCACCAATTGAATGGATGCACATACATCATTTAGCGGTATTTCAAAACAACTTTTTCTGTTGGTTGTATTTTAAACTATAAGATAAAGCTGCCAACTCTACTGGTTTTTCCGGAAAGCTCCCGTTTTCCCAATTTTTAACGAAAATCTCCCAGTTTTTGTCAATATTTTTAGAATTCCCTAAAGTTAGGGATTTTTCAATGAAAGTTCTTTGTTAAAGGGAATTTTATCGAACTTGTGCCCACCATCTGGTTTCTTCCATGCATGAACCTAGTACCAGTACTAAGTTGCACCACTTTCCCTTTATTGATGGATACTGCTTCAAATAGTTACGATTTCGCGTATATAGATTACATCTCCGTGCCATGTTGAAACATCCTTTTCCATCCATGTTTGTTTTCAAATTATGTGAATGAAAAATATACAACATTCATTTCTTTGTAGTAGGTTTCATTTTTAATTAATATTTTCATAAAATATTGATTATTTTTTAAGTGCGATTTCGTGGGTTTACGTAGATTGCATTCCTGTGCGATGTTGAAACATCCTTTTCCATCCATGTTTAGTTTCAAATTATGTGATGTAAAAAATGCACAACATTCATTTCTTTACAGTATGTTTCATTATTAATTAATATATTTGTAAAATATTTAATTTTTAAGAACAATTTAACATAGTTGGACAAAATTCCCGTGTAATGTTTAAACATGCATCTTATTTTTGATGAAATCTTAAATTAGTTAAACAATACTTTCACATCTTTGCAGTTTACATTACATTAAATGAAGGATTCTTTACTTTAAAATGTGCTCAAAATGAGTGATTGCACAATGAAATCCCCAATTTTCTGGGCAATAGAGTCTCAAAAGCTATGAACTACAATTTAAGAGCTGAACATCTTTTGTTTAAAAAATTTCTCTGTTTATGTCACTAATATGTTTTTTAATTACTATGTAAAAATATTTTTCTAATGTTATAGTGGGTTATAATTTCTTTTTTAAAAACAGCATATATATTTTGTGCAATGTAAAAAAATTCCGTATTTTTCCCTAAGTGATACTGAACAGGTTATACACTAATTTGTAGAAAACTGTAAAAAAATGCTCACTGCGCAATCTACTGGATTTTTATTTTCTAATGTTGGCAGATATGATATTTAAAACTATCCAAGCGGTTACTGATCTGGTGGAGGAATGGATGGGATTCAAGGGAGTCAAGCGTCATAATGAAATTTTAATATTGGGTAATATAGGCATTACATGCATTAATTACACCAATATTTCTTTAAGAGACTCATTTTAAGTATCATTATCGGATTATATTTATAATTTTTTAGTGCACTAGTATAAGAGTATAAATCAATCCATATTTTACCAAATGAAAACATTTTTCACATAGGTAGTGCAATTGCCACAAGCCTATTTTCCCATCCATCCATTATTATGCAATAGGCAAACTAAGTTTGCTAATATTCATATTTTGGTTAATTAAAAAAATATTTCCCATAATTTACATAATATACTTAATATGAAAATAATAAATTAGGATGATTTTTATTGTTAACATTCTCGCACAGTGCTTTGAATCTAATGACTTCCAAGTTTTCAAATAGTTATTAATTTGCAGCTTATTCTGAAAGATATGTATTAAATGATAAATTAAAAAATAAGACTAAGCTAATAAAAATTTTATGAGATTTTGTTTAGTTAAATTATGTTTAGATATTCAGTTAAGGTAAACATTCTCCCAACTTCAACTTTCTCTTAAAAATGTTACTAAAATTTTCTTTTCTAAGCTTAATAGCAGGGTTGCCACTCAACCTGGAAACCGGGAAATGTCAGGGAATTTGAAAACAGTCAGGGAAAACCGGGAAAAGTCAGGGAATTTCGCGGGAAATCTGGAATTTTTTTTTAAATTTAAATAATGCAAATAAAATTCACGATGTGTACTAAGAACGATTGTTCAAAAGATCAAGGATCGGAAAAACCAGTTATTAGCTCGACGAACGCAAACATTTCTGGCCGCCCGCCGCCGTCTAGGCTACGCGCACAGACTACTAATATAGTATTCTGTGGCTACGCGTAACGCGTATTTCAACCCAATAAACCAACCATCCAACTTTTGACGGCGCGGCGCCGGCGCTGCCTAGTACCGTGCATTTTGCTGGCTTCAGAGTATTGTAGACGTGCCAACTCTCCGGGGCCGGAGACTCCGGATTTTTCATTACTTCTCCGGCCTCCGGATTACTAACGAAATTCTCCGGCTTTTTTTGTTTGAAATTTATCAATTAACCAGACATACTATAATTCCTCGGAAACACCCATTTTCCACTTTTTTAGCACTGATTTCTACCATTCCCGGGATCGTAGTAAATCCATAATAAAATGCAGGGTAAAGCCAATCAAATTAACGGAGATTTACGGCCGCGTGTAATGTAAATTAAAATCTCGATCGCTTATTTTATGAAAGTAATAAATATACTTCTTCAAAGGTTGTCTAATTCAGCATAAATCGCTAACATGTTATTTTGTTCATTAATTTCTCATAAATGCTGCGATTGCGCAATTCAGTTTGTTCTCATGAATCGCCGAGAGTACAATGATATCTTTTTCCATCCATTTCAATCTTCTAAATATTGCATTTTTGATTGACTAAACTAGCTTATTTTCATATTCTGATTAATTATTATGGTTGATTTCTTAATTATTTTCGCATAAACAGTGCGATTGCGCAATTCAGTTACATCGCGTGAATTGCCGAGAGTGCGTTAGTATCTTTTTCCATCCATCTCCATCATTTAAATGTTGCATATTAGATCGACTAAACTAGTTTATTTTCTTATTATGGCTAATTATTAAGGTTAGTTTTTTATTTATATTTGCATAATACAAATTTTTCTATTTTGAAAAATGGGTAGCATGAACTCACTCTGTGAAGGGATATTTCCCAAAAGTGGTATTAAAGCAATGATTTAGGCAAATAAAAAGGAAACCATTTTAGCAGGAATATAATTCTATATATATATATATATATATATATATATATTTATTAAAGATCAATATTTATTACTTTCTTTAGTGAAAACCTGTGTTTTACCAAACATAAATATTTGTTTTCATTATAAAGTAATTTTCACGGGATAAAACCTTTATATATTTTTTGTTTTATAATTTATTGTCCTGAAATTTGATGAACCACTTGCACCATTTCTTTATGAATCTGTGACAACTATAGCACAGTCAATTTTGCAGAGATTTGTAAAGTCTTGTGTTTTAGACAAAAATGCTTCATGTCTTTACAAAATTGATGGTCTTGAAAAAGATAACTTGATCCCAGCCTCTGAAGTGACACTTAGTTTTCCTTTAAAAGATGAATCGAGAAAGATAAAGAATAAAAAGAATATAGACATTTTGAAAATGCAACAATTCATGTCTTAAAGCATATCAAAGATTTGTGCATAAACTTTTTGAGCGTTCACCTGTACGATTTCCATTGACTAAAGCAATATCGTTTCTTAATCCTGCAGTTTTTCTTCAAACTGATTTGGTGATTGAGCGTTTGTCAGCATGTCTAGAAATATTGGTTTCTAAAAAATGGATATCAGGATTAAAAGCTGACAACATTCATCAAGAGTTCCAAAAATTATTCAAAGAGCCTTCAGTAGTAAACATGATGAAATCTTACAAAAGAAGTGATACTAGGCTTGACGATCATTGGATTAGTATACTGCATCTAAAACAAGTTTCTAATGATTTGACCTTTTTTTATAAAATTGCTTTCCATTTTATTACATGGTAATTCATTTCTTGAAAGGGGATTTTCCATTAATGCAGAATGCATTATTGATAACCAAACAGAAGAAAGCCTTGTAGCATTAAGACAAGTTTATGGAGCAATAAACAATATGCTGTGGGAGTTGAAGCAATTGATATAACAAAGGCCATGATTCAGTCAGTAAAATGTGCACATTCCAGGTACATTGATACTATGCAAAAAAGGAAAGAAGCAGAAAGTAATAAAAAACAATTGGAAGACAGTCGAAAATGTGTTGCTTTAGAACTGAAAAGTTTAGAATGGAAGAAAAGCAAAATAATGGTAGATGCTCAAAAAGAAGCTGCACTAATTGAAGACAAAATAAGAAATCTCCAAAAATAATATTTTTTCTACATACTATATTCACTCACTATCACATAACTTGTATATTAACATTTTTGGTGTTAATTTATTTTACCACATTTATTATAACAAGTGTACATGATTTGTCTAATTTACCAAAGCAATTGATTTTTTTTATTTGTATATGTATGTCAAATATTATTTATTTGTCCCAATTTGTAACAAATTTTTAATTGAAGTGTAAATATTTTAATATTTACACTCCAATTAATATATTCCCAATTATAATATTATATTCTCTATGTTAAAACACAGAGAAAAGGTATACGTGTAAGCCTAGGTTAACTGAATAGTTTATTGCGCTGTTTTTTTATAAACCTAGAATTTATCTGGAAAACCTGGAAAAGTCAGGGAATTTCATATTCTCTGGAGAGTGGCAACCCTGAATAGGTATAGGGACACAGTTTTAAATCTCCGGTGGTCCTTGGATTTCAAAATATATAGTCTAATATGCTCTTAACTTTTCTCTGTGTTGTAGGGAATATCATATCTCTTTTTCTTATTTTCAAGGGTTTATCACTCCTATATTTTCATGTTTTTTATGGTTTGACCCTCATCATTTCTTTACCAATTTGATTCTTGTCCCTGTGCACTATTGACGAGCAATTAATTCTCACTTTGTACTCAATATTTTGAGAGTTTAGTTTTTTCTGGTTCTAAAGGCAGTTTTTCACAATTTTGCAGATTAACAATGCATTGCAGAGTAAAGGAGGAATGGTGCTGGGACAAACAGATATCGATAGCCAAATGGCCAATCTATCCACAGTAAGTATTTGTGTTCATTTTAAAGTAACCTTACAGCCTACAACTGTTTTGTAGGCTTGTTTGATATATTTCTTTGTAGCAAAGTAATGTCTAGGTCAGTTGTGCACAACCTGTGGGACGCATGCGTCCCTCGGTCTAATCGTGTGCGGCCCACCGCCACCCTCAGCTTGGCGAACACATAAAAGAAAATTTTCAAGACTTTCGCAAAAAAAAAAAAAAAAACTGCATCATAAATTTTTGTAAAAAATTATTTTTTATATCAAATTTTCTTAAAAATTTCGACTACAAAACAAATAAAGAGCAAATGAAATATCTTTAAATTAAAAATTATCTATTTTTTACAATGAGAAGTGGAATGTTTGAATTCATACCCTGCCATGGTAGTCCTTCGTTGGCTTGCTGTTGGCGAGAATTTTCCGTACGGCAAACCTACACTTGAAACTGGAATGTGTTTGTTGTAGGAGGAGAATTTGTTTTTGTTTCCAGTTAACATTTTCCTGCGTATAATCAAAGACTCAAAGTCAAAGAGTAGTTGAAGGTCGATAAATAAAGCTTTATGGTTTGATACGATTTACGTTATAACTTCTGTGACTGTGTCTAAAAAGCTTAAAGTCAGTGATGAGAATCGTACATTTCAGGAGAAATGGGTGAGAGTTATTTTTTCTAAGAGAACAACGGCAAAACAACATGTTTAATTTACCAAGAAACTATTGTTGTAATGAAGGAGTACAATGTGAAGAGACATTACGATACAAAGCATGCTGACAAATACAAGGAGTTGTCGGGACAAATGAGAAAGGATAAAATTAAAGATTTGCAACATAAGTTTACAAACCAACAAAATATTTTCAAAAGAGTGATTGATGATTCGGAAATTGCAGTCAGGGCAAATTTTGTTGTGTCGAAAATTTTAGTTAAAAAACTCAAACCGTACAAATTCAGAGTAACTCCGAATTGATAGCTAAATTTTCCAAAGTTTCTTTGCAAGAATTTTACAGAAATTACTTGCCTTGTGAAATGGAAAAATTGAAAATTCACGCTCAAAAAATGATAACATTATTCGGGAGCACCTACTTATGTGAACAATCATTTTCATTAATGAAACAAGTGAAATCAAAAGGTCATTCTCATCTAACTGATGAACATGTGGAGGGAAACCTACTGATCGCTGTATCCAACATTGAACCAGACATTGAAAGTGAAAACCAAATAATGTCAAATTTCTTTCTAACTCTACAAAGAAATTAAAGGATTTTGGCGATGTCTGTACGTTTTTGAAGCGAATTGTTTTGTTCATTTCTGTATTTGTTTTTGATTTTCACTTTTAATTTTTTGTTTCGGTATGTACTAAAAACATATTGCTGGGTGGTACCCCCCCCCCCCCTCCCCCCCCTTTGTGGCCCGCCGTTGCTTAGTCTATGTGAAATTGGCCCGCAGATGCTAAAAGGTTGTGCACCCCTGGTCTAGGTCATAGGTTCCCAACCTGGGCATGGTGACATGTACATGCTTTGTGCACATGTCACAAGGCATGTATAGTTCGGTTCCAACAAGAAAGGCATTTGGGTCATGTGATTTTGGACGAGTCCATTAGTTAAATTCGCTGACAGGTAGAAACATACTACAAAGAACAGGCTACACGAATTGGTGCCTTTTGTGCGAATTTCGACCCATAGCATACCTTTTGTTTTAGCATTTAGGGTCTGGAAATGGAGATATAACTTTGGTCGTAGCCAGGCAGGGATCTAAGTTTGAGTATCCCCCTCTTTTTAACGCACAATTTCTACAGTATGAAAATGTCCAGAATGTTGGAGCTTTATATGTATACATTCAGTGTTGCTGTTGGAAATATTTCCTTCAAAATAATTAAAATTATTTATTCTAATGGTTGTAAATGTTTTATTAAAATGCAGGAATTCAAGTTGTAATACTTTTCTTGTAACTTAAACTCTTTTATTTAGTGAGACGTGCTATATGAATTAATGATTCATCTCCAAAAAGGAAAAATTTGATAAGAGCATTTTCTCTTTATTTCTTTCACAATTCATTAAATTGGGTCTATATGCACAAAATAACATGAATTATTTAAAGTTATAATGAATTTGCAGTTTTAATTCAATTTTTTTACGGGAAATTTTGCAAGATTTCCCTGTAAAAGCTGTATTTAAAAGTTCCAAAATTGTTTGTCCTCCTTGCCATTTATAGGTTGCTCGCTTGTGTAGTACGGAATTTTCTTTAGGAAAGACCCTGGAATTAATGATCCATTTCCAAAAAGGAAATAAATACAGTGACATGCACTGTATTTATTTCATTATATTTTTATCAATATTTTTTTTACTCTTTATACAACACTGTTTAACTTCTATCAAATACAGAGAAAAGTTTTCGATCCAAATACTTTTGCTGCCATTGAAAATCATTTCAGCAATACCTATGCATCACATTTTATACAGTTATATATTAATATTTGTTCATTTTAAAATGTAGTTTTGTAATTTAATTAATTTTAAATATGTTATCTAACCATTGGGCAATTCTGCATTAGAACTTAGATTGCATGCCCTGTTGATCTGGGCCTGCACAACTTTTCTGAAGTTGCTTCCGCCTCAAAGGAATTGAGAACTTTGTGGACCACATTTCGTTCCTCAGAATGGATTACTTTTCTTTTTACAAACATTTTGTCCACAAATATCAGATTCTAATAAGCTAAATAAACAAACTTCAGAAGTTGGAAATGACTAGTAAAACAATCCTAAATTCCAAACAATTGGTGAAATACGCGATACAAACAGATTTCTGCATTTGGCAACCCTTTCCCTGTAGTGCACAGATTGTCTATTTGCCAGCCTCTTCTCCTATAGCGAAGTGGACTCACCCAAGGTCATCTGCCAACTCACCAGAGCCAAGCTATACATATCTTATGACATGTGTGGTATTAAGTCATACATGTCACAAATATGACCTCACGTCATACTTGTCGCAAGTGGACAACATCATACAAGGTATGCATGTATGACGTGCAAGTCAAAAGGTAAACAGTGTAAAATTGAGTTGAATAGTTCCTCTTCTGCATGGAACAAGTTAAGATGCCACTATTTATGTGTGACAATGATGTCACAATATTTCATCCACTTTAAAGTAAGAAGGGTACTTTGAGTTTGTTCCCAGTAGCAGAAATAGCACAGTACGGCAGTGGGCGCTACAAATTGATTTTATCCTTTGCAGATTATTATTTTTTACTTGCATGCAGGAAGGTATCAAACTATCAAAGGCTTTTTTTTTTTCTTTTTTGTATGGAATCTTTTTTACTTAAAGTGAGTGAGCAAAATAACAAATTTTACTTTTCACTACTGCGCACAATATGCTGATAACTGTCTCACGATAACTGTTCTAAAACTGAATCTTTTTTTAAATTGAAACCTGCGGTACATTTTAATATTTTACAGCCAAGTTCATTGCCAAATGTTATTGAATCAGAAATGCATGTGCTACGCCCTTGTAATTGAAATATTATGTACAAAGAGCACCTCTAAAACTTGATTCTTTCACAATTTGGATATGTAGTTCAGATCTTGCAGGTTGAGTTCATTGCTGAATGTGATCAGATAATCATTGTGCATACAGTGCTCTCTGATAACTCTTCTAAAGTTTAATTGGATTTTTTTTGCAATCTGGACACGTGGTGAAGGTCTTGCTAACTTGGCTATGTGTAAAGTCTCGCCAACTTGGCATCTTTCGGAAAGAGAAAATCTTGTTACCACTCATTCTGTACTGAATGACGACTAAAGAAAAGATGTGTTTTGGGGGTGATGTGATGGGCCCTCGCCGAGCAGTCACTGGAGCAAATGCATACTCATTTTAAGTTCATTGTTATCAAGCATGCTTCGTGCTTCGATGCATATCCATTGAGTACAAAATGCTTCTTCACGATCGAATCTACTCCAATACCTGTGCCATTTTTTAGTGAACCAAAGCTATTGTCGTGTCATTTTTGGCTGACAATACAAATTAAATTTAACTTTTCATCTTTTTCTTTAAGCTTTAACACTAGAACAACAGATATTTTGAACTACCTAGAATGACAGGCAGCGGTTAATTTGACCGCCATAGAAAAATACAGTATACCTTTAATTCAAAACCAATTTTTGTTCTCTTATTATAAAAGCTAGAATAATTTTCTTGTGTGTTTTCGATAACTTTAAGAAAATAAAAAAAGTCATAAAATTTCAATGGGCTGGGATTAACTGTTTTGGAGGAATCGTTTCTCAAAGTAGTTATGCGGTCAAAGTGACTGCTTCTGTCGTTCTAGTGTTAAACAACATTAAACATTTTACTCATTTACACAAGAGAATAATTTACTTTACTTTTATACAATTTTTCTTTAACTCTTAGAATTTACTTTCAAAACTTTAATTACATTTAGCCTTAAATACGAAGTGGTTAGTACATACAAATTTGCATTATGATTTATCTACTTAAAAGTAAACAATGAATTCAAACCCAGGAAAAAGAAAGTGGTCATTGGAGATCATGGAAAAATAAACACAAAAGCAAGTTAAAATTTAAAGAAAAACATTTATTTTAGTTAAAAAGCCCACCCCCATAATACATTTTCCCCCACAGCTGCAGGAAGATCCAAATTGGATTCCTTCAAATTTCAGTAATGAAACAAGTGTAACAGAAAGTCCGTTGGCCCAATAAAGCAAAAATGAGCTCATTATCATTAAAAAGGGGTCACCTGACACCAGGGGTGGGATGGTGCAATCCTTGGTTGAACTGTACCCACACAACACAAGTACGTCCACAATAAGTCCAGAGGAAGTCCTATGCAGGATTTCAGGACTTCCTAAGGAAGTCCTATATTTTCCTAAAGACGTCTTAAGGAGGTCCATAGGAGATACAAATGTCTCTTTTTTTTTACGTCCTGTGGAGATCCATTTTAGGATGATTTAGTGACTTTTCAGGATGTGTTTAGGTTTTTAGTGTATTCTTTAGGAACATGTAGGATGTCTTGTGACATACCACAGGAGGCTTTTGGAACGTACGGGATGTCTTACGGCACGTAACTGGAGCCTATGAAGATCCTATTCAGTACGTGTTTAGGCTTTTAGTGGAATATTCAGGAACTTGTGGGACGTATTGCAGCATATCACAGGAGACTTTCGGGATGCTTTGTGGAATACCATTGAAGGCTTTCAGGACTTATGGGATGTCTTATGCATATCATTGGAGGCTTTTGGAGCTATTTTTAGGAGGATTGACAGTGGTTCTAGGCTTTCTATAGGTTTCTTCAGGGATATTATGGGACATGTTCTAGCACATTACAGGAGTATTAAGGATTTTTCAGGATGCTTTTCCTCTAGCTGCTTGTTTTATTTTCCCCATGTTAAAGTTCCAAAATCACTAATTACTTTATTTTTTTTTTAATCTTTTTCCATGTTTTTATTAAACATAGATTCTGAGAATAGAAATGTGTTTTTAAAAAATTGTTAAAATAGAAGTATTTCTAATATTTTTATAAAATGAATGCACATTACTTTTATAAACATACTAGAGAATACTTTAATTTTGCAGAATTTTTTAAGAAAAGCATAAACCTTTCTCTTTTCTAAATCTACAATTGGTAGACAACAGGCAAGCTAGAGACTATTTCCCATAGGTTAACATGGGAAATTAAAAAAAAAAAGAAACAAACAGTTAGAAAAAGAATATCATCTTAATAGATCATTTAAGATTACAACATTCGAATTATCATAAAAGAAATCCAGTAGTCAATATAGTTTATATTTATGACATCCAAATTTCATTTGTTTGATGACAAAAACTAGTATTTATTTAAAAGTAATCAACTTATTTGTAGTGTTAATAGTCAATGTGTTCTTGTTAGTAGGGAAGACATTTGTCGCCTTCTGTCTACTAATATTTTTTCAGTTAAACCTTGGAATACAGATATACTGCTATTTCCTCATATTTTAGTCCATTTTGATCCAAATGTGTGTCACGTGAATGAATCTCTCATGGGATTACATTTTCTGACTTTTTTCAGTTTTAAATTAAAAAAAAAATGCAATATATCAATATCTTAAGTGTCATAAATGATGCCATTCAATTTTATATAAGAACATGTGCATAGAAAGTAAAACTTTCATATACTTTCTATAAATTATTTTTTATTCATATTTAAAATATAGCTGCATGTTGAAAAGTAATGTTTTTTAATATCTGACGAATAACTCATGAAAACAATGGTATTCATTTATTTATAAAGTGTGCACTGACTCTATAACATTGAGTGTATTTACTTCTCTAAATCATTGATTTATATATCTTTTTTCATAAGATTTACTGGCAAAAATTCATTTGCCACGAGTAATAAATAACTATTTACTGAGAAAATTATGAAATCTTCCCACTTTATAACACAAAAATTCTGACCCATCTATCAGCTATTATCAATTTCCTTTAGTGGTAAAATATTTTTACAGTTGAATATAAAATTTTGTCATTTACAAATAAAAAAAAAAACTCAATCACATTCTGCGTATTTCAATAAATGTAAAAGTAATTTAGATCATAAAATAATGTTATTTATTGGTCAAATTAATATCACCTCCACTACCGTGATATTTCATTAGTGATATAATCTGGTAATCTGAAAACAAATATGCAAAATTCAAGTGATATACTATAGAGATTTCTAATAATTTGATTTATTCACAGTCCATCTGTATAAGTTATGGACCACAATTTATGAAATACTGCCCTAGAGAGACATGCAAAATGTCCCACATTTTAAGGAATTTATTTAAATTATTTTATACTTACTTTATAAGATGGACCGATTTTTGGTATGATACATTAAGACATACATACATACATACATAAAAACATTTTTTTTATTATAGAATAAATAAAAACCTAATATACACAATTGAATTTATATTATTATAGTTCTACAAAATTTCCAATCTTCAGCGGTACATGAATATTCCGTTTATCCATTGTCTTCGTGGCAATATATCTAGAAAAACAATAATCATATATATTAGATAAAATCAGAAAAGTACTTAGCATAATTGGTTTTCCAAAAATATTTGCATTATAAATATAAATTAAAGAAATAATGTAGGTTTCAACGACGTCTTCATAATTTCCCTCAAAGCAAAATTATGTCCATACAATTTACATACAGGTAACGATACAGGTAATAACGATAAGTGTATATTCAAGTAAGCGTAACGATTATGTTCCACACTTCAAAAAACAGTATAGGGATTCTACATTTGAGTTCATTCCAATAGGGATACCCAATGAAAGGCGAGTTCATTTTAAATGACAATTCCAATTTAAAACACAATGTGAAATCACAACTCTATCTTTGATCCAAAACATATTTGACTTAAATCAGTTATAAATTAAAGTTATATTGACATTCTATATCTTTAATTTATTTCACTATATTCTCTTTTTCACATGCTGTGATTCCGTGTGCAAAAATAAACAAGTAAATGTGTTGATGCCAGTTTCCAAACCTGACATTCGCCCAAAGCAAAATGATGCCCATGGAATTTATATTACAATTTGACAGATAAATTCCAGAAGTTGAACTGTAAATAAGCTAGTAGTTTTTGTAGATGTTATTTATACGGAGTACACCATCAGTATGAAAAACAATCATGATAAACTTCAGGATGACGGTCTGAGTCCGCTCTGCTTAAACACATACACTCTTTTAGAATATGCGATGAAGTAAATTACGATAACTTCTTACTGTACAATAATATAACCCCCCCCCCTCTCTCTATTTTTTTTTTCCAGAAAAAATGTGAATTAAGTAAAAACAATAAAAATACTTAACATATACCACAGGCATTTAAATGCTCATGTAAAGAAATATTTTCTTTTACAAATTAAAAGTTACTATAATATTAGAAATATTACATAATACTATATATTAATTTATTTATATCACTCATGGTGTACCTATAAGTAATCTTATAATGTTGTTTACTTTGTCAGTTTTAGTATTACATTTTAAAAAAATTTTGCAAGGCATAAAATAGATTATACTCACCCCCACTTCTCTCAAAGTTACGTCAAATAACAGTTAAGCATTTATTTTACATTTAATATAGATAGATAAGGATTCCAATTTTTACTATAGCTTTTGTTATTGGGAATAGATTTGTTTTGACAATATACAGGAATTTCCCCATCACTGCAATCACTTACTGTTAATTCATTTTAATTGCATACTATGAAATCTAAAAATTTACATATGCAGTAAATTGCAGACTAAAATCATAACTCCTCACAGTTCATTTGATAAATTGAGGCAAATAGGATTCAGTATCAGGAATTAGCGAAGACAGAGTCACTTTTTATACAATTAATGAAGGGCTGCCTAGCAATAAAGCAGCGTATTTAGTATTACTACTACAATGGGATTTCTTCTTATTTTGCAATATTCTTTGCACATAATTTTTTTTTTTATGCTATTATTCAATACCTACATAAGTGGGGCCAACTGTATTACCACCAGAACGTTAATGTTATAAAGCTAAGGTTTCTTAGCTAGACAAAAATTTATATGACATAATATACAAAACAATTAATTTCCTTAATTACACTCATAGATAAACATTTTTACATTGCTCCCAATACATCCTCATAGTCAAGTCAGAATAGCCCAAATGGCTGTCAATCAATTCAAAGACTGTAATAAATGATAAAAAGATTAGGTGATAAGCAATATTATAAGAATGACTTACCCGACTGTGTATTGTAAAACAAAAAATCAATATAGAATATAGTAAGGTTGACCTATCTCTTTTTAAATCAATTCATTTTTTAATTCATTAAACATATTTTCTGCAACTGTAGCTAGCAATACTGACCTCTTATGATTCTATTTCAACACAATCATCACTTGTAGCATAATCGTCAAAAATAAGACCTAGCAAAACTCCTTTTTCTTGTAACCTATTTTACATTGAAGTATCTTCATAAGCAGAATCAGAAATGGATTGTTGGTTCTCTTTACTGTTTTCAGATGAGCATCACGTCTGTTATAATTTAAACATCCACAGGCAATCTTTACATGTTTGGGCTTAATGTCTCTCGGGATGAATCTTTGTCACCAAACTTATTGTTGCTCCTGAGATTTTGCTTTTACTTAAAGTAATCTGAAAAAAAAAACAACACATTTTTTACCTTTCCCAAACTAAAAACTTCACAATATCCAACATACATGCATTTAATTGTGCGCTATAAGCAATATGTTTTGTTTAACATTATAAAAGTATAGAAGTTTCAAGGTGACAGAAAAAAAAATTCGCAATAACCAATAGTTTGCTACAACATCCGAGCTAGCAAGCTCCACTCTAGGTTGAAATGAGTATTTTGGATCTACAAATTTTATTTTGACAATCAAGATTTTAGACCCAATCATCATTTTCTCTGTCTATCTTTTCTGCTTTTTCCCCCATGTATCAGTAAGCATATGTACTTGCATATGTATTTGCATATGTTCAGTATGCATATATGTACAGCAGAAATTCTGACATATCTTCTTTCTAACAACCTAACCAATGCACGTCATGGATTATATGCGTCTGCGCAGTGAGTGCTGCTAATAAAAAGTAATTTATTTTATTGGCCCCATAATAAGTAACTTCAAAATTGCATTCAAGTAGAACATTTTGGTACCCGAGTAAAAATAATTAAGTACTATTGATACCCGGCTCCTAATTTCTAACCCTAGCACCACTATATTACTTTTAACCCTTTGCGGATGGCGGCTTTTCAGAACTGATGTGTCCCAAAGGATGGAGCATTTCACTTCCAAACTGTTCCAAAGGACGGCATATTTTTTGCACTTAGCCTAACTAAAAAAAAAAAAGTCATCCGTTACAGCATTCTACTTTTTTCAGGAATAAAAGAAATACTTATTTTCCATTAGATGCATATATTACACGCAAATTATCACGCAATATTTAAATATTAAAATTTCATATGATTAAAAATGATTAATTAACTTGATTAAAATTGTTACTTGTTACGCAGGAAAAATATTAAAATGATTGTACTTAATACTTTACACAGCTAATAGAGATTATGTACAATTTTTAGTAAGAAAATAGCTTTGTTACTAATTAATACGCCTTTTACACATAATGTATTTCAAACATGGATTCACACACAGACAAACATTGCAAAATTTGCATTTATAAAAACTGTCTGTGTACTCATCAGAAATGCCAAATATCCACGAATCTTCACTATCTGCATTACTTTTATGACTATTCTGTTCGATTACTATGCTAGTATATTCTTCTATACATAAAAATGTCTTGACATAGCCATCCGAAATAACCTAATAAATTCACTACCGAACATTTCACTAAATCCCAAACTTGAAAGAAAATACTCTCTTACATTCTAATAATTCACCAATGCAATCATTAAACTCAAATTGAAATGAGAACACATACTCAATTACAGCATAGCAAGAGTTTGGCAGAAATGATTTGTTTGTTTATATTACAAAAACCATATTTTACCGCTTTAGATGAAGTGCTGATTCATAGGGACCCCCTATACCAAGGTTAAATATTTGCAAAATATGTTGTAAATGTTAGAATGGATATTTAGCACCATCTAGAATTCAAATAAATTCAAACGAATATTTTCCCACATGAAAGCGCACATTGCATGACTGTCGTCCTTGAATACAGTTTCACAGTTGACGCATGGATGCACCTACCGTCGCAAAGGGTTAAACAGCTAAATTAAAATTGTTGCTGATGATTTTTAATTTGTCAGTTTACCAAAATGCCAGTTATAGTTTTGTGACTAATACGTCTGTTAGTTAAAACAGTTTTCCTTAGGCCTATGATGCGATTTCTCTCAAAACCTAACAACTGTTTCTAGAGCCATAGAGTATGTCTCAATAGCATCTTTGTACACAATTTGCAGTATCAAAGCAGGAAATAAAGTTTCATTTGCCTGTGAGTGAGAACACGGGTCGTTTAAAATGCTGCACTTTGCGTGCTTTTAATGAGGCCTATAATATCATTGGCATTGACAGTTTGATCATTTGCAAAACTTAAACTTGGCATGCATGTTGTTTTATTAACGACTGTAGGTGAATCTTTTTTGCAACAGTGTATTTTCTTAACAGAAAAAAGCAGTATAGTGGACCTTTCAACAGAAAGGTTCCCTATAGAAAAAGAAAAAAATTGTATACATTAGCTTACCTGTATTTCATTAGAACTTGGGAATCTAGTAATTGAGGTCAGGATTAGAAGGTGACAGAGTTCCGACCTGTTCAGTTAAGAAATTAGAAAACTATCAATATTTAACATATAATATGTTGTAAATAATCCTACCAAATATAAAAATCAGTTGTGCCTATAAACACTTTATTTAAAAAAACATGTCCACAAGACTTTCCATCACATATGGAAGGATATTTCATTCACGTATGTTTAAAATGTATAAATGCAGCTAGATGCGGAACAAAACTCGAAACTAAAAGGGTTCTTCAGGTTTCAGTTTTGTTCCATGTAGAGTGAATTTATACCACCCAAGCTATTTATGTTGTATAAAAAACCTTACTAGTAAACAAAATGAAATTACAAGTAACTGGGAGCTAAAATTTCTGAAACATATTGGAAATGTTACATTATTATAAGTGTGCAGAATAAGTATAAAATACAATTTTAACTGTGCAATTAAATTTAACTTTGTAATAAGAAATTATAAATTTAAGTAAATCCCGGAGAAACATAAACTACTTATGACTTTCCTGTATAACTGCTACTTGTTTTCAGAAAATGTCATTTTGAAAATAAATGATGAAATTGCGATACCAAGCACAAAAAATGCAAAGTATAACTTTGAGAATGGAGACATAAGAATCAAATTAAAAATTAAAATAAAAAGCTTTTTATGAAAACTATAACATACAGAGTAATATAAAATAATATCTAACTATAAATAAAATCGTATCTGTTTACAGAACCACCAAAACAAAATGATAAATGACAAAAAATATATCACAAACTTTTGAAGTGCATAAGACTATTAGGTAACTTATAAAATAAAAATGTTTAAATATGTAATTAATTGCAAATAGGTTCCAAATATGACAAAATAAGCATGTGATTGTTGCATATGTTAAACTGAAAAGATAATTTTTATTTTGTCTGCAAAATTATTTACAATTTTGGAAATTTTCACATACAGACTATGTACGATCGTCCAAACAGTTACCTTACACCTTTCTGGTAGGTCGGACGGTCTGGGTTTCAACAACAACATACAGACTATGCATGTACATCTACGTTTCATACCTCTGACTTGTATAACAACATATTAAGATAGAGTTAACATATTAAAACTTGTTACATTCAATATTTTAGCAGAAAACTTGAAATATTTATGTCATATTTGATGATTACATACAAAAATTCAAATATAACCGTTCATTATTTTCTGATGATCAGCTAAATTTAACCAATAACCAAGTAAATAATAAATATCAATACCGCATTTTACTACACAAGTAAACCTTTTAAAATCTTTAATTACTTTAACTAATAAAAGAAAAATTATAAACAAAACTGCTGATTGCATTATAAAAAACAGATTTATATTTTCTTATAAAACCAAACAGGAAATACACAGATATAACACTTTTGTGTTTATCTTTATATTTATAGTATTATTAAAATATAAGCTGATTAAGGTAATATTAAATTTTGAAATATAGTATGTGTCATCCTAACATGTATCTTCGAGATTCATTTTATATGAAAGAAGTGATTGAGGTAACAATGACAGCAAATATATTATATAATATTGTCATAATTTGTGAGTTTATATCCCTAAACTTTAAACATAAGCAAAGTTTCATAGATGTACTTTTCCCGTTTGTTTTTTAAACAAGCTCTTTTTACAATACAATCAGCATTTCTGCTTCAAATATTTTTTTTATTGGGTAAATTAATTAGAGGTTATGAATGATATGTTTATTAGTACAATGTAGTGGAAAATTTTGAATACTGTTTGCCGAAACAAGGATAATAAAATTTAGATAAGTACACTTCTTGAGAGTTAACAATTCTTGACAGGTATCACTTATTAGAATTGGATAAAGTATTCGTGAGTTTGTTAATAGTCATCATCCAAGACGATTAATGCACGGCAACACTAACAGATTCAGGGGGGGGGGGGCTAGAGGGCTAAAGCCCCCAAAATTAAATATTCTGCACTAGATGAAATGACATTTTTTTCCCATATTGTACCCTTGTACAAGGTTAAAAAAAACTTATATTGTACCTTTGTACAATATAAGGTTAAAAAAAACTTACCGCCCCCCCCCCCCCCCCCCCAATGGTAAAAACAAAATTATAAAACAGAAAGATTTGAAACATTTCGTCCATGCATGATTAGAAAACTTGGAACATGGTAATAAATCACATGCTTATAGAGATGTTTACATAATTAAAATTAAAGCAAATTAAGAAATTTATAACATTCTAAACTTCATTTTTGTGTTCCGAGTATTAAAAAGATTCAAACCTATTCAATTACACTTCAGAAAAATTGAAATATTTTGCTATACAAGTGAAATTTCGTAAAAACTGAATAATCGCAATCTACCGATTTCTGTCGGAAATCTAAGTTTTGCCTAGGCGGACATCAATATATTGATGTCTGACTAGGTTTTGATTAACTATAAAAATTTTATATCAGCAGTTCACATATTAAAAGGCAAACCAAATTTCTTACCGTCCACGTGAAAGTAGTTCGTTTCTCGGTTTATCGAAAAATAAAGATGGACGCCGGAAGTCGTTCTGCACAGAGCGGTTGACTGACGAAAGACGCATGGTGCGCCCTCTAGGTTAATGGAAGTTCCAGAAGACGTCATAAAACACTTCAAATGGAGTACGATTGGAACACATTCCAAGATGGTCTTGAGTAAGACGTCTGTGGACGTCGTGCTTAGGATATGACAGTTGTAGGATTTACGGGAGCTTTATTGGCTGTCCACTGGAAGTCTGTGGTTGTGTGGGGTAGTACTTGAAAAACTGCTTATGGACAGGCTCTCTTTCTACAGCTCAGACTGTTCACATCATTTTAGGTGGCATAGTACTTCACAAATGGACCCCACTCCAAACGAGAACTAAAAGTCCTGGCGCAAGAGGGTGCCCACCGCTTTTCCTCAAAATACTTGGAGACAGGACTGTTGCACACAACACAAGTACGTCCACAATAAGTCCAGAGGAAGTCCTATGCAGGATTTCAGGACTTCCAAAGGAAGTCCTATATTTTCCTGGAGACGTCTTGAGGAGGTCCATAGGAGATACAAATATCTCTTTTTTTTACGTCCTGTGGAGATCCATTTTAGAATGATTTAATGACTTTTCAGGATGTGTTTAGGTTTTTAGTGGATTCTTTAGGACATACCACAGGAGGCTTTTGGGACGTACGGGATGTCTTGCGGCACGTAACTGGAGCCTATGGAGATCCTATTCAGTACGTGTTTAGGCTTTTAGTGGAATATTCAGGAACTTGTGGGACGTATTGCAGCATATCACAGGAGACTTTCGGGATGCTTTGTGGAATACCATTGAAGGCTTTCGGGACTTATGGGATGTGTTATGCATATCATTGGAGGCTTTTGGAGCTATTTTTAAGAGGATTGACAGTGGTTCTAGGCTTTCTATAGGTTTCTTCAGGGATATTATGGGACGTGTTCTAGCACATTATAGGAGGATTTTGTATTTTTCAGGATGCTTTCCCTCTAGCTGCTTGTTTTATTTTCCCCATGTTAAACAGTTCCTAAATCACTAATTAGTTTACTTTTTTTTAAATTTCTTTCCATGTTTTTATTAAACATAGATGAGAATAGAAATGTGTTTTTAAAAAATTGTTAAAATAGAAGTATTTCTAATATTTTTGTAAAATGAATGCACATTACTTTTATAAACATACTAGAGAATACTTTAATTTTGCAGATTTTTTAAGAAAAGCATAAACCTTTCTCTTTTCTAAATCTACAATTGGTAGACAACAGGCAAGCTAGAGACTATTTCCCATAGGTTAACATGGGGGGAAAAAAAAAAAAAGAAACAAGCAGTTAGAAAAGGAATATCATCTTAATAGATCATTTGAGATTACAACATTCGAATTATCATGAAAGAAATCCAGTAGTCAATATAGTTTATATTTATGGCATCCAGATTTCATTTGTTTAACCCTTTCGGGACGGCGGCATTCCGGAGCTGTCGCGGCCCAAAGGACGACGCGCTTCGCTTCCGAACTGGTCGAAAAGGACGGCGCATTTTTTGCGCTAAGCCTAACTCTCGAAAAAAATTCACTAAAAATCACCTATTCAACACAGAAATCTACTTTTTACAGGAATAAAAGAAATATTTATGTTCTATTTGATGTATAATTTTCATACAAATCTGAATACAAAATACTCGTTAGTTGCTCCCATTCTTTTATCCGAAATAAACGAATAATTTCACTGCCTCTAAAACCCAAACAAAAAAAAATACTCTCTTATATTCCTATGATTCACTAACGAAATCATAACGCTGAAATAAAAATAAAAACCGAAACTCAATTAAAAAATTGTTGATGCTACAAGAATTGCTCTGTTTGTTTATGTTACAAAATGATTTTCACCGCTCCAAATGGAGAAATAATTCATTCGATCTTCTGCCAAGGTCATACCTCTGCAAAATGCTTTGAAGTTAGTTCCATGGACAAGTAACGCCATCTAGTTCACAAATTAAAACGTTCTGCGTAGTGGCACTTATACGTGCCACTATCCGTTTGCAGTAAAATTTCCTCTGGCCCGAATGAGTGCCGTTCGTCCTTGAATGCATGTTCGCATCTGGCACCTGGGTGTGCCATTCGTCGCGAAAGGGTTAATAACAAAAACTAGTATTCATTTAAAAGTAATCAACTTCTTTGTAGTGTTAATAGTCAATGTTTTCTTGTTACTAGGGAAGACATTTGTCGCCTTCTGTCTACTAATATTTTTTCAGTTAAACCTTGGAATACAGATATACTGCTATTTCCTCATATTTTAGTCCATTTTGATCCAAATATGTGTCACGTGAATGAATCTCTCATGGGATTACATTTTCTGACTTTTTCCAGTTTTAAATTAAAAAAAAAAACGCAATATATCTATATCTTAAGTGTCATAAATGATGAAATTCAATTTTAAATAAAAACATGTGCATAGAAAGTAAAATTTTCATATACTTTCTATAAATTATTTTGATTTATTCATATCTATATAATAAAAGGCAATGTCTGTGTGTCTGTCTGTGTGTCTGTCTTATACACTATACGTTTCGCGACCGCGCGTCGGAGAGCTACGAAATTTGGCAATCGGAGACCCGGGGGGGAGGGAAGGGGACACGTGAAAACCGATTTTTAAAATTTTAATTATTTTTTTATTTATTTAATGTTTTATGCGATTTCGACCGTTTTTTGCCCTTTTTTCTCCACGATCCAGACATCGTAGAAAAAAACAAATTACACCATCGGAAAGAGCAGAGAATTTCGAGTAAAAATATATCAATTTCAAATCTGAATTTCGATTTCTAATATTTTTTAAAGATTTTAAAACAAAAGTCACTTTTTGCTCAAGAAAACGATTTTTGGTTTTTAAATTCTCGCATCGTGAAAAGTACTCATAATTTCGACTAATAATTTACATTTTCAGAAAGGTCAAACATCTGGCATTCTTACAAGTCCAATCTGGTCCAGAAATAATGAAAATTGCCTTCAGGATGGCAATTTTAAAGACGCCATGATTTTAAATTTGTCGGCTACCGGCTCAGTTCCTCAACGGCATTTTCCCCCCATCCGCATTAGTTTCTTCCCCGTCTCCATGGAGACCGCGCTTTCGGTTTTAACTGAATTACGAGCATAAGTGTTGTATACATCGGGCGAAATTATTATATTTATATGATATTTTAAATGGATATTTTTAAATGGATATTTTAAATAATTTAAATGATTGAATTATGGTGGTTTGAATTGTGGTGATGTATTTGAAATTATTATATTTATGGATTGGTGGAACGATATGGTTGATTTTTTTATTTTAAATGGATATTTTAATTTATGGATATTTTAATTTATAGATATTTTAAATGGATATTTTAATTTTATGGCTATTTTAAATGATGGAACGATGGAACGAGGATGGTGGAATTAAGTGCCTAGCATATGGTCGTTATAAATTTAAATTAGCGCGCGGGAAGTTAGCGCACGAGAATTGCACTCGGTAGGCCTGGGTTCGATTCCCGCCACTGATGCGGAGTACGATCACCTTAAACATATGGGTCGATAATTCCTTCCGAGAGGTTGGTGGCAGGGAAAGGAGGGTACGGTCTCTGTGGATGCCTCCCCCACTGGGTCCTGGTCCAAATTGGGTGAATAAAAAGAAAGTTATGGAGATTGTCGCGGAGGGCGCGGTAGCCCAGTGGTTAGCGTGCGGGAATTTCACTCGGTAGGCCCGGGTTCGATTCCCTCCACTGACAAAACTGCTGCCGTGTTCACGCGGAGTACGATCACGTTAAACATGTGGGTCCGTAAGTCCTTCCGAGAGGTTGGTGGTAGAGGAAGGAGGGTATGCACCCTGTGAATGACTTTCCCACTGGGTTCCGGTCTAAATTGGGTGAATAAAAAGAAGGTTATGGAGATTGTCGCTCGATTCCCGCGACTGCCACAAATGCCGCCGTGTTCATGCGGAGTACGATCACGTTAAACATGTGGGTCCGTAAGTCCTTCCGAGAGGTTGGTGGTAGGGGAAGGAGGATACGGCCCCTGTGGATGCCTCCCCCACTGGGTTCCCGTCTAAATTGGGTGAATATGTAGAAAGTTATGGAGATTGTCGCGGAGGGCGCGGCAGCCCAGTGGTTAGCGCGCGGGAATTGCACTCAGTAGTGTTAGAAACTTGGTTTTGTTTACATCGCGATTCTCGTTTCGCGGGAGCATGACGTCATTATTAAAATGATTATTCCGTTCTCGTGAACGAATCGCGATGTGGACAAAACTTGGCTGATCATGCAAATCACCCTTCTCGCCGCTCACGCATCCTGTTTTGCATATCCAGAGGGCGTTGCCGGCAACGGTTATGTTCCGGAACGCACCCATCTTCGGGTATAAAGGCTAGACACTTTTCTGGTTTTCAGTCAGATCGGTTTTAATGTAGATCGCTTTTAAGTGAGATCGCTTTGAAGGAGATCGACGGATCGATCGCTTGGAAAGCTCGTTGGATAGCTTGCTTATACTGATCGATGGAAGGATCTAGAAGGATCTAGATCGGGCAGACGGATCTTCGTAAAGTCATGTTTCGATGTTGTCGAAAGTTACGATAAAGTGTTTATCGGTGAACGCGGATATTTAAACTAAACTTAGTAGTTTTGATGGTTCTCAGTTAAGGAGACCATGTTTCCCGTGTTGTGGACTTTATAGTGCTTATCCGGAAAGTTTAAAGTTTTTGCCATAGCGTGTGCCCAGCTAGTGGTGGCGTCGGAAAGTGCACGTGGTCACGTAAGTGTGAAATGCTTTTATTCCACTTACTTGTGTAAATAATACGTAAACCAGAAACGTGTCTAGGCATGGAACTTACACTGAAAAACCTTCATATGAGCTGTAGTGCTCATGTTTTGTAAATAGTATGCTTTGGTTATTTGGCTTACCTGTTTTCATGATATATACTGTAAGCAAATACAATGGATTCACTCTTCAATAAAAGTGATTTTGATTTAAACTGGAACTGTTCTCATTTAACACTTCTACTGCTACTTGTATTCCTACAACTACTATCTAACGTTTGTTATAGCTGCAACACTCTGTTTTAAATTTTCAACGAAGTTGTGGAACCAGAATTTCGTGGCTCATAGTTATTCTATCACCAGCTTCATCAGAAATTTAATTATACGTTAATTTTCAATATATAACTTACGGATATGATACATATTTCCGTCAAAGGTTATGGGCCTGTGCTCCCCATAACAACGTTAAAAATTTAGAAGTGTTAGAGTTCCAACAAATCCTGTCGACGAGGGCCGCGGACGGCGCCATTTGCATGTCGACGAAAGCGTAAACAAAAGGTCTGTTCAGCTCAGTTCCAAAAGGCCACCTTGCCATGGAGGCAAATAAAATTACTGCATTAACTAGAGACAATTACGTCACTTGGAGGAATGAAGTTTCATTCGCTCTTAAAGGAGAGGGCTGTTTCGGATTTGTAGACCGAACAGGCTGGTCGCCAAAGGCGGCTAGTTTGAAATATAGCTGCATGTTGAAAAGTAATGGCTTTTAATATCTGATGAATAACTCATGAAAACAATGGTATTCATTTATTTATAAAGTGTGCACTGACTCTATAACATTGAGTGTATTTAAATACTTCTCTAAATCATTGATTTATATATCTTTTTTCATAAGATTTACTGGCAAAAATTCATTTGCCACGAATAATAAATAACTATTTACTGAGAAAATTATGAAATCTTCCCACTTTATAACACAAAAATTCTGACCTATCTATCACCTATTATCAATTTCCTTTAGTGGTAAAATATTCTTATAGTTGAATATAAAATTTTGTCATTTACAAATAAAAAAAACTCAATTACATTCTGTGTATTTCAATAAATGTAAAAGTAATTTAGATCATAAAAGAATGTTATTTATTAGTCAAATTAATATCACCTCCACTACCGTGATATTTCATTAGTGATATAATCTGTTTAATGTGAAAACAAATATGCAAAATTCAAGTGATATACTATAGAGAATTCTAATAATTTGATTTATTCACAGTCCATCTGTATAATATGAATGTGATAATTTATGAAATACTGCTCTAGAGAGACATGCAAAACGTCCCACATTTTAAGGAATTTACTTAAATTATTTTATACTTACTTTATTAGATTGACTGATTTTTGGTATGATACATTAAGACATACATAAGACATACATACATAAAAACATTTTTTTTATTATAGAATAAATAAAAACCTAATATACACAATTCGATTTATATTATTATAGTTCTACAAAATTTCCAATCTTCAGCGGTACATGAATGTTCCGTTTATCCATAGTCTTCGTGGCAATATATCTAGAAAAACAATAATCATATATATTAGATAAAATCAGAAAAGTAATTAGCATAATTGGTTTTCCAAAAATATTTGCATTATAAATATAAATTAAAGAAATAATGTAGGTTTCAATGACGTTTTCAAAATTTCCTTCAAAGCAAAATTATGTCCATAGAATTTACATACAGGTAACGATACAGGTAATAACGATAAGTGTATATACAAGTAAGCGTGACGATTATGTTCCACACTTCAAAAAACACTATAGGGATTCCATATTTGAGTTCATTCCAATAGGGATACTCGATGAAAGGCGAGTTCATTTTAAATGACAATTCCAATTTAAAACACAATGTGAAATCACAACTCTATCTTTGATCCAAAACATATTTGACTTAAATCAGTTATAAATTAAAGTTATATTTACATTCTATATCTTTAATTCATTTCACTATATTCTCTTTTTCACATGTTGTGATTCCGTGTGCAAAAAAAAACAAGTAAATGTGTTGATGCCAGTTTCCAAACCTGACATTCCCCCAAAGCAAAATGATGTTCATGGAATTTATATTACAGTTTGACAGATAAATTCCAGCAGTTGAACTATAAACAAGCTAGTAGTTTTTGTAGATGTTATTTATAAGGAGTACACCATCAGTATGAAAAACAATCACGATAAACTTTAGGATGACCGGCTGAGTCTGCTCTGAAACACATACACTCTTTTAGAATATGCGATGAAGTAAATTATGATAACGTCTTACTGTACAATAATATAAACCCCCCCCCCCCCTCTCTCTCTATTTTTTTTTTCCAGAAAAAATGTGAATTAAGTAAAAACAACAAAAATACTTAACATATACCACAGGCATTTAAATGCTCATGTAAAGAAATATTTTCTTTTACAAATTAAAAGTTACTATACTATTAGAAATATTACATAATACTATATAGTAATTTATTTACATCACTCATGGTGTACATATAAGTAATTTTTTAATGTTGTTTACTTTGTAAGTTTTAGTATTACATTTAAAAATTTTTTTTGCAAGACATAAAATAGATTATACTCACCCCCACTTCTCTCAAAGTTACGACAAATAACAGTTAAGCATTTATTTTACATTTAATATAGATAGATAAGGATTCCAATTTTCACCATAGCTTTCGTTATTGGGAGTAGATTTGTTTTGACAATATACAAGAATTTCCCCATTACTGCAATCACTTACTGTTAATTCATTTTAATTGCATACTATGAAATCTAAAAATGTACACATGCAGTAAATTGCAGATTAAAATCATAACTCCTCACAGTTCATTTGATAAATTGAGGCAAATAGAATTCAATATCAGGAATTAGCGAAGACAGAGTCACTTTTTATACAATTAATGAAGGGCTGCCTCTGACTAGCAATAAAGCAGCGTATTTAGTATTACTACTACAATGGGATTTCTTTTTATTTTGCAATATTCTTTGCACATAATTATGCTATTAGTCAATACCTACATAAGTGGGGCCAACTGTATTACCACCAGAACGTTAATGTTATAAAGCTAAGGTTTCTTAGCTAGACAAAAATTTATATGATATAATATACAAAACAATTAATTTCCTTAATTACACTCATAGATAAACATTTTTACATTGCTCCCAATACATTCTCATAGTCAAGTCAGAATAGCCCAAATGGCTGTCAATCAATTCAAAGACTATTAAATGATAAAAAAATTAGGTGATAAGCAATATTATAAGAATGACTTATCCGACTGTGTATTGTATAACAAAAAATCAATATAGAATATAGTAAGGTTGGCCTATCTATTTTTAAATCAATTTATTTTTTAATTCATTAAACGTATTTTCTGCAACTATAGCAATACTAACCTCTTATTCTATTTCAACACAATCATCACTTGCAGCATAATCGTCAAAAATAAGACCTAGCAAAACTCCTTTTTCTTGTAACCTATTTTACATTGAAGTATCTTCATAAGCAGAATCAGAAATGGATTGTTGGTTCTCTTTACTGTTTTCAGATGAGCATCACGTCTGTTATAATTTAAACATCCACAGGCAATCTTTACATGTTTGGGCTTAATGTCTCTCGGGATGAATCTTTGTCACCAAACTTATTGTTGCTCCTGAGATTTTGCTTTTACTTAAAGAAGTAATCTGAAAAAAAAAATAAACACATTTTTTACCTTTCCCAAACTAAAAACTTCACAATATCCAACATACATGCATTTAATTGTTCGCTATAAGCAATATGTTTTGTTTAAGATTATAAAAGTATAGAAGATTCAAGGTGACAGAAAAAAAATTCGCAATAACCAATAGTTTGCTACAACATCCGAGCTAGCAAGCTCCACTCTAGGTTGAAATGAGTATTTTGGATCTACAAATTTTATTTTGACAATCAAGATTTTAGACCCAATCATCATTTTCTCTGTCCAACTTTTCTGCTTTTTCCCCCATGTATCAGTAAGCATATGTACTTGCATATGTATTTGCATATGTTCAGTATGCATATATGTACAGCAGAAATTCTGACATATCTTCTTTCTAACAACCTAACCAATGCACGTCATGGATTACATGTGTCTGCGCAGTGAGTGCTGCTAATAAAAATTAATTTATTTTATTGGCCGTATAATAAGTAACTTCAAAATTGCATTCAAGTAGAACATTTCGGTACCTGAGTAAAAATAATTAGGTACTATTGATACCCGGCTCCTAATTTCTAACCCTAGCACCACTATATTACTTTTAACCCTTTGCGGATGGCGGCTTTTCAGAACTGATGTGGCCCAAAGGATGGAGCATTTCACTTCCGAACTGTTCCAAAGGATGGTGCATTTCACTTTCAAACTGTTCCCAAAGGACGGCATATTTTTTGCACTTAGCCTAACTAAAAAAAAAAAGTCATCCGTTACAGCATTCTACTTTTTTCAGGAATAAAGGAAACACTTATTTTCCATTAAATGCATATGTTACACGCAAATTATCTTTTATTTAAATATTAAAATTTCATATGATTAAAAATGATTAATTAACTTGATTAAAATTGTTACTTGTTACGCAGGAAAAATATTAAAATGATTGTACTTAATATTTTACACAGCTAATAGAGATTATGTACAATTTTTAGGAAGAAAATAGCTTTGTTACTAATTAATACGCCTTTTACGCATAATGTATTTCAAACATGGATTCACACACAAACATTGCAAAATTTGCATTTATAAAAACTGTCCGTGTGCTCATCAGAAATACCAAATATCCACGAATCTTCACTATCTGCATTACTTTTATGACTATTCTGTTCGATTACCATTCTAGTATATTCTTCTATACATGAAAATGTCTTGACATAGCCATTCCCTTATCCGAAATAGCCTAATAAATTCACTACCGAACATTCTGCTAAAACCCAAACTTGAAAGAAAATACTCTCTTACATTCTAATAATTCACCAATGCAATCATTAAACTCAAATTGAAATGAGAACACATACTCAATTACAGCATAGCAAGAATTTGGCAGAAATGATTTGTTTGTTTATATTACAAAACCATATTTTACCGCTTTAGGTGAAGTGAGGATTCATAGGGACCTCCTATACCAAGGTTAAATATTTGCAAAATATGTTGTAAATGTTAGAATGGATATTTAACACCATCTAATATTCAAATAAATTCAAACGAATATGTTCCACATGAAAGCGCACATTGGTATCAGTCGCCCTTTAGGGTAAATTTCTCCTGGACGCGAATGCATGACTGTCGTCCTTGAATGCAGTTTCACAGTTGACACATGGATGCGCCTACCGTCCGCAAAGGGTTAAATAGCTAAATTAAAATTGTTGCTGATGATTTTTAATTTGTCAGTTTACCAAAATGTCACTTATAGTTTTGTGACTAAAACGTCTGTTAGTTCAAACAGTTTTCCTTAGGCCTATGATGCGATTCCTCTCAAAACCCAACTGTTTCTAGAGCCATAGAGTATGTCTCAACAGCATCTTTGTACACAATTTGCAGTATGAAAGCAGGAAATAAAGTTTCATTTGCCTGTGAGTGAGAACACTGGTCGTTTAAAATGCTGCACTTTGCGTTCTTTTAATGAGCCCTATAATATCATTGGCACTGACAGTTTGATCATTTGCAAAACTTAATAAAACAACATGCATGCCAAGTTTAACGACTGTAGCTGCATTTTTTTTGCAACAGTGTATTTTCTTAACAGAAAAAAGCAGTATAGTGGATCTTGCAACAGAAAGGTTCCCTATAGAAAAAGAAAAAAATTGTATACATTAGCTTACCTGTATTTTATTAGAGCATGGGAATCTAGTAATTGAGGTCAGGATTAGAAGGTGACAGAGTTCCTACCTGTTCAGTTAAGAAATTAGAAAACTATCAATATTTAACATATAATATGTTGTAAATAATCCTACCAAATATAAAAATCAGTTTTTTTTTTTTTTAAAATAAAGTGTTTATAGGCACATGTCCACAAGATTTTCCATCACATATGGAAGGACATTTCATTCACGTATGTTTAAAATGTATAAATGCAGCTAGATGCGGAACAAAACTCGAAACTAAAAGGGTTCTTCAGGTTTCAGTTTTGTTCCATGTAGAGTGAATTGATACCACCTAAGCTATTTGTGTTGTATAAAAAACCTTACTAGTAAACAAAATGAAATTACAAATAACTCAGAGCTAAAATTTCTGAAACATATTGGAAATGTTATATTATTATAGGTGTGCAGAATAAGTATAAAATACAATTTTAACTGTACAATTAAATTTAACTTTGTAATAAGAACTTATAAATTTACGCAAATCTCGGAGAAACATAAAATACTTATGGCTTTCCTGTATAACCGCTACTTGTTTTCAAAAAATTTCATTCTGAAAATAAATAATGAAATTGAGATACCAAGCACAAAAAATGCAAAGTATAACTTTGAGAATGGAGACATATGAAGCAAATAAAAAATTAAAATAAAAAGCTTTTTATGAAAACTATAACATACAGAGTAATATAAAATAATATCTAACTGTAAATAAAATCGTAACTGTTTACAGAACCACCAAAACAAAATGATAATAAAATATATCACAAACTTTTGGAAGTGCATAAGACTATTAGGTAACTTATAAAATAAAAATGTTTAAATATGTAATTATCTGCAAATAGGTTCCAAATATGACAAAATAAGCATGTGATTGTTGCATATGTTAAACTGAAAAGATAATTTTTATTTTGTCTGCAAAATTAGTTACAATTTTGGAAGTTTTCACATACAGACTATGCATGTACATCTACGTTTCATACCTCTGACTTGTATAACAACATATTAAGATAGACTTAACATATTAAAACTTGTTACATTGGCATTTCCAACTGCTCCATTCAATATTATAGCAGAAAACTTATATTTATGTCATATTTGATGAGTACACACAAAAATTCAAATATAACAGTTCATTATTTTCTGATGATCAGCTAAATTTAACCAATAACCAAGTAAATAATAAATATCCAATATCACATTTTACTACACAAGTAAACCTTTTAAAATCTTTAATTACTTTGTAACTAATAAAAGAAATATTAGAAACAAAACTGCTGATTGCATTATAAAAAACAGCTTTATATTTTCTTATAAAACCAAACGGGAAATATACAGATATGACACTTTTGTGTTTACCTTTATTTACAGTATTATTAAAATATAAGCTGATTAAGGTAATATTAAATTTTGAAATATAGTATGTGTCATCCTAACATGTATCTTCGAGATTCATTTTATATGAAAGAAGTGATTGAGGTAACAATGACAGTAAATATATTATATAATATTGTCATAATTTGTGAGTTTATATCCTTAAACTTTAAACATAAGCAAAGTTTCATGGATGTACTTTTCCAGTTTGTTTTTTAAACAAGCTCTTTTTACAATACAATCAGCATTTTTGCTTCAAATATTTTTTTTATTGGGTGAATTAATTAGAGGTTATGAATGGTATGTTTATTAGTACAATGTAGTGGAAAATTTTGAATACTGTTTGCTGAAACAAGGATAATAAAATTTAGATAAGTACACTTCTTGAGAGCTAACAATTCTTGACAGGTATAACTTATTAGAATTGGATAAAGTATTCGTGAGTTTGTTAATAGTCATCATCCAAGACGATTAATGCACGGCAACACTAACAGATTCAGGGGGGGGGATAGAGGGCTAAAGCCCCCCAAATTAAATAGCCTGCACCAGATGAAATGACATTTTTTCCCCATATTGTACCCTTGTACAAGGTTAAAAAACTTATATTGTACCTTTGTACAATATAAGGTTAAAAAAAACTTACCCCCCCCCCCCCCCCCCCAAATGGTAAAAACAAAATTATAAAACAAAGATTTGAAACATTTCGTCCATGCATGATTAGAAAACTTGAAACATGTTAATACATCACATGCTTATAGAGATGTTTACATAATTAAAATTAAAGCAAACTAAGAAATTTATAACATTCTAAACTTTATTTTTGTGTTCCGAGTATTAAAAGGATTAAAACTGCAATATAATTTATTTTTTACCTATTCAATTACACTTCAGAAAAATTGAAATATTTTGCTATACAAGTGAAATTTCGTATAAACTGAATAATCGCGATCTGCCGATTTCTGTTGGAAATCATTAAGTTTTGCCTAGGCGGACATCAATATATTGATGTCGGACTAGGTTTTGATTAACTATAAAAATTTTTTATCAGCAGTTGACATATTAAAAGAGAAACAAAATTGCTTACCGTTGCACGTGAAAGTTTGTTCATCGGTTTATCCAAGATTTAAAATGGACGCCGGAAGTCGTTCTGCAAAGAGTGGTTGACTGACGAAAGACGCATGGTGCGCCCTCTAGGTTAACGGAAGTTCCAGAAGACGTCATAAAACACTTCAAATGGAATACGATTGGAACACATTTCAAGATGGTCTTTAGTAAGACGTCTGTGGACGTCGTGCTTAGGATATGACAGTTGTAGGATTTACGGGAGCTTTATTGGCTGTCCACTGGACGTCTGTGGTTGTGTGGGGTGGGATCAACATGGTGGTAAAAATGGCAAAAACGAAGTACAGACTCTGCTCTCAACTGAGGGGAAAAAAACAGATATCCATGAGAGAGAGAGCCGTCATGCCTTTTCTTCTCTATTTCTCCTGATGGCACATTTGGAAATGGTGGTGTCGTCCCCAAAAACAGGAGACCGCTTGCGCTGTCAACCTCTTCGTTCAAATGCTTCACTCCAACAACCATGACGTTCCAAAAAGTTGGCGAGGAACCCTTTCTCAGAAGTCGATAAGATCATGAGCATCCCTCCATGTGCGCAGAAAAATCACCATGTGCACTGTTAGACACCATAACATAAACAACATACCGGGATAACGATACGGTCAAAAGTTAAAATATTGAATTTTTCTGGTTAACTGTTTGGATTTCGGATTGTTTGTTTAGTCTCAGAGTTGATTTACATTTGAGTTCCTGAAGATTGTATCGTAGCTGACTGGAACATGCTAATTTTCTGTATCAGTGGAAATTAACTTACTCTGGAAGCATCATAATAGATGATGAGTATAAATGCCTGGTGCCGGAAATGACAATGGTGACTTTGAGCTTTTAACTTTAACTTGATATCTAGTAGCATTTAGCTTGAAGCTTGTGACTTCTGAATATGACTTCAGAATGTGATTTCTGACTTTCTCTTTGATAGAGCTTGTTGTTGAAGCTCGTGATAACTTTTAAATTTATAGCTAATGTTATGATATCCTGCAAATAGCCGAGATGTTACGGTTACTCTCGGCTTATGGAGCTAGGTTTTTGTCTGATGTAATTTTTTGTGAGCTGCATCGTAGTTAAAGATGCATGTTCTTATTCTCTGGTTATCTTATGCTTTAGTGAGTTATAAATCTTATTTTTATATTACTCACTGTGTTGCTTAAATTGAATCACTTCGTGTGTTAACCTCTGCAAAAATACTCTGCTGATCAATGACTTCGTTAAAATTCCATATATTGATGTAGATAAAAATTCTCGACAACCAACCTTAGCAAGTGTGAACAAATGCACCAAACACAGCGATATCAGAAGTGCTCTGGTATGCATTTAAACAACAACCCTGCATAGAGAACAAAGAAAAGAAAAACCTTAAAAAAGTAAAATAAAAATGGCAGCGACTGGACAAATCATGACGCCTTGCCGGTTATCAGCAAAAATGGTAGTTACACAAGCGAGGTTTGAAATTGCTGAAATTAGGTTTGCAAAAAGGGGGTTCATTTTTAATGCCACTGATCCGAAAATGGGTTTAAACACATTATTTAAATGCCAAAAATGGGAAAACGAAACTTAATTATCAAAAATGGGAAAACAGTTAAAAGATTTAAGAATTTAGAACATAAAAGGGATAATTTAAGAAAAACAACTTAGCACTATCACAACGTGATTCAGCCATCGATTAACGATACTAATACCTAGTGCTATCCATTGTGCTTAAATGTGAAATTCTGCAACACTTCGGCATTTAACAAGAAATTATGCAGCAACCATTAGATGGTCTAAATGGGATGCTGTCATCTATTGGGCAATTCTTTGAGGAATTTCACATTTTACAAGATCAATTTTCTCAAGAGTTGATACTAAATAATATCTGAGCATCGATTAATAATCTTATTAACATTATCTGCATGTCAGCCTTTTTGTTTTTAATTTAAGAAGAAGAAAAGTTTGTGGGGTGATATTTGTAGATATAATTTTTCTATGTGTGTTTTTACATGCAATAATGTAAAGGATATACAATGATTTGTATATCCTATGAATCTTGAAATTTTATCTGGTAGTCTTCATGTAACACATTTAGTAATTGAAATGTCTTTTTTCGGAAAGCTCCACCTGGATTTCATTATTTATAAAATCTTGAATGATTATTTTTTGCATTTGAGTTTATTTGAATAAATGTTCATCAGCCTTTAAATTGGATTTTTCTACTTCAATGCTTGTTTAAATACGGATAGTTCTTTTTCTTTAACACTTTAGTTTGCTATGTGTTTTGTTTATATTCAGTGCATAGAGTATAAATAATATTCAGTGTAAGAAATTTTCATTTAACTTATAATATAATCGAAGGCAAACAATCCAAATTCTTTATTGTTCAAGTTCAATATAAAAGCAATTTAAGTTGAGTAACATAATATAATATTGGTTTGAAAAATAATGAATGGATTTCATTTAAATGTAATCTTAATATATTAGTAGTTTGAAAAATGATGAATGGATTTCATTTGAATATAAACTTAATATGAATTTCATTCTAATTGTAAACTTAATTAGAAATACAATATCTCATGTAAAATAATATAACAGTAAATCTAAATATATAATAACATTGTAGCAAAATTTCTTTTGAATAATCTGTGCCCCTCTTTTGCAGTCTGACATTAATGCTGGCAATGGCTCCCTGGCTTTCGATAGCATTGCTACAAATGAGAAAGAAAAAGAAGAGCCCATCACCATTCAGACGGATCCTGGTGAGTGACATAAAGATGCTAGAAGCTGGTGACACAAATTCATTCTCTCTTTCCTTCTTTCTTTCATAATTCATTAAATTGAGTTTAATGGCACAAAATAACATGGATAATCATTTGAATTGACACTGACTTTGCAGTTTTAATTCAATTTTCCCTTTTCATTTGTTTACTGGACCTATTTAAAAAATCTCAAATGGTTAATCCATGAGAGCGGCGTGCGGTCCATAGAAGCAATGTTTTTTTAACCTCAGTTTTTAAAAAAAATGAAATATTTCAAATATTTCTTTTTTTTATTATAAAATCTCGACAAAATTTGTATTCGTGAAATGGCAATTAATGATAGACCATGGGTCGCCAAGCTCAAATTAACCTCGGTGTCAAAAGAATCTCGGCTTCGTATAAATATAGGTAACGGCCATTTTTGTCATCTGAAAAATTGACGTTTAATCTGTTAGTAAGTGAAATTAAACATTAAATAAATTTACAAGTGGTTTAATTACATTGTCTATGAGAGCCAGATATGCAGACTTTTCCATGACAAGTTATCAAGGTTTTTACTGCATTGTGTTTGTTCTACTACTAGTCTACTGGGATGTTCTTACAAAATATATTTTATTTTTAATTTCAGATTTAAGTTCAATCCATTAATTAGGATGGTTAAAATCTTAACCATGTATTCTTACAGAAGATGGATCTGACCATCCCACTTTTGTTGTGCTCTCTTTTTTACTTTCCCTGCACTACAATGCATGGTAATGTGTAGGAAGTATTAGAAAATTATAGGAAGTATAGTCAATTAGCAGTGCAATTCGAGTTTCAGGGATTGCAGGGTTCTTTCTTTATCTTACTTTTCCTACTTTTTAAAAATGATTCCTATTTTCCTTTGTTTTTGAAGCTCTTTTTTGCTTATGCGAGCATATCAGGAAAAATGTTCGAAATGTACAAAATGAAGTGAAGAAAAGTAGTCTGATGAATTCTATTTTTATGAAATAGTGCTAAAATTCGCAATTTTTATGTAAGAGCAAAAAATTCGGGATTTTTGAGAAAGAGTGCTAAATTCACAATTTTTACTTTCTTATACTATATAACATAGTATAGAGAAAGTATTGTTTTCTCGAAAATGTTCGAATTCATGAGTTTTATACTGGTATATGTTTTAGAACCTCCTGAAAATGTTTTGATTATTTTTGGAGTGATGTCATCTGTCTGTCTGCCAGTCTGTGCACGATAGCTGTCACACATATTAATGGATTTTTACGAAACTTTATATCTGGCTTTGTTATCGAAAAACCTAGAACTAGATAGAATTTTTTTTAATTCGAGCTAAAACTTTAAAATGTATTCGAAATTTTATATTTTCTTAACATGCTAGCATAGGACAAAATGGGTCATAATCATGCATAAAAGGGGTTATTTATGGATCAATGATCTCGAGACTTCCTAGTTTCAATCACTGTTATGACAAATAACCGCGATACAATTTTATGCATCATTAAAATCGTATCACATCTATTTATCACAACAATGATTGAAGCTATGAATATAGTTTCAATCATAGCCCCATCATGTTTTCCATGGCCTTTAAAGGGAAGAGTAACATGCTTTATCTAACAGATGGCTCTATCATAGGTTCTCATCCGATTCAGGGATCTCGGGGTTCCTTCTTTTTCCTACTCTTCCTACTTTTTAAAAATGATTCCTACTTTCCTTTTATTTCCTTCTTTTTCCTACTTTCCCACAGTTACTTGTGCGACCCATCGTGAACATATTGGGAAAAATGTTCAAAATGTACAAAATGAAGTGAAGAAAAATCTGTCTGATGAAGTCTGTTTTTATGAAATAGTGCTAAAATTTGCAATTTTTATGTAAGGGCCAAAAAATTCAGGATTTTTGAGAAAGAGCGTTAAAGTTCATAATTTTTAATAATTTAAAGGCTTTGTTGTTGAGAAATCTAGACCTAGATAGAATTTTTAAAATTCGAGCGAAAATTTAAAAATGATATATGGCAGCATAGAACCCAATTGGACATAATCATGCATAAAAGGGGTTATTTATGGATCCATGACCCCAAGACTTAATAGTTTCAACCATTGTTGTGCAAAATAGCCACATACGATTTTTGTGATATCAGCTCATTTTCAAGTATGGTATCAATCAATGAAGACAATGCTTTTGATGAGTAGTATGACTTGAAGTAAGCATCCAGCAACCTAACACTTGCTGAAATGTGCAGACATGCAGCAACTCATAAGAGCAGATTTAAGATTTTAAATAAACTCTTAGCCATTATTCAGTGCTTACCAGTTTCAACATCTTCTTGTAATCACGGTTTCAGCACCATGAATAATATAAAAAACACTTATCGTTCCTTGCTGACTTTAGTAAATACAGATATGAGCATTTGTATAAATCGAACATCAGTTACAAATTTTGATCAAATCCATTCAACACTGGTTTTCTACAGAAAGGAGGCCAAGATTTTGATTATGCCTATATAACAGTAAGAATGCTTTGGGCTAGTTAGGCTAGTACAGTTTTGGGGGGCTATCATGGATGTCTGCAACATAGGGTAAGGGGTGGCGTTTGCCCCCCCCCTCCCCCTAGAAAATTTTGAGCCCCCCTGCAAGGTAAGCTGTGAGTGCCCATGTGGGCCAGTACATTTTTCTGTGGGCCACTAAGATTTTTGATATTTGCATGCCTGAAATAATATAATATATAAAATAATGTAATGTTAACTCTTTTAAATAAAATCACAGATTTTAGCGTTTTTCTTTTCTGGAAAGTCATGAATTTCAGCTCTATTTAAAAGAAATTGTGCTTTTTAGGGTTCTTAAATAGTTTTTTTTTTTTTTTTTTTTTTTTTTTTAAGTTCTCTTTCTTAAAAATTTGTAGTTTCGGTGCACTATCTCAAATGCATATTGTTGTGCTCTTTCATAAAATTCTCAAATTTTAGCATTTTTTCATAAAATCCATGACATTTTGGTACTTTATTTTTTTTTTTAAATTTAGCACTTAAAAAAATAGCAAAAATATCAAATCTTGCTATTTAGATAACTTTGATTTTCAAAAAGCACATAAAACACACAAAAATATTAATTTAATTATGCATAAATTATTATATAATAACACAGCATATGTTTAGCCTATTTAATTTTTTTGACTTATGTTTGTAAAAGGAAAGTATCCACTGTTGTTATAATTTGTTAAATAATCTTAACTGTCATTTTATTGCAGTGCTTTACTTAATAAAATGCAGCATTGCTGCTTCTAACTTCTGTGCCTTTGACAGTATGACTAATACTCCAATTTCATATTGACTCCCCTCAGGACAGTCTTGTGAGCTGCTTCAAAAATTTTATATATTGTTTTAATCATGTGGTAAACATTTTCTTCCCTGAAATTTTTAGAATACGGATTTCCTTGTTACAAACTGCTACAAAAAGGTTTCATTTCTATAAAGTAACATTACAATATGCAAATTTTCTTGCTACAAATTTGAAATTTTTCTTTAAATTCCAAGTTTTATTGCTAACTCCCACAAAATGGGATTTTTGCTGCTTCAAAAGCTATGTATGATTATGTTGTGCATATTTTCGCACTCTATTTATGGGGAGGGGGATGTTCATTATGAGGGTTGGAAATTAAAATTCCTAATTTTTCCTTCTTTTTTATATCGAAATTCCTTTTTTTTTAGGGGGGGGGGGGGGGGAGCTGAGTGCAATCCCTAGTGTGTGCTATGTATGTATCAAAAACTATCACCAAATTTCATAACATTTCATAGGTAAAACATAAGGTGCATATATGGGTACTTGAAAATCGGGAAAGTACTTGAATTCTAGATGACCATTTTCGAGGCCTTTGAAAGTATTTGGAAATTCAAATTGTCTTGGTTAACCCTTTCGGGACGGCGGTATTCCGAAACTGCCGTGGCCCAAAGGACTGAGCGCTTCGTTTCCGAACTGTTCCCAAAAGACGGCTAATTTTTTGCGGTAAGCCTAACTCTCGAAAAAAATTCACTAAAAATCCCCCGTTCAACACAGCATTCTACTGTTTTCAGGAAGAAAGGAAATACTTATTTTCTATTTGATGTATATTTTTCATACAAATTTTCTTTTATCAAAATATTAAAAATTTTTGTGTATATATGTTTTAGGTACAGATGGATAATTCTTTGGCATGTCCTTCTGAATTTTTAAAACTGTACCACATATATGCGTATTTTTAGACAACAAATACTTTGCGAGTACAGGAGAGGTATAAAAATTATCCAAATACAAAGTATATCCTTTTCCTAAAAGTTCACTTAGAAGTGTTTCCACAACACGTTCTCCATACCCACAATCAAAGCTTGATAATTCTGTGTCCTTTCCAGTATACACAAGGAAATTCCATATATATAGCCTGATTCCGATTCTGACAATTTATATATTTTTATTCCATATCTGGACCTTTTTGAGGGGATATATTGACGAAATCCCAGGCTTCCTTTCCATGAGAATAAAGATTCATCAATGAACACATTTCTTCTAGGAGTGTATAGATTTAAATTTTGAAACTAATGCATCTAACACGGGTTTCAATTTATCTAGTTTTTGGGCATTACTATCAAGAGTAAAATGAAGGTAACGTAATATTCCTATAAATCGATCATGACTCATAACTGAATTGAAAAAAGGAGTACTGATAATTGGATTCTCAGAAAAATACATTTTAAGATTTGGTTTTCTGACAATGCTCGTCAAAATTACTAGTGCGAAAAACACACGAAATTCGTTTCCTGTCACAGGTGTAAATACATTTGAAACAAGTGGCGTCTTCGATGTGGAAGGAGAGAGGAGATTTTTCTCCCATTTTTTCTTTGCAAACCCATTAGTTGCTTTTACGATAAATTTTACTAATTCATCATCAAAAAATATGCTAAAAAATAAAGTTCCTTATCTAAATTAGGCGGCAGGATATTGTGATTTATTCCAGGTATGTTCAAAAACTCCAAAGAATTCAGATCTTTCAAATCACATGTCCAAACATCATTCGAAAAAACAGCAACTGAAGCTGGCGGCATTGTAATAATAGTGTGCTCAGAATCTAAAGAATCAATTGCATTTTCAGATTCATCATTAGAAATAACACTGTTCCACGAACCTTTACTATCTGCATTGCTTTCATTACTGTCTGGTTCGTTTACCATACGCGTATATTCTTCCACAGAAAGGAAACGTCTCAAACCAGCCATACTTTTTTCCGAAATAACCTAATCATTTCACTATTGCACATTCCTTTACCCCCTCTACCCCCCCCCCCCCCTAAAAAAAAATACTCTCTTATATTCCTGTAATTCAACGAAATCATTAAAAGCTAAAATCAAAAGAAGACCCGGAACTCAATTATAAAATTGTTGATGTTACGAGAAGTGCTCTGTCTGTTTATTTTATAGAACCATGTTTCACCGCTCCAAATGGAGAAATAATTCATTAGATTCTCCTCCGGTGCCAAGGTCAAGCATCTGCGAAATACATTTAAGTTGCTTCCACGGGCATTTAACCCCAACTAGTAGACAAATAAATTCAAATGAAAATGTTTCACATAGAAACACCGAGATGTGCCACTCGCCGTTTAGGGTAAAGTTCTCTCCATCACGAGTGTGTGCCGTCTGTCCTTGAATGCAAGTTCGCAACCGACACACGGGCATGCCAACCATCGCGAAAGGATTAAGTGCTTGAAAATGGCAGGGATGAAAATGTTCCACAAATCCATGGCATTTGGTCCCCCAAGAAGTTCTGTTTTCTCCAGACTTTTGTTTTTCTAGCGGTTCTGCTGTTCTTGGAAATTTCCAAAACAATTTTTTTCCAAAAATTTTCTCAATGATTCGACCATAAACAATAACATTAGTTTGCTAATCATTTTTCCCCCCAAAACACATACAACTTCATAATGAAGTTGATTGACGTCCTTGAGAGAAAAAAAATTATGTAGTCCTTGAAAAGTGCCTGTAATTATTTTAAGGGAGAGTGTCCAATTTTGGTACGATTCGGGGTAAAGAACTTGTTTTTGTGAAATGGCTTGCAACAGTCATATATCCACACTAACTAAAAAACTAATGGACCCAATTTCTCAAAATTGGGTAGATGAGACACTTGTTAATGACCCTGGTGCTGATTAGATTTTGATACAATTTAGGGTTAAAAAACCCTGCATCTTTTTGCGAAATGGCCCACAAAAATCATTAAAATCTAAAATAAAGGACTATGTATGCCCGAATGTATCTATATTTTTGGCGATGAAAAGAATAAGACCCATCCCATAACTCTAGGACTAGCCGTTCTCGAGATTTTTTTTTTTTTTAAATAGACTACCCTTAAAAATATGTCCTGTTGCCAAATGAAAACGAAATTTGGATTAACAGTGGCCATTTGGTGTCATTTCAAGTAATGATGGGTGTTATTTCGTTCCGTCAAATTCAATTTAATGAAGGATTAAAAAGATAACGAATTTGATCACATCAGATTTTTAATTAATATTAAAACTGTTAAAAGTGAATTAAGCAAAAAATGTTTTTCTCCCTTCAGCCATTGGTGAGTCATTTTTTCTTTTTGTGTCCATTTTTATGTATTGCATGTTATATTTTTTCATAGTTTTGAAGCATTAATAGTTGGATTCCCTTACATGCATGTATGGTGTTGTTTTGTCTAATGCTCAGATCGCTGTTTACCTCCTGTTTGTTCAGATGTGAAGTGGCTATCCTGAAACAGGGTTCTTTAGAAAGGCCTGATTTGTTTTTAAGGGTCTTTAAAAAGGCCTTATTACTTTCCTTATCTATATAATAAAAGGTTCTGTCTGTCTGTCTGTCTACTACGTCTCAATGACCGCGTGTCGCCGTAACGTAAAAACCGATTTTTAAAATTTGAATTATTTTTTTTTTTTTTTTTGTTATTTAATGTTTTATGCGCTTTCAACTTTTTTTCCCCTTTTATCTCCACCATCCAGACGTCGTAGAAAAAAACGAATCACACGACCGGAAAGAGCAGACAATTGCAAGTGAAAATTTATCAATTTCAAATCTCAGGGACAAATTCTAATATTTTTTAAAAATTTTAAAACAAAAGTCACTTTTTGTTAAAAAAACGAATTTTCGTTTTTAAATCCTCGTATCGGAAAAAGTACCAAAAATTTCGACTAATAATTTACATTTTTAGAAAGCTCAAACATCAGGCTTTCTTACAAGCCCAATCTGATCAAGAAATAATAAAAACTAGCTGCAGGATCCAGATTTTAAGAATTTCCGAATTTCAATTTCTCGGCAAAACCGCTATTGAAGTTTTTCACCCACAGTGCACTGCGCTTCCAGACGCACGGTGTTGCTATGGCGATGGTTTTGGGGGATATTCGCATGAGTATTAAATTATATTTGCAAATGTCATCAGTGATTGCGTTTTGTGCGTTTTTTGGCCTAGGGACAATTAAAAACTGAATTAGTGTTTGCTTTTTATAAGGTTTTTGGCTCATTATGCTGGATTGAATTGTGGCGATGTATTGTTTACATCGGATGGTGGTTGGGACCACAATGAAAAAACTTAAACACTGAAGAAATAAAAAAATAAATAAAAAGAAAGTTATGGAGATTGTCGTGGTGCATTTATGCATCGCGTGATGGTGGGGACAATCTTTAAACAAAAAACTTTTTTTTGCTGAGCAGCATCGTTAAAACAGCATTGAACTAAGAATCTCACAGTTCACAAAGATTAGAATAAATTCACTTTACAAATTAATTTTCAAGAACTCCCACTAGAACATTATTTTTCATCTTAAAATTTCGTTATTACTTTTAACGTCATTAAACTAAACCAAACTTTGTTAACTCCACGGGGTTGAGGGTGCGGTAGCCCAGTGGTTATTGTACGGGAATTGTACTCGGTAGGCCCTTGTTTGATTCCCGCCACTGCCAAAACTGCTGCCATGTTCATGCGGAGTACGATCACATTAAACATGTCAGTCCGTAAGTCTTTCCGAGAGGCTGGTGGTAGGGGAAGGGGATACGTTCCCTGTGGATGCCTCCCCCAATGGGTTCCGGTCTAAATTGGGTGGCACTTTCTGGCCGTCCGAATAGTTACCTTACACCTTTCTGGTAGGTCAGCTGGTCTGAGTCTCAACAACAACTCCACAGGGTTATGGCGTCAGCAAGTTTGCCACGGTCAGAATTTTCAAGGGTAGCGAACAGGCTGGTCGCCGAAGGCGGCTAGTATACAATAATGTATAAGGAAAGTATCGTGACGGGAATCGACATTCGAATTCGAGTTTCTGACAGGAGAGCACGTTTCAAGCATCCCTGATCACGAATCAAACATTTTTGAAGTGATGTGTGTCTGTGTCAGTGAGTCATCAGTGAGTCTGTGGAGACGATAACTGATGAACGAATGGACCAATTTGAACGAAGTTTGGTACAAAAATTACAATCCGTAAACACTGGAAGCCTATTGTTTTTATACGCAATTGAATGTTCAGAAGCCCCCTAAATTTTCTACTGAAATTTTGAAAAAATCGTCAAAAAATCAAAACCTCTAATAAAGTTATTCAAATAGACATTTGTTATGTAATTTTTCATTAGAAAATGATTGATATAAATTTTAGAATGCTAACATGAACCGTTCTCGAGATATTGCACATTTTAAAAAAAAATTATCAAAAAATCATATAAAATAAAAAAAAATATATTTCCTATTGAGAAACATGTTCACTTTTCATATGTAATACCATGCGATAAATTTGGTGATATTCTCGTGGATCTAGCTCATTCCATTCATGAAAAAAGATACTTTGAGTAATACTTTTGTATTTGAATGCCAATAGTCATTTATCTGCTGTAAGTATAACTTATTTCTCCTTCCATAATGCTTGGCGAGATTTTGGCAGCGAATTTGGTGGAATGTTGCCAACTTGGCGACTTTTTTAAATGTTGCTAAATTAACAAAAAAACTCGCCAAATGGATAAGAAGAGACTCTTAATCAATGAAAATGATGACTCATTGACGAAAATTCAATATCTTGGAAAGAATATGAATATCTACTATGAAAATAATCTATTATTTTTACTGTAAAAGTAGTCAATTCATTGCATTATATAAGGAAAGTCATGTGCTGCCCACATCAGATTTTTTTTGTTTAGAAAGGCCCTATTTTGTAATTTATCTATTTCTTTTGCCCATCTAAGAATATTTGTGCAAATAATTGCAGTGTGTGTGATGACCTTGTACTTATGACTTATGTCCCCTAACACAATTTTCTTTTCTTTGGTCAATTGGTGAAGGAACCTTCACCAATTGACCAAAGAAAAGAAAATTGTGTTAGGGGACATAAATTTAAAAAAAAGGGTAAACTTGCAGAAGACTTGAAAGAGAAGTATTAATTATTTCTGTTTAGTATAGAAAAATATATTTAATATTTTTCAAAAATACTTATTTAATAATATTTAATAAATCTCTTTAATGTATATTTGTTTCATTTTTTTTAATGTTCAGTCCTCCTTTATTATTTGATTCATTTTATTTCAAAACTTAAATTGGATAAATTTTTTTTCTATGCCATTTGTGTTCAAGTATAGAGTATTTTTGATTTTACACATTTCGTCCATTGAACCCAATTAGTTTTGGGTTGAACCCGGGTTGGAAAAATGAAATACCTTGAACCCTATCAGATCTCATTTTTTAAACATTTCTTAAGCGAAGTTAAAATTCATAAATTGCTTCGAAAACTTTAGGAAATATTCAAATTATGCAAATATATAAAAAAAAAAGTCAGCAAAATAGGTTTGGTAGTTTTTTAAATAATTAAAATAATAATCGACACCCATATAATAAGATGAGATCACTTGACCTACTTCAAAATAAAATAGGGCATTCATTTTTTTTCCCAGTGTCAAAATCATGATTTTTAAAGTTCTTTTAAATTTATATTGAGTGTGCATTCCGTCCTAAAACCGCTTTATTTTTGCGTATTTTCTGTATATCTATATTCTACACCAATGCAATTACAATATTTTTTAGTTTAAATGATCATCAAACTTTGATTATTTCTGCAACGAAGCCTAATTTTAACAAATGCAGAATGTAAACAAATTAATCTGGAAGATGAACTGTATAAAAATGGCTAAATTTTTTTAACTCTAGAGTCTAGAATAAAAGTGTATGAATGAAATATTCACTGCTTCTATATAGAGAACCAGACGATTTATATTTGGATGATATTATTTGAATAAGGTTTGTTTTTCAATGAAGTTTTAAGTTTTCAAGTAAAATAAATTATCGTAGTTCTGTTGATAATTAAAAATATATCACCGCTGAATGCATCACATTTTGTATTTCAGTTGAAATGTCATTTGAATAACTTTCATTTTTATATCAATGAAATTTTAAGTTTTGAAGTAATATAAATTATCGTAGTTCTGTGATTATTAAAAAAATATCACCGCTGAATGTATTATGTTATACAGATGCGATACATTCAGCGGATTGCATTTGCGTCGGAAAGTGTTTCATAATCAATGCTTTATGCATGATTAATCTTTCATTTTCAAATATTGAGCCAGTCACACTTGTATTGTGGGGATCACAGAGCCAAAAGATAAAGTGATGAGTGTTTTGGCACTCTTATCTTTTGCAGATGCCAGTTAGAAAATTTCCATGTTTAAAGATTTGTTGATATTTCTCAGTTTAAGTTCTTAGTACACTATTCAGAAGACAATCTTGTTGGTTCCAGAGAATATTGTTCTGTGGAACTCATTCAGGTCCCTGTACACGTTATAAGAAGTTGAATCAATAAATTAACCGTACAACTGTCAATTTCCATGATGTGATTTATTGAACAAGCTGATTTTCTGCATTCCCACAAACTTGGTCTATTTACACGGACGATATGCTGTAGTTTGCAATATTTTTGTTTGCTTCATCATTATTTATAAATAGGCTTTTTGTTTCTTTTTGTAAATATGTTGCTTTATTCTTTCTTTATTCAAAAAAGTTCCATACTTTTAATTTATAAATAAAAGTAGTACTTTTTTTTCAAATATTTACAATGTCATGTCAGGCAATAATGGCTTTGGGAAATTGCTTTGAATAAGAAAAATTATGTCATGGAAATAAGTGTGTTAAATAATTTTATTAATTTGTTATAAATTTCACCAATGATAAAATTGCATAAACTATAAGTTGCAAGCTTAAAACTTTATTTAAATCACTCATTCATTCATACAAGTAGCACTGGCACCATCCATGTGCGAGTAATATAAACAAATCATTATAAATTTACACGTTGTAACATAAAATATCTAATAACATAGCTGTGAACTCTCCCAGTTTTTCTCAGTCTCCCAGGTAAGTAGCTCAATCTCCCGGTTTTCACTCTGTTGCACTTATTTTCCCCCTTTCTAAGCAGAAATAACTCGAATGGAAATCGTAACTTTCAGTTGTTTTTTCTGCGTGCCAATTTTCTGCTACCTCTGTGTGAGAAAGGATCGCGAGTGACGTTTGTATTTTTGTATTTGTATCTACAGGTCATAAAAGTCAAAAAATTGGAAATAAATCCTGAATGTTCCGAAAGTATCAGGAAATGAGAAATGGAAGTCACAAATTTTGGGATCGAAGTTTTCTCGTTCTTTCATCTAAAAATCCATTTCCCAGCTATCACGTAATCGGCTCTCTCAAACTGCTATTATTCCCACAGTGTCACAAGAGAGAGATGACCAATTATTATTTAATTAATGTAGGGAAAACTCATTTGCGTCGACTAAAATGTTATTAAATTATTTTGTTTCATAAACAAAACTATATTTGAAATGTATTATTAATGAAATGAAAGGCTTTTTTGCAGCAGTTTCACTAAAACCGGCATTTGTGCATGGTCCTCCTTATAATTTTGTTTTATTGTGATACTATTTTCCCACTTTTGCAATCTATTTGCATCGTGAAATTTTTTATAATTATTTAGTATTTTATACAGAAAATCTATTGTTCAAACGTATTATTAATGAAATGAAAGGCTATTTTACAGCAGTATCTCGAAAAATGGCATTTGTGCGCGATCCTCCTTATATTTTGTTTAATTATAAAAATAATTTCCAATTTTGCAATCTGTCTGCATCGTCTAAAATTTTTGTAATTATTTCATGTTTTATACAAAAAAACTATTTTTCAAACTTTTTAATGAAATGAAGAATTATTTTCTGAATAATAATATTAAAATAATAATTTGGGTACTTAAGAAATATAACCATTTCAAAAGCATAAATTACAATTTGTATTAAAATTTACATATTTTTTAAATTTTAATTAAAAATTAACATTTGTTTCATTCTTTAGTTTAAATGAAATCATAATAATGTTAGTTTAAATGGTTTCTGAAAATAATAAACATTAAGAAAATATAGGTTCAGAATTATTAGAGCATACTGAGAAAAGTTAAATCAGCTTCAATGAATTTTAGCACTTAATAAAAATAATATGTTAAATAAGCTCAATATATGTGAATATCAGTTGCTGTACAATTTAAGGTTTAATTGCATTAATGAGCCTCGTTAGTGCGACCAAAAATCTTTATTTTTCCCCCCTCATGAAGTGTGTACTTATTTTTCTTTCTAGTAGGTTGGCAGTTATGTTATTTTTATATTATCTAAAGGTAGGGAATTTAAATATGCTTTTTTGCTCAATCTATGCAATGGACTTCAAAATTTCACAGTGGAATATTATTGCCCAAGCCAAAACCAAATGACATGTGGACAAAAAAAATTTCAATGGAAGGAAATGCAGACATCAAATACAGTTTCTTTGTTATTGAAAATGAAATTGCTACCTGCTAAATCATTACATATTTGTTTTATTTGTTGAAGAGTTATCCTTTATATGTTTAGATTAAGTATAACAGTAAGAAGTATAGATTGCATTGTCGGACAAAATCTCCCATTTTTTTTCATATTTTTGTACAAAAATCCCCCGGTTTTTCATATTTGGAGGTTGGCAGCTATGTAATAATCTTACAACAGTCATTACGAATAAAGCTAAATTTCAATGGAAAAAAAAAAAGTTAAAATTAAATACACTCAATTCACATTAATTAAATATTTCAGATACATGTGTAAAGTAGTCAATCAGAAATGCATAAAGTAGTCCAAAATGCATTTCATGCACGTATCACAAGCTCAATGAAAAAGTATGAAAAGGGATCGTAACATTATACGAAGTAAGTGTTGGTTAGTTACAGTCAAGAAATTATACGATCTTTGCCATTGCAAAGGTTTATTCAAGAAGTTGTACACAAGACATTTGCTGTTCAAATTCCATCATACACAATGCAAGTTCGCACAATAAGTTGGATGTTTCCATTTATTGATTCAACTTTTTGCATTGTGTACTCTTTGCTTTACTGGGAGATGCCATAAATACTAAAAGAGTGAGTTTGGATTGTGTTCTCAATCATTTATTAATGTCATTGATCACCTGATTGCTGACTTTTAAATCACAACTAGCAGTATACTTGTTCTTTGTACGAAATATATAATATAAAGAAACTTGAAATTCACAATTATGGGCAAATTCCTTTATTATTCTAAATGACATTGGGTTTTAAAACATTCTATTAAAATATTTAATTCTCATAACAATAATTATAAGAATCTTGTTCTTGCTATATAAAACCTATCTTCACGGGCACATTTCAAAAACAAAACATTCTGGTCACGTTTGGAAATAAATGTACAAAAAATATGAAAAAACATTCTATTAACATATTTAATTTAATTCTCCTATTAACGAGTATAAGAATCTCTGTTCTCACTATACAAAATTATATTTACCTCCTGATCCCACTTATAAACAAATTTATAAAAAATATGAAATTAGATCAACACTAGCCGAATACCCATTGAAAATCAACGGGCTCACAATAAGCAACCCCTGAATAGTATAAATCTTTGAACAATTCCATGTTTCACATTTTTTCTTAAAATTGAAAATTTTGGTGTGCGTAACCCACTAAAGAAGAAAATGTTAGAAAATTAAAATTGCTCACTTTTTCCCTTTCGAACTATCTACAACTTGCACACCAAATTTGAAGTCTATCTCATATTGAAGCATGTAATTTTATCATTTCATCTTTCGAACATTTTCATGTGAAGCACCCTCTTAAATGCACATTTATGAAAAACGCTATTCGTCGTGGGTTTTTTATTAAATGATTAGCTTATGTACCAAATTTAAAGCCTCTATCAAATTTTAAATTAGGCATTTCTCATTTATTAACCAAATCAAACATTTTGGTGTGTGACACCCTCTAAAGTAGCAAATATTGGAAATCTGAAATTGCAGACTTTCTTCCTTATGAACGATATTGCCATACACCAAATTGGAAGTCCCCATCTTATCGCAAAGCATGTTTTTCTATCATTTCACTTTTCGAACGTTTTGGTGTGCAGATCCCCTCAAATTTACAAATATTGGAAATTTTCTATTGTACACATTCTTTCTTTTGAACTATCTACCTATATACCAAATTTGAAGTTTCTATTCCATTGCGAAGCATATTTTTACTATCATTTTACTTTTCGAACGTTTTTGTGTAGTAGCCACCCCCTAAAATTTTGAAAAACTCTTATTTTGTTTTTTATCAGATGATTTCCCCATATACTAAATATCAAGCCTCTATTACATTTTTAAAGGAAGCGTTTCTTATTTATTCGGAAAATCGAACATTTGGGTTTTGCGGCACCCCCTAAAGTAGAAAATAGCGGATAACTGAAATTGCACATGCTCTACCTTTCGAACTATCTACCCGTACACCAAATTTGAAGTCTGTATCGCATCTCAAAGCATGGTTTCTCTTCATTTCACCTTTCGAATGTTTTTCTCAGGAGCACCCCCTTAAATGAACATTTTTTAACTCTTTTGTTTTGGGTGTTTTCATTAACCGTTTCGCGACGGTTGGCATGCCCGCGTGTCGGCTGCGAACTTGCATTCAATGACGGACGGCACTCATTTGTGACGGAGAAAACTTTACCCTAAACGACGACTGGCACGTATGCGTGTTTTCACGTGGAACTTTTTAATTTGTCTACTTGATGACGTTAAATGCCCGTAGAAACAACTTGAATGTAGTTTGCAGATAGTTGACCTTAACATAAGGAGGATACAATGAATTATTTCTCCATTTGGAGCGGTGAAACATGGTTTTGTAAGATAAACAAATAGAGCACTTCTCGCAGCATCAACAATTTTATAATTGAGTTTCGGGTCTCGTTTTGATTCAGCTTTATGATAGCGTTGATGAATCATAGGAATATAAGAGTATTTTTTGTTTGTTTGAGTTTTAGAGGCAGTGAAATTATTCGTTTATTTTGGATAAAAGAATGGGAGAAACTAACGAGTATTTTTATTCAGATTTGTATAAAAAATGTACATCAAATAGAAAATAAATATTTCTTTTATTCCTGAAAAAAGTAGACTTCTGTGTTGAATAGGTGATTTTTAGTAAATTTTTTTCGAGAGTTAGGCTTAGCGCAAAAGAATTGCTGTCCTATGGGAGCAGTTCAGAAGCGAAGCGCTCCTTCCTTTAGCCGCTCAGGAATCCGGCCGTGACAGTTCCGGACTGCCGCCGTCGCGAAAGGGTTAAATGATTAGCCCATATACCAAATTTCAAGCCTCTATCAAATATTAAAGCAGGTGTTGGGAAGGGATTGCCCTTCCCTTACTATTAAACTTATTATTTACTATTTATTAGTTATTTATATGTTTAATTATTAATTTAGATTGTGATTTAGATTTATTTTAATTACATTATTTTATTTAATATTATTTACATTATTATTTTATTTACATTTGCCTGATCGTATAGATTTAAACAATAAAGTTTACTTTTATAATTATTATTTGTTTCTTTATTTACTTAGTTTATTACTTACAGCTTGGTCTGTGCTAAACTATGTTACACCTTTAAAAACACTTCAACATCATATAACTTCTAAAAATTCCACTTACCTTTAAATAAATAAATAGCACAGCCAACAACAACTAAAGAATCACAAACACTAATTGTTAAATTAAAAATTAACTTTTATTGACAACAATTACTTAAGTGCTTCCAAACATAAACAAGTTAGATTTTATAGAATTCTTACTCAGCTATTTTAGTGGTTAGTACATTGCAGAAGGGATAATTAAAATTAACTTCAGTTAAAATAAAACCCAATTAACACTTTGAAATATTCATCAATAATTTAAAAAATAAAACCCAGGAATCAGAATCCACTCTGGTCTGAAGACCAGAGTTTGGTCTGCCTGGAGCTGTCCACCAACCAAAAAAAAAAGAACAATGTAAAATTTAAAAATAATGAGAACAAACACCATTTAGCATATGAAATTTCAAGGTGTCAAATATTAAAAGTAAAAATCGACAGTAAGAAACAAATTTCAAACCAAAGGCTTCACTGATTTAATATATTCCGGATTACCAGGAAATAGAATCGCCATGCTGCAAATAGTCCTTAGCCGCTGTAAAAGGATTGTGTAAAAATAAAATGTGCACGGTCTGTAAACACTTGATGAGTTTGGAAATAGGTATCTGTAAACACTTGATGAGTTTGGAAATAGGTATCTGAAAACACTTGGTGAGTTTGGAAATATGTATCTGAATAAAAATGTGCACGGTAAACATACTCCGCAGATACATGGGAGCACTGAAAAATATGGAGAGGGAATAAGCCTTAGCCTCTGTAAAAGCATACCTGCCAACTTTTACGCATTATGCGTAAAATTTACGCATTTTAACTGCTCTTTACGCTTTTACGCATATATTGCTATATTTTAAGCATTTCCGCATTTATTTGAATTTAACATTACTAGGAAATCAATCTTCGGCGAAATTCTCCGGGTTCTTTTGTTTGAAATTTATCAATTAACCAGACGTGGTATAATTCGTCGGAAACACCATTTTTCGCTTTTCAGCACGGATTTCTACCATTCCCGGGATCATAGCTAATCCATAATAAAATGCAGGGTAATACCAATCAAATTAACGGAGATTTACGGCCGCGTGTAATGTAAATGAAGATCTCGATCGCTTATTTTATGAAAGTAATAAATATATTTCTTCAAAGGTTGTCTAATTCAGCATAAATCGCTAAAATGTTATTTTGTTCATTAATTTCGCATAAACTGCGATTGAGCAATTCATTTTGTTCTTATGAATCGCCGAGAGAACAAAAGTATCTTTTTCCATCCATCTCAATCTTCTAAATATTGCATTTTTGATTGACTGAACTAGCTTATTTTCATATTCTGATTAATTATTATGGTTAATTTCTTATTTATTGTCGCATAAACAGTGCGATTACGCAATTCAGTTACTTCGCGCGAATTGCCGAGAGTACGTTAATATATTTTTCCATCCATCTCCATCATTTAAATGTTGAATATTAGATCGATTGAACTAGCTTATTTTCATATTCTGATTAATTATTACGGTTAATTTCTTAACTATTTTTGCATAAACAGTGCGATTGCGCAATTCAGTTATTTCGCGTGAATTGCCGAGAGTACGTTAATATCTTTTTCCATCCATCACCATCATTTAAATGTTGCATATTAGATCGACTAAACTAGCTTATTTTCATATTATGGCTAATTATTAAGGTTAACGTTTTAATTATATTTGCATAATACAAATTTTTCTATTTTCAAAAATGGGTATGAACTCTGTGAAGGAATATTTTCCAATAAGTGGTATTAAAGGAATAATTTAGGAAAATAAAAAGGACACCATTTTGGCAGGAACATAATTCAGTGCTATTTTCTCTTTTTTAATTATTATTATTATTATTAAAGATCAATATTTGTTACTCTTAGTGAAAACCTGTGTTTTACCAAACATAAATATTTGTTTTCATTATAAAGTAATTTTCACCGGATAAAACCATTATATATTTTTTATTTTATAATTTATTGTCCTGAAAATTTTATAAAATTGATATCCTGAATTTTCATATTCTACCAGTACTATGCCTGATATTTAATGCAGTATTTTTTTAATGCAGGTATTTGTACATAGTTAAATTCATTAGAAATGTCGTTTGCGCATATAGTTAAAAAAAATCATTATAAATGTCATTCACGCAAAATTTTACACATTCCAATTTTCCCACGTTGGCAGGTATGTAAAAGGATTGTGTAAAAATAAAAATGTGCACGGTCTGTAAACACTTGATGAGTTTGCCAGGACATAGGGTCAGTAGGACTTCTGACCTTATTCTGAAGCGCGAAAGGTTTCTCAAAAACACTGTTGTGGGCGATCTTTGTTGGCCCATTATGACAATTTATGATGAAACACTAGCCGATTTCTGCAACTTGGTATTGGTATTCCACCTCTATAGGTATCTCCGGTGACAAAGACAGTTGAACTTGTGCTGTAGCCTTGGTGAAAGATTTTTTTTAATAAAGATGAGCAAAGTTAGCGACGGCCGCGGGATACGGGCGCCCTTGCATTGGGGCCCCGTTCCACGGATCTTAACAGCAACAAAAAATCACCACCTCCTCCAAAAGCCGCTCAGGAATCGAATGCCTCAGCAACACGCTTGCCTTCCCAGGAGACGCCAAACTTGGCAAGTGAAAACCTGCGCTTCGCGCCGAGCGCTCACGCATATACTGCGGAAATAAAAACGCTGTTATGCCAAGAATCATTAAACAGATAACCTCCGCCGCGCAGCAGCCCCACCGGATGTGCTGGCACCCCTTTTGCAGGTGTCCAACAGATAAGCCGTGTGAAGGCCAAATTTTTTTCCCTCTCTCTCATGAATGAAGTGAAGTTAAAACCAGAGAGCGGGAAGCCAAAAGATTAACAAAGGATATGATATTTTAACGTTTTTAAGATGCATTGCGCATAATTTTGAATAATAAACAAAGAAAAAGGATAACAAATTATGTTAAAAGGGAAATAAATCGCCGAAATATTCAAAAACAACAAATAAATTTAGAATTTTGAAGGGAAAGGGGAAAATAACGAATTTTAAGCTATTGCATAATTTTGAACTATTAATTAAATTTTGAACCAAAAATCTCGGCATAACACACGCGTTTCTCATTTGTTCGGTAAATCGAACATTTCAGTTCGCGGCACCGGCTAGAGTAGCAAATATTGAAAATCTGAAATTGCACACTTTCTTCCTGTCCAACGGTTTACTTATAAACTAAATTTGAAGTCTATCTTATCGCAAAGTATGATTTTCTATCATTTCAGTTTTCAAACATATTGATGTGGAGCATGGGGTCCTATTTCAGCGCGAACCCACGAGATTCTCTCGAAATCCTTATCGAAGTCAAAATTATTACCTAATTCTATTTGCCTAGTGAAATAGTTTTCGTCGATCAAAAATCGTTAAAGTTTTAATTGCTATTGCTGCATGAAAATTGATCATAAAATGATTTTAAAAATCAAAATATAAAGAAATACAGTTGACCCTCGACTTTTGCAGTTTACAGACAAAAAAATCGTAAATTCTCATGCGAGTCATTTTATTTAAAATAACCCATGTAGACCCATTTTACTTATAATAACCCATGTTTTTATATCAGCAAATAAAATCATAACGTAAGCATTGGAGAAGTCAAGAATTTGAGTATTTTTGCTAACAAGTGTGTGGGGGGAGGTATAAAATTACCAAAAATGTGCTTACTTAATACTTAAACGACTCCTAATTCATTTTTAAAAAGAATGTTAGTTTTAAGAATTAAAAAATTTAAATGTCAAAGAATATGAGTTATAGTTAATGCTTTCTTTTTTATTACTTTCTAAATTAGCATGGTAAAAGAAAATGAAATTTTTTTTTCTCTCCTTATGACAGAAAATCTGTCCCAAAATTTTCTGAAAGGAGAGAAATTCTCCCCCTCTTTTCCTGACTTAGTGGGGGTGTGGAGTGTTGGGTACAAAAAGCTTATTATTTATTTTTATTTAACTTAAACTATTTTTAATAAAGTGTGTTTATTTATTGTTTCTTTTTATTAAATCTTTTCAACAACTTATTGTTTCTAACAATTAATTGTTTCTAACAACTTATTAATTGTTTACCTATTAATTGTTTCTAATTTATACTAATAATGTTATTTATTTTTATTAATTTATTTAATTAAAATAAATTAATAAAATGTTTCAAAGTTATATTAATGTTTTTTTTTAATTTCTATTCCTGATGTTTGGCCTGTGCACAAGCTTGTAGATGGCAACACCAGAAATGAGGAGCTAGAAAGACTGTTGTTAAACGTGCACTATGAATATGTGGGTTGGTGAAACAAGGATGACAAAATATGTGATTAAAATACACTCTGCTAGTCAGACACTGTAATACACTACTCTCGCTAGTGTGGCACACACACTGCTGGTCAGACACTGTAAGGACCCGACAAAGGCCTAACGTGATGATCGATGGCTACAGACACATTTTATCCACCCGGTTCCGTGGTGGACCTCCTTGACTTTATACTGGCATCCGTAGAAGGCATGATGCACAACCCCGGCAATCTGAAAGCACAAACATTTTTTTGGAAGTGACCCGTCATCACCACTTTCAATTATAGAACCCGAACTGGTATTGGGTTCGCAGCAACATAAATGTTTCAAGAATATAATAAAACATCTATACGCCACTTTAAAACATTTTTCCAGCGACTCCTGGGCGCTCAGTTTGAGCCTTGGCCGCAGCCCTCAAAATTCTTTCAACCTCTCTGATCTGCTGCTCAGGATCGAATGCTTCGCCAACTGAATATTGGTAAACTGAATATTGGTTAATGAGTGAAAACTTGCGCCTCAAACAGAATGCCTATACATACCCAGGGGAATAAAAAAAAAAATGATGCTTCGCCAAGAACCACGAATCGTGAAATTTCCACCAAGCTCTAGCTACCATTGTTTTGCCGCCAAAATTCATTATCCCGTTAAGACAACCCTACGGAATGCCTTTCGGCACCCATATACATCTGGTTTCTAGTTCGTTTCAACTGATAAGCCGTGAAAGGGCTAAATCCGTGCTTAAAACAAGCGTTATTTTTCACTTTCGAATGAATTTAATTGTCGCTCAAAAGTGAAAGAGTAAGGCCGGAAAGAAAAATTACAAGGACACAGGCGAATTAGCAAAGGACTTTGTGCACATAATTTAGAATATTGGGGAATTTCAAGGGATAATAAATTAATGTTAATACGAGATAAATCGCCGAAGTACTCAATAACCATAAATTAAGAATTTTGAAGGGAAGGGGGAAAATCATGAATTTTGAACATTAATAATTTTAGAAAATAAAAATCTCTGAATCTAAGCACAACAGGAGCACTCCTGGTAGAAAACGTTTTCGAAAAATTCGATTTCTCCAGGGGGCGGGGGGGGTATCAAACGACCAAGTCATGTACCAAATTGCAAGTCTATCTATTCGGGAAGTACCTAAAAAAAGCGTGACAGACAGATAGATGGACACTTAGCAATTAGTATATATAGATATGCCAAAATAAAAGTGCTAAAATGGTGTTAGAAGATATACCCATACTACTTTTATTCTGTTTCAACAGTTGGCTAAACACAATATGAGTTTGGTAAATCTTCGCCACAATGAAACAGATGGTGTAAGAAATTGAAAATACCAATAATTTTCCCGTAATTTAAATCCGAAGATCTTAAGGACACCCTAGCAAAGAAAATCTTCAAAAAATTGATTTTTTTCAATTTTACTGTCATTTTATAGCTTACTTCATTCTGAACACAATGATATATAGTTTTAATTATTTACCATGATTAGAAATAGCAAAACTTGCATTTAAACAGAGCTCACTCTGCTTCCTTTGCTGGCCACACCCACTTTTTAAACGCGATTTTCTCAAAATGTAGTTTTTTTGAGTTTCAGGTACAATTATTAAAAAAATCTGATGTGTGCAGCACGTGACTTCCTTATATAATGCAATGAATTTACTACTGTGACAGTAAAAAAAAAATAGGTTATTCTTATAGTAGATACTTATATTCTTTCCAAAACATTGAATTTTCGTCAATTAGTCATCATTTTCATTGATTTAGCATCATTTTTACCCATTTGGCGAGATTTTCGTTAATTTGGCAACATTTAAAAAAGTCGCCAAGTTGGCGACATTCCGCCAGATTTATCGCCAAAATCTCGCCAAGCGTTATGAACGGAGAAATAAGTTATTCTTATAGCAGAAAAATGACTATTGGCGTTCAAATACAAAACTATTACTCAAGGTATCTTTATTCATGAATGGAACGAGCTAGATCCATGAGATTAGTGTCACCAAATTTATCGCATGGTATTACATTTGAAAAGTGAACATGTTTCTCAATAGTTAATATTTTTTTTTTAATTTATTTGAAAAATGTGCAATATCTCGAGAACGGTTCATGCTAGCGTTCTAAAATTTGTCCATCGTTTTCTAATGAAAAATTGCATAAGAAATGACTATTTACGTAACTTTATTAAAGGTTTTAATTTTATTATGATTTTTTCAAAATTTCACTCAAAAATTTAGGGGCGGGAAGTTCTGAACATCCAATTGCGTACAAAAACAATAGGCTTCCAGTATTCATGGATTGTAATTTTTGTACCAAATTTTGTTCAAATCGCTCCATTCATTTGTCAGTTATCGTCCTCACTGACACATACACACACACACAGACATCATTTCAAAAATGCCTGATTTGTGTTCAGGGATGCTTGAAACGTACTCTCACGTCGAAAACTCGAATTCGAATTTTCGACCCCGTCACAATACTTTCCTTATACATTATATGTATATAAGGAAAGTAAAAACTATGAGAGATACAGATATGAAATTTTATATGTATTATTAGCTCATAGTATACTATGTTTTATACCTATAATTATATTCATGTTGTCAAAAAATTATAATTTATGCTGATTTTAACTAACAAAATTTTGAGAATTTCCATAGTACAATGTAATTTTTTGGATAATTTAAAAATGATCAATCCTATAATACAAATTGTAGGTATAATAGTGACATTAAACATAAATTAGTATATTCTGAAAGTTTCATGACATTGTGGTGGCAAGTTTTTTTGTAAAATCTACAGATAGGAATTTTTTCATTAAAAAAAAAAAATTCCTTTCGTAAAACTTATGAATAAAAAGTACACATAGTAATGAAATTATTGTACTTATTATTTTCTCAAGAAACATATCTTGATCATAATTGGGTAAAAAAGGTTTAAAATAATTCTTTTGTGTACTTTTGAGCATTGATTTCCGTGAAAGCATAAAACCACATTTTTCATCGATTCCCCTTGCCAGGGTGTCCTTAATTGATATAATCCTGTCAAAAATGCAATTTTGATGAACTTTATTTTTGTATACATTTTTTGCATTATGTAAATTAGAAAAGATTTAATAAAATTGCCTGCTGTATAAACTCATTAGAGTTAATGCTATTGCTAAGCAGCATGATATATTTTTCTTCAAGTATTATGTAGCAATAAAAATATCATCTGCATAATGCTATCTGTATGGGAGGTTCGATTTTTATTAATATCTCGATAACCACTGGTCCTAGAAACTCGAAACATGGACCCAATTTTAAGTGGGCTATTTCAGGCTACCCACAAAATTTCATGAGACAAACGCCCATACAGATAGACAGGTTTTCAATTTTATTTATATAGATTAAGCTAATCCCTGTAGAATCTATCTTCCCCAGTGTAAATCATTTAATTGAAAATGTCTATTTTTCAACAGGTGAAACAGATGGTTTGATATCACAAGCACTTTTGACTGGTAATATGGCTTTTGCTGTGGAAATTTGCATTCAAGACAAAAGGTGGGCGGACGCACTCATTCTGGCCCAAGCGGGTGGTTTGCAGCTGTTGCACAAAACCCAAAGATTGTATTTGAAAGCAGTCAATACCAACTCATCCAAGGTAATGTCGGTTTTGCCAATATCAGTTACCAGAACAAAATACCCAACGCTGCCTGGGTTCTAAATATGCATCCACTATAAATAACAGACTTAAGATTCTTCCACTTTTCCTCAAAATATCCGCTTTTTCCGAAAAATTCAGTTTTTTTTTTAATTAATTTTTCTCTTCAGTCAAAGTTCCACTTTTCAAAGAAAATATGTACACTCCTTCTGTCTACAAAACCTTTCATTTGTAAATTTAACTACGATGCACCCTACATTGATACATTGAACACTCCTTGTCCATTGAACAAACATGGAATTTGTTCAGTTTTATTCTTACCCCCTATAATGTTGGCAGTCGTTTCACAGAAAGTACTCAGTCAACAAGTGGGATTCTGGAAAAACCACTACCTCATTTATCCCTTTTCTTTTCAATCATTTCGTTCTTGTCTGCACAGTGGTCAATGGGGGAGTTAACAAAGGAAGATGGAGTTTTGCAATCAAAGTTCAAGGAATTCATCTGTACTGGTACGACTTGCTAGTTTTTAACTCCAAAAGAGAAGTGGGATATAGATCAGATATGTATAAAGTGAGAAGGAAGTGTGTGCAGTAAAGACGCCCGGAACAACACTCCTCCAGAGGATGGGATTAACTACTGGGCTTGCAATTATCTGTGAATGGAAGGTGATTCAAGAAAGAGGGGTTTAACCAAGGAGCTGTTATCTTAATTGTTCCTCAATGAGTTTAACCCGGAAGTGTCAGTTGTAGCAAGTTGTAAATTTTTGTCCAATCACTGACATAGACTTGTATATGTCATTGCTATATATATTGATATCACCGGACTCAAAGGAAAACAGAGGGAGAGTGAAAGTATCTTACTTCATACTGCGAGAAATTTTCACGCAGCAATTGTTATTGTGCAATATTTTTCCGGTCTCACACTTTCCTAAGTAAAGTTAAAATGACAACAAAAAAAGATTTTTTTTTATTGAATTAAAATCTTTGTTTTACATTTTCTCCTTTTTATAACAGTATATTGTTTTTAAAGATACACAAGTGGAAGTATTTTTTAATATTCTTTGGAAGTAAACTCATTCAAATATTTAAAGCCTTTTTTCTGCCACATTTTTATGAAAAGACATTTTTGAACAAAGAAAAACATTTTATTTAAAACATAAGATACTGCCACCAAATTTTATTCATGTGTAGACACTAGACAATGCACATTATAACAATACATAATAATTTTATGAATGTGTTTGAAAATATACTGCTCTTTTAGAACAAAAAATTTGTATCTTGCCAATTGTAAAAATTGTGTTTTGTGAATTATGGATTTTTTTTTGTTTCTTTTTTTTAAGTTTATAAATCTTGAACTATTATTGTAATGATTTAATTTCTACAAAACTAACAAAATAATAAATTGAATAAAATAAAATATTATAGATACCAAAAACATGGTTTAGAATTAATATGAAAGAATGCGTCAAAATTAAATTTGCCCATGTATTTTAATAATCCTGTTTTTAAATGAAATTGACAGGTTTGTATTATACTAAATATAATATGAATTAAATCATTATTTTTTCAATGTAGTTTTTTTTTTTAGTTACGTGAAATTCTCTGTTTTAACATAACATAATAATAGTTCTAATACTTAAAACGTCTGTCGTGTAAATTTGACAAGAAAAATTTGAGTAAATTCCTCAAATTTTTGTTTTCAGCTTTTTTACTTTTTTGGCAATCTCATCCCTGAAATAAGCACCTGCTGCTTAAATAATACATTGAAACGCAATTTAAAATAGCTTCAATTCAAAAATTGCACGAATCAAATCACACAAGCTTTCTGCAAAAGCAAAAAAATATGAGAAACACCATTGATCATATATTTAGCACACCGCTCATGAAACAGGTGATAAGGTGATTCCATGGAAATCCTCACATATCCTTCTCTCCCATTCATCCCATTCCATCCATTCCCCTATCACAAAATGAGTGGTTCTTCCATTTCGATCTTTGAGGGATTCAGAGCGGTCTCAGTGTTTACGTGATTCACTCAAAAAATCAAAAACATGCCTTAGATGAAAAATTTATAGTTAACAGATAGGTTTATGAAATTTTTTTCTTCTGAAATAATTTGTGATATTGTACCCAAGTGCTGAAATAAAAATGAACAATGGATGGCAAGTCAATGTCTATGCATGTAATATAAAAATCGATGAGGTTTAAAATGCCTTAAAAGTATGTTTTTCAAAAATTGATTAAAAATTGTTAGACATCATAAAAGTAAAAAAAATGACGTATCTCGATAGCGTTATGGTCAAAAGTTAAAGTATTGGATATTCAGGGCCCGCACTAGGAATTTCAAACTGTTAGCCAACAAATTAGCCAAATTGAAAAATTATTAGCCAAATTTCATGATTATTAGTCAAAGTTATCGTCATCATCTGCGAAAAAATTTTTACTTTTAAGCCAATTTTTAAATGCAGCTAACAATATTAATTTCATTCTAAACAAAATATAAAGATAAGTAGATTTAATTTCTTTAATCATTAAATAGATTATTAGTAAATTAAACTTGTATTTACCAATGAGTTACAAAAATGACAAATTTATTTTATAATTCACATAGTTTCATTATCATATAAACCAGGCAAGCGTCGAATTTTTGTACCAGTACACCAATTTTCAAAAGCTGCCTCAAAATTAAAATCTTTCATATCTGGCCTTTCACTATTTAATAGAATCAAGTCACTTAGATTTTTTACTCTAACGTTACTACTTAATGCAGTTTTTATAATACGCTGTTTACTAAAACCTCTTTCAGCGTTGGTTGTTGTCAATTTTCTAAATTAGTCATCGACAGAACTACAATTTTAACGATTACCTAAGAAAAATAAATTAAATAGACTAAAAAATCCAGGCAGGCGTAATGATCGCATAAAAACCACAAAGATGATGATGAAGAAGAAGAAGAAATGAAAACAAGTTATGCAGGCTTAAAAAATCGTAACAGTCATCGGATTGATTCACTGGGTGGAGGATGAGGGGAGGGAAAATAACTAGCGCTTGTGGTTACAATGCAGATCTGACGGCTCTCCTAGAGAGAAGACGTTAATAATGCACACTAGTTAAGTTTATGGGAGGGGGCGGTCATTTTCAGGGACGACATTTCAATTTTCATTCATGATACGGGAAAGGGCAGTTTTTGCCATAATTTTACGATATGGAATATCTAATCTCAAGGCTGTCTGAGAGGGCGGCAACTTCCGAATATTGGCCATCCTCACCAAATTTTAACCCGGCGAGGATGGAAGGACAGGCGATTTCCGGAAACGTGATCAGCAGTGACCGTTTTTCAGTTGGTTTTAACTAAAAATAAATGCTTTTTTATTTATTTAAAAAATTTTACGCTTCCCAAAAAAATATTTATGAAATTTTCAGTTTCTAAAAAATCATTCGCCATTTTTGTCGCCGAAGTATTTTTTTGTCTTTTTACTTTCCCTGCAATACATGGTAATGTGTAGGGGAAGTATTGCAATAATGCCGAAAATAACAACTCGTGTTTTCGACGGATCTACACGTTTCGAGACCTCTAGAATACGAAAAAACTATTTTTAGCATCACGTCTGTGTGTCTGTCTGTGTATCTGTCTGTCTGTGCAGATTTTGTATCTATTCTAACTAAAAAAGTAATTGACCGAATTTCATAAAATTTGGTAGGTAAGTCACTTGTGAGCGGATCTGGTGCTGATTAGTTTTGGGTACGATTCGGGATAAAAGAACCCGCATATTTTTGCGAAATGGCCCACATCTTCCTTTATTAAGTAAGATTCATCACTTTTGCCATTTGCATTGTCAAGTTTGAAATAATCACTGCACAGTGTGTTGACTTCGTGAAGGGGACACTCCATAGTCGAAAAGTGTCCTCAATTTCCTCGTTATAAAAATTGTCAACGGTACTGTGCCGATTTAAAATATCTCTTTAAATGCAGCTAAACTATACATATTACTATGTGTAGCTGAACTTTACTTGTTAATTCTGAAATGGATATATATCTTAGTACATGGCTCATTTTTGGGTGGCCGCACTACCCACCTATTACCAGCCTATCGGGATAAATAACTACAATGGTTATGATCTTAAGGAAACCAAAGTGTGAACTAAAAGTTAATAGAAAGGAACTAAATTTATTCAATTATACACTACCAGTTTTACATTATTATATTTAGCAAATTTAGAGAACATTGTTCTCTTACTGACACATATTAACTTATCCGGAGAGGAGTGAGTAATGGCAGAATCTTATTAATGAGTTGGATGGGACGATTTCTTTTTCAGAAAATGAATACTATCCTTCATATAGTAAATAACCATACAGTACCTGATGAGGTCTTTCACACCGATGAGTCACGGGCCAACGGCCGTACCGTGCTGAAAACACCGGTTCTCGTTAGATCACCGAAGTCAAGCAGCATCGGGCGCGGTTAGTACTTGGTGGGTGACCACCTCGGAACACCGCGTGCTGTTGGCCATCTCGGGTGCGGTATCCCCGTGGTTTGCGCGCTAGATTTGCATGCTACCACAAATGCCGCCGTGTTCATGCGGAGTACGATCACGTTAAACATGTGGGTCCGTAAGTCTTTCCGAGAGGTTGGTGGTAGGGGAAGGAGGGTACGGTCCCTGTGGATGCCTCCCCCACTGGGTTCCGGTCTAAATTGGGTGGCACTTCCCGGCCGTCCATACAGTTACCTTACACCTTTCTGGTAGGTCGGACGGTCTGGGTCTCAACAACAACAACAACACCGATGAGTCACGGCCAATGGCCCTACCGTGCTGATAACACTGGTTCTCGTTAGATCACCGAAGTCAAGCAGCATCGGGCGCGGTTAGTACTTGGGTGGGTGACTACCTGGAAACACCGCGTGCTATTGGCACATATCGGGCGCAGTAGCCCGGTGGTTTGCGTGCTGGATTTGCACGCTGCCACAACTGCCGCCGTGTTCATGCGGAGTATGATCACGTTAAACTTGTGGATCCGTAAGTCCTTCCAAGAAGTTGGTGGTAGGGGAAGGAGGGTACGGACCCTGTGGATGCCTCCCCCACTGGGTTCTGGCCTTCCAAACAGTTACTTTACACCTTTCTGGTAGTTACCTTACACCTTTCTGGTAGGTCGGACGGTCTGGGTTTCAACAACAACACCTTTCTGGTAGGTCTGACAGTCTGGGTCTCAACAACAACACTGATGAGTCACGCACATCCAGAGTCATCACATATTCACAAATCATCCTATCAAGATTTAATTTTGGAGCTCTCCTACAAATTTTGAACATTCTATGGCACTGATAAAACATCCAACTGAACAAAACTGCTTGCTCTCAAAACACTCACACTCGCCCCCTACCGTGATTTATAAATATACTTTTTTTCTTTCTTTTCCAGAAAGTTCTAGTACATTTTTAACTCCTTCTGGCATGTAGACTCGCAGCCTCCACTCGGATCCTCGTAATCCGCTTACTTCAAAGCTCTTGGGATTCCACTCCTTGGCTGGTACCTCCAGTGTTCGTACGCTTCCTGGAAATCCTTGAAAACTCCTGGATTTAAGATTTTCTTATAAAGACCCTTGAAAACGCCTTATTTTATTCGTTCTGGCTCTAAACTCCTGAAAATCGAAAAATACTCTTGGAAAATCGACATTGCGATCTTTTATTTCATAATATACTCAATAGGTGGCACCACCAAACCAACGATAGTGCACAAATGCTGATGTTGGAAATACAAAGATGCCAATCATAACGGATTTTTCTTAATTCTTGTTAACAAAATTACGGACTACGGAAACTTCCTATTTTTTTTTTCATCCATCCTGTAATTATTGCACCTTAAATTGACAAAACTTGCTTATTTCTGTATGTTGGTTTCTTATTCATGTAAATATTTTAATTATTTTGACACATTTAGTATGATTCAATAAATTCTCCTGTAGTCCTTGGCGTATCCTTTTCCTACAAGTATCCTTTTCCATCGATCCTCTTCCTCTAAATATTAGTCATTAGATGAACTGAGCTAGCCTATTTTCACATTTTGGTTAATTTTAAAGGCTAATTTTTTAATTATTTTCTTATAGATAGAGGATAAAGATAACAAAACTTGTTTATCTTTATGTTTTGGTTTATTATTCTTGTTAATTTTATAATTATTTTGACATATTCAGTACGATTGCTCAATTCAGGGAATTCTCGTGTAGTCCTGTGAGTCCACAAGTATCCTTATCTATCTCCATCCTCTATATATTAATCATTAGATTGACAAAACTAGCTTATTTTCACATTTAGGTTATTTATTAAGGTTAATTTTTTAATTACTGTTTGATTTTTTATTTATTTTCATAAATAGTGCGATTGCACAATTCAATTTGCCCAAAAGAATTTAACAGTTTATCTAGAAGAATTTAATATTATCTGATGATGAAAGTAATATTTTTTGTTCTCCATAATAATGTTGTCTCAAAATGTATATTCTGTATTGTCAGAAAATATGGGGCTGATTTTAAGTGCAGACACATTACATTTTTTTATTACTTAAAAAAATAAAAACCATGTCAAATGTTCTTTATTTTTCATGTTTTAGGAAGAAATTATTAAAGTCTGAGCTAGAGCAGGCTAAAAATAAATAAATAAATTAACAAATACATTTAGTTTAAGCATATTCTGTTTTCTATTAAGCTAAGCATGTTTCGATTCCTACTTATTTTTTAGTTTAAGCTAAGCATGTTCTATTAAGGATTTTGGAATTTCTTTTTTGTTTAGTAATGAAGACTAATATATTCATATTTTATTTGTTTAGTTTTAAAATTTGAACATTTCATGTAAAAAATATATATATAAAATTTTAAATGTTTGATCAAATATTTTTCTGATTATTATTGCAAACAATTTTTTTATAGGAAATCGAACCACTAGTCATTACTGAATGAAAATTTCCTGTCTAGATTACTGAAACTATAAGCAGCTATTCATATAAATCTTGTGAAAATACAAAGCAGCAATATGCAGCAGTACAAAGCAAATGTGAGCAGGGGCATTGCATTGCTGAAGGAGGAGGATTTGTTTGTCCCCTCCCCTCCCCAAGAACCCATTGAGTTTCAAAGAATTTATACATAGAGAAATGGAAAACAAAGTATTTGGTTACCAACCATACCAGCCAAGTTGATGTTGGATTCATTTAAAAAATTATTAAAAGACATGATTAAGAAGAAATTTGTTAATGGACCCTGTTCCATCACTGATATTTAATAAATTATGGAGTGTAAATTGGCAAACTTTTCCTTTATTGGTGCATTGTAATGCAAGACAAATTTTTGTATGTCCAGAGTGGTGGTGTTGGTATAAAACTAAGCGACATGGCTGAAAGATAAACATCTGTAGAAGCTTGGATTCGCTTCTACTTTTAATGTGGTGAAAAGCTCCTGGAAAAATGTTCGAACCCTCCTGGAAAACTTATTAAAAACTCCTGGAAATGGGTTCTTGTAAAAGAGTATGAACCCTAGCCTCTGTCGATTCAACTCATTTTCCGTGTTCGACTAATTTATTAATGTTCCAGATTTCTGGCATTACAGGTACCATCTAGTAACAGATTTCATTATCGCAATCAGCAGTTTATTATAGAGCCATCTAATTTAGGAAATACTTAGCCATGCTTTCTAAAAATGATTAAATGTTTCAAGAATTGTGAATTAAAGAAATTATCAGGAAATGAACTTTAAGATAATGCTTACGGACAGATCTAATAGCCGATAAATTACTAATTTTAGTAACATTATTTTTTCCATGTTTCTAAATTAAGAAATTTGGAGAAAAGATGTTATAACGGTTCAAGTACTACATGTTTGAGAAAGGGGTGCCTTATGAATGTTGTTGTTGAAACCCAGACCGTCCGACCTACCAGAAAGGTGTAAGGTAACTGTTTGGACGGTCGGGAAGTGCCACCCAATTTAGACCGGAACCCAGTGGGGGAGGCATCCACAGGGACCGTACCCTCCTTCCCCTACCACCAACCTCTCGTAAGGACTTTCGGGCCCACATGTTTAACGTAATCATGGTGCCTTATGAATGTGAATGTTTTAAGTAATGGAGATCATAACTTAAAGGGGGATTTGACAAAAAGCATTCAAGTTTACTTTTTTATTATGCTGGACTTAACTAGGACCGTTACCTTAGAATCCACCAGGCCAACCCTGATTCTGAATCAATATGCATGGAAATTTTGCATTTATTTTTTAATACTTTAAATATATATTCTTATTCTTTATGTGATCCCAAATAATTTAAGATGTGTAGGGTGGAGAGTAATTTAAATTGAAGTTAATTTGATAAAATATAAAAATGTTTACCTATATTACTCACTAGCCTATATACACAACTATTGATCTGATTTTCTACATTGGCCAGTTTGAATGGTTTAAAAAAAAAATCTCATTTCAGCTGATATCGGCTGTGGTCACATCTGACTGGGCCTTGATGATAAAAAGTTGCGACATAAGCTGCTGGAAAGAAATGTTGGCTGCCATCCTGACCTATGCTAAGCCGGAGGATTTTCCAGCATTATGTGGTAATCGCTTCATTTGTGTCTATCCCTATTTTATTTTAGAACTGGGTGCAACATCCGTATTATGGCTACTTTTTCATGTTGTTCCAAAAAACATGTCATTTTCTAATGCTGCTGTTTGCATTAAAATGTGAAAGAATGCAATAAATTCAATTTTGCTATTTTTGAATGAACCTTCCTATTTTCTCTCTATGTTAAAAAAAAGTAGCTGCCGCCACTGTTTGAGAAATTTCTCGTTTCTCGAGATTCTTTGCTTCATACTGCAAAATCTATTGCATATAAAAATATGAAATTGTGTACACTTGTAGAAAAAGCTTTGGGGGATATTTTTCTTTCGTATCTGCACGTCTAGCAATTTCTCTGTCTCTCTACCGCAAAAACTATAGCATACAAAAATATGAAATTAAGTACATTTATAGAGAAATACTAGAGTAACACAATGAAATAAACTGTTTATCGATTTAAACTTTAGTTTGGCATGAAATAACTCTCGAAGCGAGCTCAGGATCAAGGAATTCAGTTTTTGGATTCCCTGGGCTAAGAAAAATCCCTGCCTCTCCTGCAGAAAATAGGTAGGGATAGAAAAAGATATTTTTGAAAGTAGAATTTTTAGGAGAGATAGGTATGAAGTGAGCACAGTGAATAGGAAACGAAGCCTGTTGAAGGTTTTTTTGTAGTGTTGCGAAACTTAGCAAACATTGAACAGTGCCCCCTAGTGTCTAAGAAATATATATATATTGTAATTCACTTCTGCTTGACTTATCGATCAGTTGGATAGCTTTATTATTAATCCCACTGTTTGATGTGGGAAGCAGGATAAAATGAACTGGAGTGTGGCTCCACTCATACCAAAATCCATTTTTCTGGGGGAAACTCTGTTTTAAGTTGTCCTGGGGGAAACTACACTACATGTTGAGAGATTGAAAAATATGTATAAGTTATTTTTAGTATGCATCAAAAACTTTAAAAATCTTCGCCACACAGTATAAACACATTGGTAACTACACTACACAATGCAGGTTTTGAAAAAGTGTTGAAGTTAATTTTGAAAAATACAACTATATAATTTAGAATGAATTTAACTTGTTTACATTAGATTTCTATTTAGAATTTAAACATCTTAAGAAGTTTTAAAGATTTCACAGAATTTAAAGATTGCTTCTTTGGTTATTGGTTTCGTAAAATCGTCAGCTTTGTTATTTTTGCTGTTTACAAATTTAATCTGAAAGAGCTTCTTTTCAACTAGATTTAAGAAATGATATTTAACATCAATGTGTTTAGTTCTATGATTCTCAATGGGTGAATTGGAAAAGTTTATGGCTGCTTGGTTATCACAGAATATTACACTATTTCCTAACTTAACGCTAAGTTTAGTACATTCAAGTAATATGTTCTGTACCCACACCATTTCCTTTGCCGATTCGATTAATGATATATACTCAGCCTCCATTGTAGATAAACTTACACATTTGTGTTTAAATGTCCTCCATGAAATAGGTACTCTATCTACAAAAGATATCATTCCTCCCATTGATACTCTATCATCTCGATTAGCTGCAAAGTCAGAATCAGTAAAACAATTTAAATTGACAGATTTAATGTTTGATAAGTTTAGTTTAAAACCTCTTGTTTTATCTACATACCCTAGAAGTTTAAGTAAAACATCCCAGTGTTTAATGCTTGGGTTTTCCTGAAATTGGGATAAGATGTTTACGGCATAGCTAATATCAGGTCTAGTTCTGCTGGCAAGAAATGATAAAAAACCCAATAAGTTTCTGTAAGGTATATTCTTCATTTGCTCGATTTCTGCATGATTTGCTGGACAATCTGTTTTGCTTAAAACTACACCTTTAGCTATGGGTAAACTTTAAATGGGATATTTAAACTTTGAGAATTTGTCACAAATTTTTGCTATGTATTGATTTTGATGTATGAAATGTTTATAATGCTTTTCCTCAAATTCAATACCCAGTAACATTTTTGTTTTTCTTAACATTTTAATGTCAAATTTAGTTTTTAGTAATGAAGTTACAGAATTTAGATCCATTTGATTTTTGGCAAATAATATTGTGTCATCAACGTAAACAATCAATAAAGCCTTACTTTTAAAATTATATGCACAATTGCACCACTTACACTTTGTTAAGTTTTCTGAGAACCTGGTCTATGTATATATATATAAACTCAAGATACCATTCTCTACCTCTTTGGTGCAAGCCATAAATCGCTTTGTTTAACTGACATACATATCCACTTTTGTTTTTGTCAAAAAATCCTGGGGGCTGTTTCATGAATATTTTTTCATTGAGATTGGCATATAAATATGCACATTTGATGTCAAGTTGAGTATGGAATCACCCTAATAAACATACAAAGATAGTAAAAACATCCTAACAATTGTAAAGTTAATTACCGGGCTAAATACTTCTTCGTAAGTTTGCCCCTTTTCCTGGTTAAATCCCTGAGCTACATGTCTGGCTTTATACCTGCTAACTTCACCCCTTTCATCTCTTTTGACTGTATACGCCCAACAGCAACCGATTACTTTGTCGGAAACAGGTGCAGGTGCTGAGTCCCAGACACCTCTTTCCTTCATGACACCTAATTCGTCTGCCATGGCTGTGTTCTATTCTTTGGATTGGGGTGAATTAGCCGCTTCCTTGTAGTTCCTAAGAATTTGAATTTCTACAATGTTGGCTTCTGGCCGATCCCATGATCTCCCTTGATCCCCCTTAAAATTGAAAAACTTTTTATCCAATTTTATTTTATTTTTCTCACAATTTTTCTATATCTTTTAGGGATCTCAACCTAGGTCCCTTTCCTTTGTAATAGTAATAAACATCCTTTCTTGTTCCTGTCATCTTTGGAATAACCTTTCTGATCCAAGTAGTATCTGGATCGGGAATTTGACGATCATGACCAGAGGACCCCATTTCCTCATCACTAACTGTAATGTCTTCTTCCTCTGATGAATCGTCTTTTTCCCTTTCCACATACTCCTCATCAGACGAGTCTGGATGGGTGGGTTCGTGAGATGTGAGAGTAAATTTTTCTTTTGGTTTATCATTTACATTGGGTCCCAGACCGCCTTCCTCTGCATTGCATTCTTCATTAAATTTAACATTTTTAGTTTCGATTATTTTCCCTTCATCTAAGAGCCATATTCTATACCCCCTAGTTTTTAATGCATATCCCACCATAATGCCCTCTTGTGCCCTCATATCAAATTTCCCCCTAAGTTGTTTAGGCTTGCCTACAAAGGCTTGACATCCAAATGCTCTGAGGTGGGCAACTGATGGCTTCCTGGCGCTGTATAACTCGTTCGGAGTCAGACTTTTGAATTTGTGGCAAATTCGATTTTTGACGTATGCAAAACATAGTAAGGCCCAAACATCATCTTTTAAGTTGCTATCATTTAACATAGCTTTAAAGCAATCCAAATCAGTTAAATCTTTCAGAAACCCCGTTTTGCTCGGGTGTGTACGTGTTTGTCCTTTCCGCTTTGATGCCTTGGGTTATTAAAAATTTCTCAAATTCAGTACTACAGAATTCCATACCATTGTCAGTTCTTACATTTAAAATTTTGGTATTTAAAAATCTTTCTGATCTTTGTTGAAACTGTTTAAATTTGTCAAAAAGTTCAGATTTCTTTTTCATTGGATGTACCGTTACTTTGCGTGAAAAATCATCGGTTATGCTAAGGAAATACCTAAGCTCCTCCACGCGATGGTTTTATCATTGGCCCGCAAACATCCATATGGATTAGTTCCAATGGTTTTTCTGATCGGATTCTTCCGATAGGTTTGAAAGAAATGCTTCTGGTTTTTGCCAATCTACAACATTTACAGTTTACTTTACTTACACTGATATTAGGTAATCCCCTGACAGCTGATACTTTACTAGTATGATGTAAATAATCAAAGTTGATATGACAAAATCTTTTATGCCACAAACTTGTATTTCTCCTGACTTCAATGGGTGAACTTAAACTTTTAAATACATCAAACTCACAAGTTTTTCTAGGTTTAAAAGCACTAACATTTGAATTAATAATTTTACTTTTAAAAACCTTGCTGGCATTTACATTTTGACTTTTTACATCATTACAATATTTCTTACTTTTCACCATTTCGCAAGTCTTAAAATTACTTAGTGGACCTTATCCTACCAATTGGCTTAAAAGAAATCCTCTTAGACTTTGCTAATTTACAATGTAAACAATTAATTTTTGCATATTTTAGTCTAGGGAGTCCATTAGCCGCGGAAACTTTACTTGTCTGATATAAATAATCAGTGTTAATGTGGCAATATCTCCTATGCCAGAGTTCAGTTTTATTTAAAACTTCTGAAACCGAACAACTTGGTTTCCCATTAACTTTTCCCTTTGACCTTGACTTTACCTCAGAGTTATCTTTACTTTTATTTACACTAGGCAAAATTTTCATTTTGTTAATACTGTTCCTATTTAGGGGTTTTTTACCTTTCTTGGATTTTTTATCTCTATCCTGATCCTTTCCTTTAGTTTTACAGTCTTCGATATTGTTATTTACAGTCTGAGTTTCATATTGAGGTTTTAAAAAATACAAGCCTTCTTTTCTTTTAGCACAGAAGTATTTTTCTCCCTTTGGAGTGTTAAACCACAATACCCCATTAGCCCCTTTAAATGTATACCCCTGTTTCTCAAGAACAGATGCAGCTAATAAATTTCGCCTTAACTTAGGTGAAAACATAACATCAGAAAGAACAATATCACTTCTTACGTTCTTAAACTGAACAAACATTTTGACCGTACCGATAGCCTCAACTGGGCTCTCAATATCACCCACTGCTAGCGACATAGATGCACCTTTGCTTTCTTTAAATTTTGAGCACAGATTAATGTCATTGCAAAAGTGCCGCATAGCAGCGGTGTCAATTACCCAGCTGAGTCTATCGCTAGGATCCTGCACAGTATTTGCTTCAATTCTAGCAGAAGAATATAATTCTATTATAGTAGAGCTAGACTTAAGAATAGGGCAATTTATTTTTAAGTGACCTGCCTTTTTATAAAAATAACACGGTCCTTTTAACTGGTTTTCCAGTTTTAAATACACTGTTATTTTTACTTTTTACATTTACATTAGACTGAGACAAAAATACAGATGAATTCTGTCATTACGGAGTTGCCGGATGCGGCCTTCTTCCTCGTGTCGGCTGCTATTTGCTGTGTTAGCTGAGTGACTTGACTAGAAAATTTGAAAGTCATTTGCAGATTTAGCAGTGTTGGTCATATCCCTATCCGAAGTGCTGGTAGAAAAATTTTTGTAGCAGATGATACGCAGTAGTGATGTGTTTTCTCAAGAAAGCAAGCTCGTTAAACACAAACACAATTTATTTGTTGTGAGATCCATTGCATCAGATGAAGTTACAAAATAAAACACTGTAACATTCGTTGCAAAGCAAAACTATATACAATGAGCTAGCAAGCTCATGAAAAAGGTTTTGAACAGTCTATGACTAGGCACACACTCTCAGTTATTATAACATCGGTAAGTAGAAAAAACAGCTACTGTACCACTCATGTCGTGCACGTTAATGAAGCCACCATCATCAGGTCACACGTCATGGCTTTAGAAGTTAGACTACTCTCTACCGATCAAGGTCTGCCTTCCATACAAGGTCTTTCACCGTCGATCACCGTCTGATCGATCTGACTATACGTCGAGTCTTAAGTCTGCATAACTACAAGATCTTAAACTCTGAAAAGTCTCCCACGTCTACTACATGGTCAGTCAAGGTCTGAGTAACTGAGAATGTGTCCTATCATATATACACTGTGATGGGTACGCTCCGGAACACAACTGTTGACGGCAGCGCCCTCACTATATGCAAATCAGGATGCGCGCGCGGCGAGATGGCGATTTGCATGAATGGCATGTTCTGTTCCCGTCACGAGTCGTTCACGAGAACGGTAGAACCATTCTAAAAATGTAAACACGTTCTCGCGATAACGAGAATCGCGACGAAAACAGAACCAAGTTTCCAACAATCGGCCCCCTCATGCAAAACCCCAAATCTCGGCGCACGTGCTATCAATCAATGAAATTACTCTAAAAAACATAACAGCAAAAATGTCAAGTTCTTTAGTATCCAGCAAAAACATAAAGTATATATATTACTTTTCATGTTAAGCAAAAAAAAATTTATCATTGAAAGAAAATTTTAGATATCATTGAAACACTAAGTTCCAAAAAAATGTAATTTAAGTCAAAATTTAAGTTTCAAGAAATTTAAGTATAATAATTTAAATTTAACATTTAAGATTAAAAAATTTTACTATAAATATCAAATTCAATTTGTGTAGAAAATTTTATGTATAATTATTAAATTTAACATTTAAGATTAAAAAAAATTTCACTTTAAATATCAAATTCAATTATGTAGAAAATTTTATGTATAATTATTAAATTTAACATTTAAGATTAAAAAATTTCACTATAAATATTAAATTCAATTTGTAGAAAATTTCATGTATAACTATTAAATTTAACATTTAAGATTAAAAAATTTCACTATAAATATCAAATTCAATTATGTAGAAAATTTTATGTATAATTATTAAATTTAACATTTAAGATTAAAAAAATTTACTATAAATATTAAATTCAATTATGGCTGTTCATTATCTCTGTCCAAGACCAGTATACATAATTAATACTAATAGCAATGACACAGATAATGAAAGATTTTTTTTTTTTTTTCTGTGTTGTATTCAAATTTAAATAAGTGGTTTGTCATCAATGAATCATAGCCAAGTGTATGATAACAAGGAGTAAACACACAAAATAATACACATAAGCATAACTGTCTTATGCGGGAATTGAAAACATGGATATATATATACATTCAGTGTAATGTGAAAAATTTTAGAAAGTTCATTGTAAACAATACACATATATATACTCTAGATACAATTATCTGCATCACAGAGGGAGGAGTAATTTATACGATATCCTAACCATATTTTGTAAAAGAAAGAAAAAAAATTTAGAAGTTACAAATTTAATCATTTTTGTTTTTGGAAATTTGATTACAAAAATTTAATGCTAAAAATTCCTCAAACATTTGGCAAATCTTATTAATGTACTGCCTATGATGTATAAAAATTTTGTTATTGATTTCAGCAAATTCCACACCTATTATTTCTATGTTGCTTGCCTCTGGCCTGGATTTGATATCCCTCTTTTCTCTGAAGTTAAACAAATTTTGGTCATAATGTATGTTAGCCTTAGCACAGAATTTTTTAACATCATTATGACTTCTCAGCCTATGTTTATCACCCCTCACTGAGTAGTAAACATCAGTTCGAGTTCCATCAGGCCTGGGTACAGCTTTCCTTTCCCAATCTATGTTTGAACAGGGGGTCAGATCGGAATCAGAAGGAGAGTCCTCTTCCTCACTAGTATGACTAGTGTCATGGCTCTCACCTGCTTCTTCCTCTGACTCACTATCCAAACATCCCGATCCTGAATCTGATGTTCGAGTAAAACCCGATTTCTTTTGGGTGAAGTTTCTAGGTCGAATGGGGTCCAGGACGCCTTCCGCTGCTTCCATCTCCTCAAAATGGACATTGCTTATTTCTAATATTTTTCCTTCTTTCACAAGAAGAATTCTATAGCCTCTGGTATTTTCCGCATATCCTACCATAACTCCCAGTTGAGCTCTTAGGTCTAGCTTCTTCCTAAGCTGTTTTGCTATACCAGCATAAGCCTTACATCCAAAAACTCTGAGATGGGATACAGCAGGCTTCTTCCCATAGTACAATTCGTGTGGAGTTTTAACTTTAAATTTATGGCAAATCCTGTTCTTTGTATAAGTAAAACATAGGATTGCCTCTGCCCACATTTTGTCACCAACTTTGCTTTGATTAAGCATTGCCTTGACACAATCTAACGCTGTCAGGTTGAATCTTTCAGATACCCCGTTTTGTTCGGGTGTATAAGTGTTAGATCGTTCATGCTTAATTCCTAACTTTTTCAAAAAAGCTTTAAATTGACCGTGACAAAATTCCATGCCGTTATCAGTACGGATGCACAAAATCCTTTTGCCTAATTGTCTCTCCTGACAAGCTTGAAAATCCTGAAAAACTTTGAACACATCTGATTTTTGTTTTAAAATAAAAACAAACACCTTGCGGCTAAAATCGTCTGTAATAGTCAAGAAGTATTTGTTTCCCCCCAATGAAGCTACAGGCATTGGACCACAAACGTCCATGTGCAGTAATTGCAAAGGTTCTGTAGATCTAATCCTGCCTATTGGTTTGTACGAAACTCTTTTAGATTTTGCAAGTTTGCAATGAATGCAATTTACTTTTGCATATTTTAATTTTGGGAGTCCGTTTGCCGCGGAAACTTTACTTGTTTGGTGCAAGTAGTCTGAGTTAATATGGCCATATCTTCTATGCCATAATTCAGTTTTGTTCAGAATTTCAACTGTTGAACCACTAATTTTATTTGACTTTGATTTTAAATCAGATTTGTTTTTCCTTTTATTCAAGTTAGGCTTAATTTTGTTTTGACTTTGACTATTTGTTGCAGGGGTTTTTCTAACCTGTTTAGAATTTTTGTCCCTATCCTGATCTCCTTTACGGCCCTCAACACTACTATTTAAACTTTTAGTTGAGTACTGTGGTTTTAAGAAATACAATCCTTCTTTACGTTTAGCGTAAAAGAAATTTTCTCCCTCAGGAGTCTTAAACCATAGAATACCTTTGGCTGCACTAAAAGAATAGCCCTGCTCTTCTAATACAGATGCGGCCAACAAGTTACGCCGTAATTTTGGTGAATACATAACATTTTGTAGCACAATATTATTTGTATGATCTTTAAATTTAACATACATGTTCACCGTTCCAATAGCCTCAACTGGGCTTTCCATATCACCCACTGCTAGCGACATAGATGTATCCTTACATTTATCAAATTTTGAAAACATTTTAACATCATTACAAAAGTGTCGCGTAGCAGCGGTGTCAATCACCCAGCTGAGCCTATTGTCAGGATTATCAACAATATTAGCTTCTACATTTATATTTGAAAATACTTCAATAATACTAGAGCTAGTCATCTTTTTCAATTTTGGGCATTGTGCCTTTACATGACCATTTTTATTACACATAAAACATGGTCCTATGACCTTAATAGACTTTTTAACTTTGGTAACATTTTTGCATTTAGCGTTAACATTTGAAAAATATACAGATGAATTGGAACTTACATTATTATTGTCATGATCCTTCCTCAACTGTCTAATCCTGCCCTCCTCCAGAGAAAGTTCTTTCTGAATTTTATCCAATTTAAAATCAGTATCACTCCAGCGATAAATGATTTGGATGATACTCTGGTACTGGGCTAAGAGATACCGGATGGCTTGGAATGCCACGTACACATCCTCCACGGGGTGATTCACGTTCTTGAGCTTGGTGACAGCTTTCCTTATCCTCGTACAGAATATGTCGATGGGCTCCTCGATTTCCGGGCGTAGACTGAAAAACTCATCCAACAGATGAACTAAATTGGCGCGCGTTGGGGCCTCAAAATGCGCCTCCAACTTCTCCCACGCATCCGCCGGGCTGTCGTCGATATCGAGCAGTTCTCTGTACTCCGCCGAGATATTTCGAAACAGGATGGAAAGTGCGCGGTCGCTGCTGCGCATGTACTCCTCTCGCTCGCGGCGTGACGTAGATTCGTCGACTGGTAATGCAGTACGGTTGATGTGGCCGTAACATCCTTCTCCTTTCAGGATAAATGAAATTTCATTACGCCAGGTGACGTAATTGTCCCTGTTTAACGCTTCTATGCCGTTGCTCACCTCCATAGTCTTTAACTGTGACTAGAGTGCGTTGTTTACCTTTCTGCTTGATGCAAATGGCGCCGGTCGCGGCCCCCGTCGATGGAATTCACAACTCTTCACTGCTGCTTTATCACGGATAAAAGTTATGGCCTTGACATACTACGGCCCATAACCAAATGTCGGCTGCTATTTGCTGTGTTAGCTGAGTGACTTGACTAGAAAATTTGAAAGTCATTTGCAGATTTAGCAGTGTTGGTCATATCCCTATCCGAAGTGCTGGTAGAAAAATTTTTGTAGCAGATGATACGCAGTAGTGATGTGTTTTCTCAAGAAAGCAAGCTCGTTAAACACAAACACAATTTATTTGTTGTGAGATCCATTGCATCAGATGAAGTTACAAAATAAAACACTGTAACATTCGTTGCAAAGCAAAACTATATACAATGAGCTAGCAAGCTCATGAAAAAGGTTTTGAACAGTCTATGACTAGGCACACACTCTCAGTTATTATAACATCGGTAAGTAGAAAAAACAGCTACTGTACCACTCATGTCGTGCACGTTAATGAAGCCACCATCATCAGGTCACACGTCATGGCTTTAGAAGTTAGACTACTCTCTACCGATCAAGGTCTGCCTTCCATACAAGGTCTTTCACCGTCGATCACCGTCTGATCGATCTGACTATACGTCGAGTCTTAAGTCTGCATAACTACAAGATCTTAAACTCTGAAAAGTCTCCCACGTCTACTACATGGTCAGTCAAGGTCTGAGTAACTGAGAATGTGTCCTATCATATATACACTGTGATGGGTACGCTCCGGAACACAACCGTTGACGGCAGCGCCCTCACTATATGCAAATCAGGATGCGCGCGTGGCGAGATGGCGATTTGCATGAATGGCATGTTCTGTTCCCGTCACGAGTCGTTCACGAGAACGGTAGAACCATTCTAAAAATGTAAACACATTCTCGCGATAACGAGAATCGCGACGAAAACAGAACCAAGTTTCTGTCGGCTGCTATTTGCTGTGTTAGCTAAGTGACTTGACTAGAAAATTTGAAAGTCATTTGCAGATTTAGCAGTGTTGGTCATATCCCTATCCGAAGTGCTGGTAGAAAAATTTTTGTAGCAGATGATACGCAGTAGTGATGTGTTTTCTCAAGAAAGAAAGCTCGTTAAACACAAACACAATTTATTTGTTGTGAGATCCATTGCATCAGATGAAGTTACAAAATAAAACACTGTAACATTCGTTGCAAAGCAAAACTATATACAATGAGCTAGCAAGCTCATGAAAAAGGTTTTGAATAGTCTATGACTAGGCACACACTCTCAGTTACTATAACATCGGTAAGTAGAAAAAACAGCTACTGTACCACACATGCCGTGTACGTTAATGAAGCCACCATCATCAGGTCACACGTCATGGCTTTAGAAGTTAGACTACTCTCTACCGATCAAGGTCTGCCTTCCATACAAGGTCTTTCACCGTCGATCACCGTCTGATCGATCTGACTATACGTCGAGTCTTAAGTCTGCATAACTACAAGATCTTAAACTCTGAAAAGTCTCCCACGTCTACTACATGGTCAGTCAAGGTCTGTAAAGTCTCTGAATAACTGAGAATGTGTCCTATCATATATACACTGTGATGGGTACGCTCCGGAACACAACCGTTGACGGCAGCGCCCTCACTATATGCAAATCAGAATGCGCGCGCGGCGAGATGGCGATTTGCATGAATGGCATGTTCTGTTCCCGTCACGAGTCGTTCACGAGAACGGTAGAACCATTCTAAAAATGTAAACACGTTCTCGCGATAACGAGAATCGCGACGAAAACAGAACCAAGTTTCCAACAATCGGCCCCCTCATGCAAAACCCCAAATCTCGGCGCACGTGCTATCAATCAATGAAATTATTCTAAAAAACATAACAGCAAAAATGTCAAGTTCTTTAGTATCCAGCAAAAACATAAAGTATATATATTACTTTTCATGTTAAGCAAAAAAAAAATTTATCATTGAAAGAAAAATTTAGATATCATTGAAACACTAAGTTCCAAAAAATTTAATTTAAGTCAAAATTTAAGTTTTCAAGAAATTTAAGTATAATAATTTAAATTTAACATTTAAGATTAAAAAATTTCACTATAAATATCAAATTTAATTTGTGTAGAAAATTTTATGTATAATTATTAAATTTAACATTTAAGATTAAAAATTTTACTATAAATATCAAATTCAATTATGTAGAAAATTTCATGTATAATTATTAAATTTAACATTTAAGATTAAAAATTTTACTATAAATATCAAATTCAATTATGTAGAAAATTTCATGTATAATTATTAAATTTAACATTTAAGATTAAAAATTTTACTATAAATATCAAATTCAATTTGTGTAGAAAATTTGATGTATAATTATTAAATTTAACATTTAAGATTAAAAATCCTACTATAAATATCAAATTCAATTGTGTAGAAAATTTGATGTATAATTATTAAATTTAATATTTAAGATTAAAAATTTTACTATAAATATCAAATTCAATTTGTGTAGAAAATTTCATGTATAATTATTAAATTTAACATTTAAGATTAAAAATTTTACTATAAATATCAAATTCAATTATGTAGAAAATTTCATGTATAATTATTAAATTTAACATTTAAGATTAAAAATTTTACTATAAATATCAAATTCAATTATGGCTGTTCATTATCTCTGTCCAAGACCAGTATACATAATTAATACTAATAGCAGTGACACAGATAATGAAAAGATTTTTCTTTCTGTATTGTATTCATATATAAATTTAAAGAAGTGGTTTGTCTTCAATGAATCATAACCAAGTGTATGATAACAAGGAGTAAACACACAAAGATAATACACATAAGCATAACTGTCTTATGCGGGAATTGAAAACATGGATATATATATACATTCAGTGTAATGTGAAAAATTTTAGAAAGTTCATTGTAAACAATACACATATATATACTCTAGATACAATTATCTGCATCACAGAGGGAGGAGTAATTTATACGATATCCTAACCATATTTTGTAAAAGAAAGAAAAAAAATTTAGAAGTTACAAATTTAATCATTTTTGTTTTTTGGAAATTTGATTACAAAAATTTAATGCTAAAAATTCCTCAAACATTTGGCAAATCTTATTAATGTACTGCCTATGATGTATAAAAATTTTGTTATTGATTTCAGCAAATTCCACACCTAACAGTTTTTGGACCTTCCCTAGAGATTTGATATCAAATTCTCCCTTTAGCAAAGAAACTACATGATCAATATCACCTATTATTTCTATGTTGCTTGCCTCTGGCCTGGATTTGATATCCCTCTTTTCTCTGAAGTTAAACAAATTTTGGTCATAATGTATGTTAGCCTTAGCACAGAATTTTTTAACATCATTATGACTTCTCAGCCTATGTTTATCACCCCTCACTGAGTAGTAAACATCAGTTCGAGTTCCATCAGGCCTGGGTACAGCTTTCCTTTCCCAATCTATGTTTGAACAGGGGGTCAGATCGGAATCAGCAGGAGAGTCCTCTTCCTCACTAGTATGACTAGTGTCATGGCTCTCACCTGCTTCTTCCTCTGACTCACTATCCAAACATCCCGATCCTGAATCTGATGTTCGAGTAAAACCCGATTTCTTTTGGGTGAAGTTTCTAGGTCGAATGGGGTCCAGGACGCCTTCCGCTGCTTCCATCTCCTCAAAACGGACATTGCTTATTTCTAATATTTTTCCTTCTTTCACAAGAAGAATTCTATAGCCCCTGGTATTTTCTGCATATCCTACCATAACTCCCAGTTGAGCTCTTAGGTCTAGCTTCTTCCTAAGCTGTTTTGCAATACCAGCATAAGCCTTACATCCAAAAACTCTGAGATGGGATACAGCAGGCTTCTTCCCATAGTACAATTCGTGTGGAGTTTTAACTTTAAATTTATGGCAAATCCTGTTCTTTGTATAAGTAAAACATAGGATTGCCTCTGCCCACATTTTGTCACCAACTTTGCTTTGATTAAGCATTGCCTTGACACAATCTAACGCTGTCAGGTTGAATCTTTCAGATACCCCGTTTTGTTCGGGTGTATAAGTGTTAGATCGTTCATGCTTAATCCCTAACTTTTTCAAAAAAGCTTTAAATTGACCGTGACAAAATTCCATGCCGTTATCAGTACGGATGCACAAAATCTTTTTGCCTAATTGTCTCTCCTGACAAGCTTGAAAATCCTGAAAAACTTTGAACACATCTGATTTTTGTTTTAAAATAAAAACAAACACCTTGCGGCTAAAATCGTCTGTAATAGTCAAGAAGTATTTGTTTCCCCCCAATGAAGCTACAGGCATTGGACCACAAACGTCCATGTGCAGTAATTGCAAAGGTTCTGTAGATCTAATCCTGCCTATTGGTTTGTACGAAACTCTCTTAGATTTTGCAAGTTTGCAATGAATGCAATTTACTTTTGCATATTTTAATTTTGGGAGTCCGTTTGCCGCGGAAACTTTACTTGTTTGGTGCAAGTAGTCTGAGTTAATATGGCCATATCTTCTATGCCATAATTCAGTTTTGTTCAGAATTTCAACTGTTGAACCACTAATTTTATTTGACTTTGATTTTAAATCAGATTTGTTTTTCCTTTTATTCAAGTTAGGCCTAATTTTGTTTTGACTTTGACTATTTGTTGCAGGGGTTTTTCTAACCTGTTTAGAATTTTTGTCCCTATCCTGATCTCCTTTACGGCCCTCAACACAACTATTTAAACTTTTAGTTGAGTACTGTGGTTTTAAGAAATACAATCCTTCTTTACGTTTAGCGTAAAAGAAATTTTCTCCCTCAGGAGTCTTAAACCATAGAACACCTTTGGCTGCACTAAAAGAATAGCCCTGCTCTTCTAATACAGATGCGGCCAACAAGTTACGCCGTAATTTTGGTGAATACATAACATTTTGTAGCACAATATTATTTGTATGATCTTTAAATTTAACATACATGTTCACCGTTCCAATAGCCTCAACTGGGCTTTCCATATCACCCACTGCTAGCGATATAGATGTATCCTTACATTTATCAAATTTTGAAAACATTTTAACATCATTACAAAAGTGTCGCGTAGCAGCGGTGTCAATCACCCAGCTGAGCCTATTGTCAGGATTATCAACAATATTAGCTTCTACATTTATATTTGAAAATACTTCAATAATACTAGAGCTAGTCATCTTTTTCAATTTTGGGCATTGTGCCTTTACATGACCATTTTTATTACACATAAAACATGGTCCTATGACCTTAATAGACTTTTTAACTTTGGTGACATTTTTGCATTTAGCGCTAACATTTGAAAAATATACAGATGAATTGGAACTTACATTATTATTGTCATGATCCTTCCTCAACTGTCTAATCCTGCCCTCCTCCAAAGACAGTTCTTTCTGAATTTTATCCAATTTAAAATCAGTATCGCTCCAGCGATAAATGATTTGAATGATACTCTGGTACTGGTCTGGGAGATACCGGATGGCTTGGAATGCCACGTACACATCCTCCACGGGGTGATTCACGTTCTTGAGCTTGGTGACAGCTTTCCTTATCCTCGTACAGAATATGTCGATGGGCTCCTCGATTTCCGGGCGTAGACTGAAAAACTCGTCCAACAGATGAACTAAATTAGCGCGCGTTGGGGCCTCAAAATGCGCCTCCAACTTCTCCCACGCATCCGCCGGGCTGTCGCCGATGTCGAGCAGTTCTCTGTACTCCGCCGAGATATTTCGAAACAGGATGGAAAGTGCGCGGTCGCTACTGCGCATGTACTCCTCTCGCTCGCGGCGTGACGTAGATTCGTCGACTGGTAATGCAGTACGGTTGATGTGGCCGTAACATCCTTCTCCTTTCAGGATAAATGAAATTTCATTACGCCAGGTGACGTAATTGTCCCTGTTTAACGCTTCTATGCCGTTGCTCACCTCCATAGTCTTTAACTGTGACTAGAGTGCGTTGTTTACCTTTCTGCTTGATGCAAATGGCGCCGGTCGCGGCCCCCGTCGATGGAATTCACAACTCTTCACTGCTGCTTTATCACGGATAAAAGTTATGGCCTTGACATACTACGGCCCATAACCAAATGTCGGCTGCTATTTGCTGTGTTAGCTAAGTGACTTGACTAGAAAATTTGAAAGTCATTTGCAGATTTAGCAGTGTTGGTCATATCCCTATCCGAAGTGCTGGTAGAAAAATTTTTGTAGCAGATGATACGCAGTAGTGATGTGTTTTCTCAAGAAAGAAAGCTCGTTAAACACAAACACAATTTATTTGTTGTGAGATCCATTGCATCAGATGAAGTTACAAAATAAAACACTGTAACATTCGTTGCAAAGCAAAACTATATACAATGAGCTAGCAAGCTCATGAAAAAGGTTTTGAATAGTCTATGACTAGGCACACACTCTCAGTTACTATAACATCGGTAAGTAGAAAAAACAGCTACTGTACCACACATGCCGTGTACGTTAATGAAGCCACCATCATCAGGTCACACGTCATGGCTTTAGAAGTTAGACTACTCTCTACCGATCAAGGTCTGCCTTCCATACAAGGTCTTTCACCGTCGATCACCGTCTGATCGATCTGACTATACGTCGAGTCTTAAGTCTGCATAACTACAAGATCTTAAACTCTGAAAAGTCTCCCACGTCTACTACATGGTCAGTCAAGGTCTGTAAAGTCTCTGAATAACTGAGAATGTGTCCTATCATATATACACTGTGATGGGTACGCTCCGGAACACAACCGTTGACGGCAGCGCCCTCACTATATGCAAATCAGAATGCGCGCGCGGCGAGATGGCGATTTGCATGAATGGCATGTTCTGTTCCCGTCACGAGTCGTTCACGAGAACGGTAGAACCATTCTAAAAATGTAAACACGTTCTCGCGATAACGAGAATCGCGACGAAAACAGAACCAAGTTTCCAACAGTTTCCAACACCTCGGATAGCTCGCGCTGGATCTTTTCCAATGTGAAATCCTTGTCCTCCCATCTGTATATTTTCTGCACTATGCTTTGAAAGTCGTCCGAGAGGTATCTGATGGCTTGGAATGCCACATAAACACTTTCCACCATGTGCTTAACGTCCTTCAGCTTGGTGACCGCTTTCTTTAAACGCATGCAGAAGATATCCACTGGTTCATCTGGCTCCGGACGTAGGCTAAAGAACTCATCCAATAAGTGCACTAAATTAGCATGAGTCGGTGCTTCGAAGTGTGTCTTTAACTTATCCCACGCATCTGCCGGATCGTTGTTAATATCTATTAACTCTTGGTAGTCCGATGAAACATTCGGGAACAGGATAGCTAACGCACGGTCTCTTCTGCACAGGTACTCATCATAGTCACACCGTGACGTCTTCTCATCCACCGGTAACGCTGTTCGGTCTACAAATCTGAAACAGCCCTCTCCTTTCAGAGCGAATGAAATTTCTTTTCGCCATGTGACGTAGTTGTCTCTCGTCAATGCACTAATTTTATTTGCCTCCATGGCAAGATAGTCTCTTAGAACTGAACTGAATAGTTTTTGTTTACACTTTCATCGACATGCAAATGGCACCATCCGCGGCCCTCGTCGACAGGATTCTCTGCTTCTTTATGGAACACTAACACTTCTAAATTAGATTTTGAACATTGTTATGGGGGAGCTAGTGCCCATAACCTGATGGAAAATTAATAATATAACTTTGGTAGCTCATTCATAATAGACCTGTTGGTCCAGCAGAAAGATAGATAGATGACGTTACACTCATGCATATAACCTGTCAGGATTTACAGGATAAACCTTCTGGTTATAAAATTTAAATGAGGTACGAAATCTTCGCTGGAATTTAAGCAGGGTTGCAGTGATAACGTCAAATGATAGTTGTAAAAATACAACTAACTGTAGAGGTGTTGAAAATAACAGTTCCAATTTGGTTCAAATCACTTTTATTTAAGAAGCGAATCCATCGCATTTGCTTCATTTGCTTATTCATGGCAATGTAAAGCAAAGCAAAGCATAATATGTACAAAAACATGAGCTCTCATGCTCATTCGTAAAGTTTCAGTAGAAGTTTCATGCTGAGACACATTTCTGGTTAAAGCATAAATACACGAGTAAGTAGAACAAACTTTTCAAAACTTACGTAATTACGTGCATTTCCCGATGCCACCTATAGCTGGTCACACGCTATGGCAAAAACTTTGAACTTCACGGATTAACACTGCATAAAGTCCACAACATGGAAAAACATGGTCTTCTTAACTGAGAACCACAAAATCTTTAAGTTCCACTATTACTTAGATTCATCATCCACGTCAACCGATAAACATTATCATAACATTCGACTACATCGAACAAGACTCTGTGTAGATCCGTCTGCGATCAGGTCTGTCTGATACGATCAGGTCCGTCTATCAGCGATCCATAAGATTCGTATGCATTGTAACTGCATCGTATGCTTAAACCAAAAATGTGTCCTGTTGGAAAATTTAAAATTTGAAGAAGCAAAGTACGCACTGGCATAGAGTTAATAAGTGTTGGCTGGGTCATAAAAGTATGCAGATCCAGTTTCAAAGAAAAACATCGTTCACTTTATTTCATGAGAAACATAACTAGGCAAGTTACACATTTCAGGTTTCCATGCCACAAAACATCAAAAAAATACTATGTACAAAAAGTTTGCAATTGTAAATAATCAGACAGAAATTCCTTGAAGCATGGGTAGTAATTAACTATACTACCTCTATCACTTGCGTGTATTTGCAGCCACCATTGAAGGTATCACACTTGGCAAAGGAAAACCAAAGGATAAGACATCAGAAGAATATTTAACGTGATTTCCAGACATATGTAAGTAAATTTAATGTTCAATACATACTGGTCTAAACTGACCATCTCTGCGTCCGTCTCGACTAAAAACCATCGTCAAACGATATCCCGCAGTGCTTCTGTCTAAAGCATTTCTGTCTGCCTGCATCAGACCATCAGTGTCTATGTCTTACAAAGCCTTCTCCACTCCGTTCTGGATCAGACTGAGTGGAATCTCTCTGATTGATGTTTGCTTCAAGAAATCTCTGCCTTATATATCCGAGAATGGACTGTTCCGGAAACGCCCCCGGATATGCAAATCATATGCGTACGCATTGAGAACTGATTTGCATGAAACCTCATGTTGAAAAACGTCACGGTTCACGCCAGTGAACGGGAAGAGTCGTTCATATTAAATTTGCATAAACGCCCGTTCACGGGAACGTGAATCGCGATGTATTGATTTTTTTTTCCAACGTGTCCAGCCTTTATATCCGACGATGGGTGCATTCCAGAACACAATCGTTGCCGGAAACGCCATCTGGATATGCAAATCAGGATGCGTGAGCGGCGAGAAGGTGATTTGCATGATAAGCCCAGTTTTGTCCACATCACGTACATTCACGAGAACGGAAAAATCATTTAGAATAATGACGTCACGCTCCCGCGAAACGAGAATCGCGATGTAAACAAAACCAAGTTTCCAACAAGTATAACTACCAAAATTTAAGTTTCAAGAAAATTTAAGTATAATTATCAAATTCAACATTTAAGATTAAAAATTTATTATAAATATCAAATTCAAGTTTAAATATAACTATTAAATTTAACATTTAAGATTAAAAACATCAAATTCAAGTTATCAGAAATTTAAGTATAACTATTAAATTTAACATTTAAGATTAAAAACATTAAATTCAAGTTATAGAAAATTTTATGTATAACTAGCCGCCTTTGGCGACCAGCCTGTTCGCTACCCTTGAAAATTCTGACCGTGGCAAACTCGTTGGCGCGACCTACCAGAAAGGTGTAAGGTAACTGCTTGGAAGGCCAGGAAGTGCCACACAATTTAGACCGGAACCCAATGGGGGAGGCATCCAAAGAGACCGTACCCTCCTTCCCCTACCACAAACCTCTCGGAAGGACTTGCAGTCCCACACGTTTAACGTGATCGTACTCCGCGTGAACACGGCTGCAGTTTTGGCAATGGCGGGAATCGAACCCGGGCCTACCGAGTGAAATTCCCGCGCGCTGACCACTGGGCTACCGTGCCATCCGCGACAATCTCCATAACTTTATTTTTATTCGGCAATTTTGGGAATCGAACCCGGGCCTACCAAGTGCAAATCCCGCGCACTAACCACTGGGGTACTTCACCCTCCGCGATATTCTTCATAACTTATTTTTTATTCACCCAATTTAGACCGGAACCAAGTGGGAGAAGCATCCACAGGGACCGTACCCTTCTTCCCCTACCACCAACCTCTCGGAAGGACTTACAGACCCACATGTTTAACGTGATCGTACTCCGCGTAAACACGGCGGCAATTTTGGGAATCGAACCCGGGCCTACCGAGTGCAATTTCCGCGCGCTAACCATTGGGCTACTTTGCCCTACGCGACAATCTCCATAACTTTCTTTTTATTCATCCAATTTAGACCGTACCCTCCTTCCCCTACCACCAACTTCTCGGAAGGACTCACGGACCCACATGTTTAACGTGCTCGTACTCCGCGTAAACACGGCGGCAATTTTGGGAATCGAACCCGGGCCTGGTAACTGGTTGGACGGCCAGGATGTGCCACCCAATTTAGACCGGAACCCAGTGGGGGAGGCATCCACAGGGAACGTACCCTCCTTCCCCTACCACCAACCTCTCGGAAAAACATACGGACCCATATGTTTAACGTGATCGTACTCCATGTCAGTGGCGGAAATCGAACCCGGGCCTACCGCGTGCAATTCCCGCGCGCTAACCACTGGGCTACTTCGCCCTCCACGACAATCTCCATAACTTTCTTTTTATTCACCCAATTTAGACCGTACCCTCCTTCCCCTACCACCAACCTCTCGGAAGGACTCATGAACCCACATGTTTAACGTGATCGTACTCTGCGTGAACGTGGCGTAAGTTTTGGCAGTGGCGGGAATCGAACCCGGGCCTACTGAGTGCAATTCCCGCGCGCTAACCACTGGGCTGCCGCGCCCTCCGCGACAATCTCCATAACTTTCTACATATTCACCCAATTTAGATGGGAACCCAGTGGGGGAGGCATCCACAGGGGCCGTATCCTCCTTCCCCTACCACCAACCTCTCGGAAGGACTTACGGACCCACATATTTAACGTGATCGTATTCAACGTAAACACGGCGGCAGTTTTGGCAGTGGCGGGAATCGAACCCGGGCCTACCGCTAACTTCCCGCGCGCTAATTTGCAATTTAAAATGACCATATGCTTAATTCCATCATCCTCATTCCATTGTTTCATTGTTCCATCATTTAAAATATCCATAAAATTAAAATATCCAAAAGTTAAAATATACATTTAAAAAATCCAGATCGTCCCATCATTTAAAATATAAATATAATAATTTATATAGAGCAAAGGCGCTCTATTCAGAACCGTGACGTCACCTCTGTTGGAAAATTTAAAATTTGAAGATAGCAAAGCACGCACTGTCAGAGTCAATAAGTGTTGGCTGGGTCATGAAAGTACACAAGTCCAGTTTTAAAGAAAAACTTCGTTCACTTTATTTGGTGAAAAACACAACTCCGCATATTACACGTACCTGGTAATTTTCCATGCCATAAAACATCAAAAATATACTATGTACAAAAAATTTTTTTAGTTGTAAATGACTAGACAGAGATTTCTTGAAGCATTTGGTAGTAAGTTACTATACTACCTCTATCACTTGCGTGTATTTCAGCCACCATCACTTGGCAAAGGGAAACCAAAGGATAGAACATCAGGAAAATCTTTAAAGCGGCTTCCGAACGTTTGTAAGTAAATTTAACGTTCAATACATGCTGGTCCAAACTGACCACATCTGCATCCGTTTCGACTATTCACCGTCGTCAAACGATATTCCGCAGTGCTTCTGTCAAAAAAACATTTCTGTCTGCCTGCATCAGACCATCAGTGTCTATCTCGTCTGATCTCGATCGACTCCGACCTTCTCATTTGCTTCAAGAAACCTCTGCCCTATATATCCGAGAATGGACAGTTCCGGAAACGCCCCCGGATATGCAAATCAGATGCGTACGCATTGAGAACTGATTTGCATGAAACCTCATGTTGAAAAACGTCACGGTTCACGCCGGTGAACGGGAAGAGTCGTTCATATTAAATTTGCATAAACGCCCGTTCACAGGAACGTGAATCGCGATGTATTGATTATTTCCAACAATCGGCCCCCTCATGCAAATCCTTAAGTCTCAATGCATATGCAAAAGAAAACTTACTCTGAGAAACCAAGGTATATCAATAAACACCAAGGCCCCCAGTATCCTATCAAACATATAATGAAGGAAAAAATGTAAAGTATTATATCATTATTAAATTTAAAAAGATTTTGTATAAGCATAGAATTTAAGTTTACTTTAAATTTGAGTATAAACACTATAATTCAAAAAGCTTAAAAAAAATTTAGTCTATTAACACAATATAAGTATACATAATTAATACTATTAGACTGCATTGATATACCAAATATTTAAAAATACATGATGCAAGTAATTAGATAATAAAATTCCTTTATCAAAACTTTCAACACATACTTTTTACCAAGTTGAAAAATACAAAATTTTATACACATAAGCTATTATTTAGCATCATGCGGGTCATGGAAAATGGATGTATATACAAAGGTGTAAAGTGAAAAAGATTCAATATCACAAAAATTTATACTCAAGATATACTATCTTATATCAATGAGGTTTAAGATAAACAATAATGTATATATATGACATCTTTTTAAAAAAAAATTCCCAAGTTGTAAATTCAATTTAGTATTTAAAATTTTCTTTAGACTAAACATTTAATCTCAAAAAGTTTTGATTTAGTTTTTAAAAATTTTATTACAAAATTTAAGTATTATTTCCTTAGTCATTGGTTTAGTAAAGTGATCTGCTAAGTTATCTTTACTATTTACAAATTTAACATTAAAAGATTCATTGACTATTAAATTTCTTAGGAAATGATATCTAACATCAATATGCTTAGTTCTGTTGTTTTCAATTGGAGAGTTAGAAAAATTAATGGCTGCTTGGTTGTCGCTAAAAATAACACTGTTACTTTTATTAAAGTTTAACCCAAGTAAATGACATTCTTCTATTATGTTTTGTACCCATACCATTTCCTTAGCGGCTTCAGTTAGTGATACGTATTCAGCTTCCATGGTTGATAAGCTGACACACTTATGTTTAAAGGTACGCCAAGAAATAGGTACATTGTCAATAAAGAGTATCATGCCTCCAAGTGAAACACGGTCATCACTGTTTGCAGCAAAGTCAGAATCTGAGTAACAATTTAATTTTAACTCCTGAATGTTAGATAAATTCAACATATAGTTTTTAGTCTTTTCAACATATCCTAAAAGTCTTAACAATGCATCCCAATGCTTAATTCCAGGGTTTTCTTGAAATTGAGATAATATATTGATGGCGTAACAAATATCAGGTCTAGTCCTACTAGATATGAAAGCCAAACACCCAATTAAGCTCCTATAAGGAAAACTTTGCATTTGCTTTATTTCTTCACTTGTCTTTGGACAATCTATTCTACTTAGAATATTCCCTTTAGAAATGGGAAGTGAAGTAACTGGATATTTATACTGTTGAAACATTTGACATACTTTATCTATATACTGACTTTGATGTATAAAAAATTTATTGTCACACTCTTTAAATTCCACGCCTAAAAGTTTTCTAATTTTTCCTAATACCTTGATATCAAATTCTATGCTAAGTAATGAAACAATGTGGTCTATGTCCCTTTGATACTTTGAGAAGAGAATTATGTCATCCACATAGACTAGCATAAGAACTTTGCTATTGTAAATATATGCACAATTACACCATTGAAGTTTTAAAAAATTTAATTCTTTTAATTTGGTGTCAAGTTCATTAAACCATTCTCTTCCACTTTGATGAAGACCGTAAATGGCTTTCTTCAACAAACAAACATAATCAGGCTGTTCCTGATTGACATAACCTTGAGGCTGTTTCATATATACCTTTTGACTCAATTTAGCATAGAGATAGGCAGATTTGATATCTAATTGGAAATGCATCCAGCCAAGCATGCATACGAAAATTGAGAAGAATGCTCTAATTAAGTTGAAGTTAACAACAGGGCTAAAAACTTCATCGTATGATTCTCCCTTTTTCTGACCATACCCCTGGGCTACCAAACGAGCTTTAAACCTTTTGATTTTCCCATTCTCGTCTTTCTTAATGGTGTAGACCCATCTATTGCCTATATGCTTTTGTGAGGTGGATGCAGGAACTAGTTCCCAGACACCCCTCTCTTGCATTACGGCCATTTCTTCATCCATAGCTTTACACCATTTTTCGGACTGGGAAGATTTAATAGCAGCGTTGTACCCTTTTGGTATATTTATTTCAATATTGCTTGCTTCTGGTCTGCCTCTGACCCTTTTAAGACCTTTATTTTCCCGAAAATTAAACAGTTGCTGATCAAATTGTATATTCCTTTTATCACAATATTTCTTAACATCATTGTGCGACCTCAGCCTTTTATTATCTCCTTGAGCGTAATAATACACATCGGTTCTACTCCCATCGGGTCTTGGAACCGTCTTTCGCTGCCAAGCAATATCCGAGCAAGGAGTCATACTGGAGTCAGCAGGAGAGTCCGTTTCCTCACTGGATTCAGACGGATCGTCACCAGTGTCTTCACTCTCTCCTGCCCCCCCATCAGACTGCTCTCTCGGATATTCCCCGTCAGAGTATTCTGAAAGGTTATCTCTTGATATCCCTGAGGAGATATTTCTGGGACAAATTGGGTCCAGGATGCCTTCCGCTACATCACCCTCATCAAACCTCACATTGCAGGTCTCAATTGTTCGTTTCTCCCCTGACAAAAATATCCTATAGCCCTTAGTTTTAGTAGCATAGCCTACCATCACCCCTTCTGTAGCTTTCATGTCTAACTTCTTTCTGAGCTGACTGGGTTTGCCTACATATGCTCTACAACCAAAGGTTCTAAGATGTTTGACTGAAGGTTTTCTACCACTGTAGAGTTCATGTGGAGTTTTAGTCTTAAATTTGTGACATATTCGATTTTTAGTGTATGCAAAACACAATATTGCTTCCGCCCAGAATCTGTCATGTAATTTGCTGTCGTTCAACATGGCTCTAACACAGTCAAATGCGGTTAAGTTGAATCGCTCTGATACTCCATTTTGCTGTGGGGTATATGTGTTAGTCCTCTCAGCCTTAATACCGATACCCTTCAGGTAATTTTTGAACTTATCATGGCAGAATTCCATCCCATTATCCGTCCGGATACATAGAATTTTAGTACCTAACTGCCTTTCTTCTCTGGCCTGAAACTCTTTAAAATGTGAAAATACTTCTGACTTCTGTTTCATGAGGTAAACAAAAACTTTTCTACTATAATCATCTGTTATAGTTAAGACATACTTGTTCCCACCATATGAGGCTGTGGGTAAGGGACCACACACATCCATGTGTAACAATTGCAATGGTTTAGTGGACCTTATCCTACCGGTGGGTTTATACGATACTCTCCTAGACTTAGCCAATTTACACGATTTACAATTTAACTTTTTGTATTTAAGCCTAGGAAGTCCGTTTACGGCAGAAACTTTGCTGGTTTGGAGGAGATATTCAGCGTTTATGTGGCAATATCGTTTATGCCAAAGACAGTTTGTACTATTAAGTTCAGTTACAGAACTGCTAGGCTTAGATATTGAACTATCCACATTTCTATTCTGCTTAGTTTTTGTTTTGTCAGATTTAAATTTAGTTTCTTTAAGATTAGGTGCTATTTTTACTTTGTCTATTTTTCTGGAAGCACTAGGATCCCTATCCTTGGATTTCTTATCCTTTTTGTGTTTCTTGTCTCCATCTCGATCCCTATCTTTAGATTGACGGTTTTCTACGTTATGTTGTTCCTGGGTACTATACTTAGGTTTTAAAAAATATAACCCATCCTTTCTTTTTGCATAAAAGAATTTCTCCCCTTTAGGTGTAAAAAACCATAGAACCCCATTAGCTCCATTAAAACTAAAATTTTGTTCCTCAAGAACAGATGCAGCTAATAAATTTCTCCTAAGTTTAGGAGAATACATAACATTTTCCAATTTGATAATACTTTGTTTTTCCTTAAATTGGACATACATTTCCACCGTCCCGATAGCCTCAACTGGACTTTCGACATCCCCTACTGCTAGCGACATTGAAGTGCCTTTGCACTCATTAAATTTTGAAAATAACTTAATGTTATTACAGAAATGTCGCGTAGCAGCAGTGTCTACTACCCAGCTGAGTCTATCGCTAGGATCGATTACAGTATTAGCCTCAATCTGTGGAGACCCAAGAAATTCCACAATACTAGATCCATTATTTCTACTGCAATTAGATTTAGTATGACCTAGTTTGTTACACTTAAAACACTTAATTTTACTTTTAGAAATATTTACATTATGACTAGAAGTATTTACATTAGACACATTATGAGATACATTTGGAAATTTAAGTTTAGACACATTTACTCTATTTACAAATTTCTTAGAAGTAAAATATGCAGAATTTGAACTCACAGTTTTGGAAAAGTCACTTGCTTGCTGCCTCAGCCGGCTCTCCTCCGCTGCTAGCTCTGCTTGTATTTTGCTGAGCTTGAAGTCCGAGTCATTCCATCGATATATAATTTGAATGATACCTCGGAATTCTTCCGGAAGGTACCGTATCGACTGGAATGCTACATACAGGTCTTCAATGGGGTGTTTCGCGTCTTTAAGCCTCGTCACGGCCTTCCGCAGTCTTGAGCAAAAAATATCAACAGGCTCGTCTGGCTCCGGCCGAACGTCGAAGAACTCATCTAGTAATCTAACCAGGTTGGCTCTGGAAGGCGCTTGAAAATGTTCTTTCAAGGTATTCCATACTTGACTAGGTTCGTCGGTGACGTTTATCAACTCCTTGTATTCCGAGGATAAACTTTGATAAATGATGGCTAATGCTCGGTCTTTCCGGCGATAAAAATCATCATAGTCGCGGCGACTTGCATCTTCCTCGATAGGCTTAGCACTTCCATCTACGTGTCCGAAACATCCTTCTCCCTTGAGGACGAATGAGATGTCGGTACACCAGGTGACGTAGTTGTCCCGCGTCAGCAACTCCGTTCTACTTGCCTCCATGGCCACTTGTAGTTTTGAAGAAGCAGAAGCAAAAGTTCTTGTACACTGTTTACGTTTACACTGTTGCGTTTCGTTGTTCACACGAACTTCAAAATGGTGCCAGGTGCGGCCCCCATCTGAACACTGGAACGATTTCTTTAAAGATACTTGCACTTATGACTCTATTGGGCGTTGAACTGGCCCCGTAACCGTTTCTTGTTGCGAAAATTTAAAATTTGAAGATAGCAAAGCACGCACTGTCAGAGTCAATAAGTGTTGGCTGGGTCATGAAAGTACACAAGTCCAGTTTTAAAGAAAAACTTCGTTCACTTTATTTGGTGAAAAACACAACTCCGCATATTACACGTACCTGGTAATTTTCCATGCCATAAAACATCAAAAATATACTATGTACAAAAAATTTTTTTAGTTGTAAATGACTAGACAGAGATTTCTTGAAGCATTTGGTAGTAAGTTACTATACTACCTCTATCACTTGCGTGTATTTCAGCCACCATCACTTGGCAAAGGGAAACCAAAGGATAGAACATCAGGAAAATCTTTAAAGCGGCTTCCGAACGTTTGTAAGTAAATTTAACGTTCAATACATGCTGGTCCAAACTGACCACATCTGCATCCGTTTCGACTATTCACCGTCGTCAAACGATATTCCGCAGTGCTTCTGTCAAAAAAACATTTCTGTCTGCCTGCATCAGACCATCAGTGTCTATCTCGTCTGATCTCGATCGACTCCGACCTTCTCATTTGCTTCAAGAAACCTCTGCCCTATATATCCGAGAATGGACAGTTCCGGAAACGCCCCCGGATATGCAAATCAGATGCGTACGCATTGAGAACTGATTTGCATGAAACCTCATGTTGAAAAACGTCACGGTTCACGCCGGTGAACGGGAAGAGTCGTTCATATTAAATTTGCATAAACGCCCGTTCACAGGAACGTGAATCGCGATGTATTGATTATTTCCAACAACCTCCACCTTGACGTCCCCACCCACCACCTTCCCTGCTTCAGCGGGGGAGAAACGAAGCGTCACGCCGAGCGGAACGGCGAGAAATTTAAAATCATGACGTCTTTAAAATTGCGATCCTGAAGGCAATTTTCATTATTTCTGGACCAGATTAGACTTGTAAGAATGCCAGATGTTTGACCTTTCTGAAAATGTAAATTATTAGTCGAAATTATGAGTACTTTTCACGATGCGAGAATTTAAAAACCAAAAATCGTTTTCTTGAGCAAAAAGTGACTTTTGTTTTAAAATCTTTAAAAAATATTAGAAATCGAAATTCAGATTTGAAATTGATATATTTTTACTCGAAATTCTCTGCTCTTTCCGATGGTGTGATTTGTTTTTTTCTACGATGTCTGGATCGTGGAGAAAAAAGGGCAAAAAACGGTCGAAATCGCATAAAACATTAAATAAATAAAAAAATAATTAAAATTTTAAAAATCGGTTTTCATGTGTCCCCTTCCCTCCCCCCCGGGTCTCCGATTGCCAAATTTCGTAGCTCTCCGACGCGCGGTCGCGAAACGTATAGTGTATAAGACAGACACACAGACATTGCCTTTTATTATATAGACTACTAAATTAAACATTTAAGATTAAAAATATCAAATTCAAGTTATAGAAAATTTTATGTATAACTATTAAATTTAACATTTAAGATTAAAATTTTATTATAAACATTCAATTTAAGTTATAGCAAATTTTAGTTTTCATTATCTCTGTCCAAGATCAGTATACATTATCAATACTATTAACAATGACACAGATAATGAAAGATTTCTTTCTGTATTGTTTTTCATATGAAATTCAAAAAAAAATATTCAAGTGGTTTTTATCAATGATGCATAACCAAGTGTATAACAACAAAGACTAAACACACATACTATACACATAAGCATAATTGTCTTATGCGTGAATTGTAAACATAGATATATATATATTCAGTGTAATGTACAAAAATTTAAAAGTTCATTGTAAAATACACATATATATACTCTAGATACAAGTATCTGTATCAAAGAGGGAGGAGTAAATTATATGATATCCTAACCATATTTGAACACACACAAAAAAAAGTTAGAATTTAGAAGTTAGAAATTTAACTTTCATGTTTTGAAAATTTGATTACAAAATTTTAATGCCCTATCCTTGGTCATTGGCTTTGTGAAATAATCTGCTATGTTTTCTTTGGTATTTGCAAACTTAATTTTAAAAGATTCATTCTCAACTAAGTTTCTCAGAAAATGATATTTTATGTCAATATGCTTGGTTCGGTTATTTTCAATTGGGGAATTTGAAAAATTTATTGCAGCTTGGTTGTCACAGAAGATTATGTATGCTATTATTTCTGTTAAATTTTAACCCTAGCTTCATACATTCCTCAATGATATTTTGCAGCCAAATTATTTCTTTCGCAGCTTCTGTCAATGAAACATATTCTGCCTCCATCGTTGACAGACTAACACACTTGTGCTTAAATGTACGCCAAGAAATGGGTACTCTATCTATTAGAAATAATATATTCCTGAGTGACACTCTGTGATCTCTATTGGCAGCAAAGTCCGAATCCAAGTAGCAGTTTAAATTTAAGTTACCAATGCATGATAAATTCAACATGTAATCTTTCGTTTTTTCAAGATATCCCAAAAGTTTAAGTAATGCGTCCCAATGTTTCATGCCTGGATTCTCTTGGAATTGAGACAGAATATTTACAGTGTAACATATGTCTGGTGTAGTTCTACTTGATAAATAGGCTAAACATCCGATCAAACTTCTATATGGGAAATTTTGTATTTGCTTTAATTCTTCATCATTCATTGGGCAATCATTTTTGCTCAATGTGATTCATTTTGTAATAGGAAGTGAAGAAATGGGGTATTTGAATTCTTTAAACATTTGGCAAACTTATACTGCCTTTGATGTATAAAAAATTTGTTATTGGTTTCAGTAAATTACACACCTAACATCTTTTTAACTTTTCCTAGTATTTTGATATCAAATTATTTCTTTAGTAATGAAACTGCATGATCAATTTCACCCTGATGTTTTGAGAATAAAACTATGTCATCCACATAGACCAACATTAATACTTTGTCTTGGTAAAAATATGCACAATTGCACCATTTTAGTTTAAAGAAATTTAATTTTCTCAAAGTGGTGTCAAACTCATTATACCACTCCCTGCTGCTCTGATGTGGGCCATATATTGCCCTTTTTAGCAAACAGACATAATTTTGTTGGTTTGGATTGACATATCCAAGTGGTTGTTTCATGAAAACTTTGGCATTCAATTTATCATAAAGGTACACTGACTTAATGTCTAATTGAAAATGCTTCCAGTTAAGGAAACAGATAAAAATTGCAAAGAAAGCTCTTATCAAGCTAAAATTTATAACAGGACTAAATACTTCGTCATACGAGTCTCCTTTTTCTTGAGAGTATCCCTGAGCCACTAAACAAGCTTTGAATCTCTTCACTTCCCCATTTTCATCCTTTTTGATGGTATATACCCATCTGGATCCGATTATTTTTTGTGAGATGGGCGCAGGCACCAAGTCCCAGGCGTCCCTCTCTCGCATTATGGCTTTTTCATTATTCATGGTGTCTTGCCATTTTTCTGAGCGGGGAGATTCAATTGCTGACTTATAGCATTTGGGTATTATTATCTCTATGTTGCTTGCCTCTGGTCTGTATTTGATATCTTTCTTTTCCCTGAAGTTGAAAAAATTTTGGTTATAATGTATATATAATATGTTAGACTTAGCACAAAACTTTTTAACTTCATTATGACTTCTCAGTCTTCTTTTATCACCCTTTACTGAATAATAAACATCAGTCCTACTTCCATCAGGCCTAGGTACGGCTTTACGTTCCCAGTCGATGTCTGAGCAGGATGTCAGACCGGAATCAGCAGGAGAGTTTTCTTCCTCACTAGTTTGACTAGTGTCATGGCTCTCACCTGCTTCTTCCTCTGACTCACCACCCAAACATTCTGATCCTGAATCCATCGAGCGAGTAAATCTCGATGTCTGTGGGGTGAAGTTTCTAGAATAACTGGGGTCCAGGACTCCTTCCGCTGCTTCCATTTCCTCAAAACGGACATTCCTTGTCTCTATCACTTTTCTATTCTTTGCTAGAAAAATTCTGTAGCCCTTGGTATTTTCAGCATATCTTACCATAACTCCCTGTTGAACTCTTAGGTCTAGCTTTTTCCTAAGCTGTTTTGCCATACCACTATAAGCTTTACATCCAAAAATTTTGAGATGAGATACAGCAGGCTTCTTCCCATAATACAACTCGTGTGGAGTTTTTACTTTAAATTTATGGCAAATCCTGTTCTTTGTGTAAGTCAAACATAGGATTACCTCTGCCCACATTTTGTCACCAATCTTACTTTGATTAAGCATCGCTTTAACACAATTTAAAGATGTCAAATTGAACCTTTCTGATACCCCGTTTTGTTTGGGTGTATAAGCGTTAGATCGCTCATGTTTAATTCCTAGCTTTTTCAAAAAAGATTAGGCTCTCTTAGTTTACTGATTGTGACAAAATTCCATACCATTATCAGTACGGATGCACAAAATCCTTTTGCCTAATTGTCTTTCCTGACATACTTGAATATCTTGAAAAACTTTGAAAACATCTGATTTTTGTTTTAAAACAAAAACAAACACCTTATGGCTAAACTCATCCGTGATAGTCAAAAAATACTTGTTTCCTCCTAATGAAGCTACAGGCATTGGACCACAAACGTCCATGTGCAGTAATTGCAAAGGTTTTGTTGATCTAATCCTGCCTATTGGTTTATACGAAACTCTCTTAGATTTTGCAAGTTTCCAATGAATGCAATTTATTTTTGCATACTTCAACTTAGGGAGTCCATTTTTCGCAGAAACTTTACTCGTTTGGTGCAAGTAATCTGAGTTAATATGGCCATACCTTTTATGCCATAATTCAGTTTTACTCAAAATTTCAACAGTTGAACCACCAATGTTATTTGACTTTGATTTTAAATCAGCTTTGTTTTTACTATTACTCAAGCTAGGCATAACTTTGTTTTGATTTTGTAATTCTTACAGGGGATTTTCTATCCTTTTTAGAATTTTTATCTCTATCCTGATCTGTTTTATGACCCTCAACATTATTATTTAAATTTTTAATTATATACTGAGGTTTTAAAAAATACAATCCTTCCTTACGTTTAGCGTAAAAGAAATTTTCTCCCTCAGGAGTTTTAAACCATAGTACACCTTTAGCTGCACTAAAAGAATAGCCCTACTCTTCTAAAGCAGATGTAGTCAACAAGTTTCACCGTAATTTTGGTGAATACATGACATTGGTTAGAACAATATCACTTTTATGATCTTTGAATTTGACAAACATGTTCACCGTTCCAATAGCCTCAACTGGGCTCTCGATATCATCCAATGCTAGTGGCATAGACATATCCTTGCATTTATTAAATTTTGAAAACATTTTCATATCATTGCAAAAATGACACGTAGGAGTGGTGTCAATCACCCAGCTGAACCTATTGTCAGGATTATCTACTGCATTTGCTTCAACATTAACATTTGAATACACTTCAATAATGTTTGAACTAGTCAACATCTTTAACTCTGAGCATTTTGCCTTTAAATGACCAGTTTTTTTACACATCAAACATGGTCCTATAACCTTAACAGATTTCTTAATTTTAGTGACATTTTTGCATGTAGCATTAACATTAGAGAAATATACAGAAGAATTTAGGCTTACATTATTTCGATCTTTCTTCAATTGCTTAATCCGGCCTTCCTCTTGGGATAACTCCTTTTGGATATTCTCCAGTTTGAACTCTATATCGCTCCAGCGATAGATGATCTAGATAATACTTTGGTAATCATCTGACAAGTACCGGATAGCTTAGAACGCCACGTACACGTCCTCTACGGGATGATTTACGTTCTTTAGCTTGGTGACCGCCTTCTCGTTCGGAAGATATCCACGGGCTCATCTATTTCCGGACGAAGACTGAAACACTCATCGAGAAGACTCACGAGGTTTACGCGCGTTGGAGCTTCAAAATGCGCCTCCAATTTTTCCCACGCATCCGCCAGGCTGTCCTTGATGTCGAGCAATTCTCGGTATTCTGCTGATATGTTCCGGAACAAGATATAGTGCACAGTCGCTGCTGCGCATGAACTCCTCGCATTCACGTCGTGATGTGATCTCGTCAACTGGCAGTGCTGCATGGTTAACATGCCTGTAGCAGCCTTCTCCTTTTAAGAGAAAAGAAATTTCGTTTCGCCAGGTGACGTAATTGTCTCTGCTTAATGCTACAATGCCGTTGCCTGCTTCCATGTTTGGAAAGTCTCTAAACTTTAACTTTGACTAGAGTGCACTTTTGTTTACATTTTCTTTTTGATGTAAATGGCGCCACTTACGGCTCCCGTCGATGGAATTCACAACACTTCACTGCTTGCTCCTTAGCTGTATTATAAGGGCTCTAGTCTGGCCCATAACCAAATGTTGGCGGAATTCAATCTGCTTCGCGATTGTCCTTATAACTTAGCGTGCTGATGTATTAAATTTTTCAATATTTAGCAGAGGATAATAGAAAGTGCATTTGAGAAGTGTTCTTCAATAAAAAGCCAATTCGTCAAACACAAAATCACTTTTATTGTCGTGATATCCATTGCTATGACATGGTTGCAAAAACATTGTAACTTCGTGGCAAAGTCAAACAATATTTACAAAAATGAGCCAGCAAGCTCATAAAAAGGCTGTCAGATATAGTCTATGACTAGGCACGCACTCTCAGTAACTTTTGTCGTTGCCGTAACAGAGGTAAGAAGAGAAAATTACCTTACCACAAATGCCGTGTTCTTTCACGAAGCCACCACCGTCAGGTCACACGTCATGGCATTACACAGAGTCCCAAAACCGCGAAAATTAACTTGGTCTCTTTAAAATTGAAAGAGCCAACACTCGAATCATTTTACCCCATCTTCCAAACTAAACTATCGGAACTAGACTCATACTTTGTTACGCAACTTAGCTTGCAACTAAAACATACTGCAACATACTCAATATAGTATTTGCAACATACTCAGAGTATTTTGCTCGATCTGATCCTGACAGGTCATGAACACAATACCAGTACTGAGAATGCGTCCTATCACATATACGCAGTGATGGGTATGCTTCGGAACACAACCGTTGACGGCAGCGCCCTCACAATATGTAAATCAGGATGTGCGCGCGGCAAGAAGGCAATTTGCATGAATTGCCTGTTCTGTTCTCGTCACGAGTGAAACTGAAAAACTATTCTGAAAATAAAAACAAACATGTTCCCGCAAAACTGAGAATCGCGACGAAAACAGAACTAAGTTTCCAACACCTTTGACCATTCGCTCTTCCCTGCCTCACTTGAGGACAGTCCAATTTCAAATGAGTTCTCGAGCCACACACAAAACACCGGCCCTTTTGGCCTCCCTTTTCGGGTCCCTCATTATATTGCCGTGCCTTTCCGCCCTCGGATCGAAATTGGCCACGCTCCTCTTTCTTAATCATACTGGACCTTTCATTTCCCTGTCCAAGCGCCGCATATGACTTTCCCCTGGCCGTGAAGTACATGTTGCACTCCTTCGCCAGCTCCCTGGGCCTAAACCAGCCATCTCCTTGTCTTATGCCTATATGGGCGTATGTTTCGACGTCCAATCCCTGGGTTATCTTATCCGCTATTATCAAATGATTCACGGTTTCCATATCCTTAGCCCCCTTTAATTTACAGTAATACTCCCTCATGGCCGTTCCCCGAGTTGCGAACTGCACGAAATTCTCGTCAGTCCGACGGCTCATCTTCCTGAATTTTTCCAGGCATGCTTACAGTGACAGTTGGAAATTCTCCAACACAACCCCCTTAATTATCTCATAATCCCCGTACTGCTCCTCTGGAACCTGCGTTAACAAGTCTGCCGCCTTATCTTCCAATAAATTTAATAAAGTTGTTGCTATGAACTCCATTGGTACATTTTCGGAAGCGAACGCCCTCTCCAAACTTGAGAAAAAATAGTCCCAGTGGTCCAACCTTGTGGGTACCTTGACTGTTAGCAGTCTTATTATCCGCACTGTTTCCTCCACTGTCCTGAATCTCATCGGTGCTCCTGTTTCTAAGCTTATTGTTGGACTCTCAGCGTTACCGTGTTCCTGTTCCCTTATTTTTTCCAATTCCATCCTTTCTTGAGATTCCAAATTTAATTTAAATTGCTCCTGTTCTGCCCTTATTTTCATTTCAAATTGTTCCCCTTTCTGGGTTTGCCTTGATCTCTAATTGCTCCTTTTCCAAATTTAGTTTGACCTCTAATTGTTCCTTCTCCAAATTTAGTTTGATTTGCGATTCTTTCTTTTCCACCCTTTCAGCCACAATAGCTGTTAATATCCCTTCTACTAGCTCTTCCTCATAATCCGAGCTGTCCAAAATTAACCTCCTTAACTCAATTTTCAAATTTTGCGGTACCGACTCTACGAGTTCGGCTGCTAATTTAGCCAAATCTGCCTTCCGAGCCCTTGCCAGAAACTCCATTGTTAAGATTAGAATAAAATTATAATTATATGCAAAAAAATAAGGTATTAATACTGTCTACACCAGTCTCTTTCCTCTATTGCAACTGTATTTTCCTCGATATTCAAATATAATTTAACTTAATATGCATTACTTAAATTCACAATGTATTAAAATTACTATACATTAAATAAATATACAATATCTTTACACTTCATAAATGCTCAATCCTAAAATTAATTAAATCCGAGCTTTGGCTAACCAATTTTCCTAACCAAACTGTAGCTCGATTAGAAGGCCTCCTAACTCCTGTTCTGACTATCACCAGACCCTGAGTTTTAAATATGAAACAACCAAAGTAAAAATAAGTCACTCACCCCTTCGTTGAGCTGGTCAAGTTGCATCACACTACGTCGTGGGTGCCTGGATTCCTCGGCGTTGTTGCTTGTTGCGGAGTACTGTCGGAATCTCGGTTGGAAAGCATCAGTTGGAACTGTCATGGTTGGAAGGCAATCTTTTCGTGGGTGCTCCGATCGTTAGCTGTCTTCCGGTCGTTGACTTCCGGCGTTGTTCGGCTGTTGGATCTCAAGCGCTCCCTTCGATGTCTGTTGTTCAAGCTTTAGTGAATTCGGCAGATCTCTTTTTCATCATACATCTCCAAAGCTGCCATCAAGTTTGTAATGATAACCTCGTTGATCGGAGAACGTATGCGTATTGCAAGAAGAAAAAGCCTCCAGAAAAACCGTTCCGTTAAAGATGTAACATCTGAGTTGTTAATGTCGGCATGGTTGGGGATCGTGCTGACCTACGTGATTGTAACGTTCTCTTCAAAAGCATTAATATTCATATCAGGGATGCGATGAAAGTAAAATATAAGTAAGAGTTCCTTCAATATCGTATAGATGAGGCAACATTATCAAATAATAATCAGGTTTATTTAGAACATAGGGATAAATGATAAAGTACAAAAATGGTACTCTCGGGAACAAAGCATGTGACCCGGGCAGTCGTGAAACGTCGACCTGCCCCTAGCAAGATGTTCAAGCGTCTCCCTTTAGCACGCACCGAATGGACTATATATTTGGGCCTTAATCTCCGGACCACCTGGGATAAAACATTCTCGAATGTTTCCCAAGCTCTCGATGTCAAGCCCACCTCGCTTCTCATACCATTATCTCTCCCTCTTCTTGATGATGGCTAAAATGTGCGCTTTCCTCGGAAATCCAAACGCGTTGATAGAAGTTTATTACTTTGTTTTGCCAAAAATTCTAAGCAGGAGGTCTTAGGGTGTACGACCTAAAAAGATGCTGAGGAAATGGTGCAAAAATAGGCCTCGAAAAATATGTGTTTCTCACAGCATCAATGCATTTTTTTATTTGGATAAAGCAAGTTTCAAAACAGTTACACCATTCAGAAGTTGGTATAGAAGAAACATGTGATTTATCAGTTTCAACTGCTTCTTCTGGGCTGTTTAAGCGTTTTATTTTAGATTGTTGGAAGCAAGAAAGTCATTGGGTGTTAAATCAGTTGAATAAGGACAATAACTCATCAGGACAATGTCTTCATTCTTCAACTAAGTGAAAATTTGAAATGCAGTGTGTGAGTTTCCATAGTCATGATGAAAAATGATGCGATGTTTCGTATTTTTGCTGATTTGAGTAAAGATGCCTGAAGGCAAATATTAGACCTTCTACCTTGAGACTCCAAAACTCAGCTGGAATTTGGTATTAATATTTTTGGATCCATAAAATTCTTTTGAATTTGAATCTTTACAGTTCATTTTCATTATTTTCCGCGTGTCACAGTTTAAAGACTAGAATTTCTTATCTATCATCACTTCATCCATTTAAGCTTATAACAGCATTTTCCAGTGCTTCATTCCTATTTTCTGCAGCCATTTTAATCACAATCCATGTAAATGTTATGATCCCTGAACTATGAGAATTATTCTTTCCCACCAAACTTTATTCTAAAAGATATATTTCAAACCAGAACAAACTGGACAGGACTTTTGGATGTCCCTTTAAACCGGGACAATCCCGTCAAACAGGACGTATGGTAAGCCGAATTATAACAGGGTTCTACTGTATTTTATTTTGTAACTGAAAAAGTTGTAGCATTTTTGTTCACGGTTGAAAATTTCCTCAACTGATCAATGTATTTGTTTCCAGAGTTGTTGGGCAGTCGTCTGGAGAATGACTCAATGTTCCAACACAATGCTTCTTTGTGCTACATCAGTGCTGGCAACCTTGAGCGTCTCGCACAGGCTTGGGTAAAGATGCACGAAAATCAAGATATTACTTCTTTGCAGGTCTGTGCAATTTTCTGTTTATGTTTGCTCTTCAATGAATTAGGTTCGGACACAGAATGTGGGAAATATCTGTAAAATCTTTGGAAATTTGGTTAATATTGTATAATTTAAATGATTTTGCTCAATCAAAATAATAGCATTATTTTTACAAAAAAGATTATAGCCACTAATGTGTACAAAAAGTTTGAACATTGTACAACTTTGGCAGGGTAAACGGAACTCTGCTCAGATGATAGGGCAAAATTTTGAAATAGAATAAGACTGACCTCACCGAGTGAATGTATCCAATTGGTATAAATGATATTCCCATTCCCAAATATGCAAGTCATAAATATTTGAAATAGCCTATTTATTCTTCATTGCCAGATGACTGAAAAGTAAACATTTAAAAAATTTTTAATTATATATTTCAAAAACTTATGTTTAGAATTCAACAGAATTTTATATTTAGAATTTTTTGAAACACATAGGTTATGATTGTATAAAATGAATTGTGTGTTACACTCCTTTTTTTAATGATTTCCTACATTCATAAAATCAAGTTTGAAATTGTTTCATTGCAACCTATTGCTTTTGGATTACCATTTTAAAGCAAAAATGATTTCGATACACAATTATTTTTAGTGAAAATCTTTTGGGACATATTAACATTATAAAGTCCAATCTTTTGTTGTCAAGAGGATTCTTCATTTATCAGTTGGCGCACCAAAACAAATTTTTCGCTAAGAACTTTTTATCTCCATAATTGCGCTAGAACAGAGTGGGCAAGTAGATTGAGTTATCCATAGATTTCAGCCCTATTAGCCATATGTCTTTCCTTTTAAAGACTATTGAAAAACTTATTGACAGGTATATTAGGGAAGACATTCTGGCTTTAATGCTGCTGTCTAACTCCCATCATGCCTATCAACCGGGTAAATCGACAGATACTGCCCTTTACAGTCTCTCCTTTATGTTGGAAAGAAACTTGAATGCTAAGAAAATTGCTCTAGCTGTTTTTCTTGACATTGAGGGTGCTTTTGATAAAGTGCTCATTGATACCATCCTTCATGCTCTTGACAGGAAAGATGTTATGACTCACTGAATCAAGAACCTGTTATCTACCAGGTATATCTGTTCTTCTTTACTCGGTGATAACATGACAGTTCATGCTCTTGCAGGTTGTCCACAGAGAGGTTTTCTTCTTTCAGCAATTTTATGGTGTCTAGTTGTGGACTCTCTTTTGGAGAACATAACTAGTTCTGGCTTATCCTGCATTGGATATGCTGATGATGTTGTAATCGTTGCTAGAGGCAAGTTTGGTAATACTGTCTCTGATATTATGTCTGGTGCCTTTAGGAGTGTTGAGTCATGCTGCAATAATGCAGATCTCTGTTAATCCGCAAAAGACAGCCATGGTTGCATTTACCAGAAAATGTATTCTCAACCTTAGAGACATTTGTTTCTTTGGTCAGAAGCTTATCTGTTCTAAAGAAGTAACATTCTTAGGAATTTATTTTGATATGGGCCTCAACTGGAAGAGACACTTAGAGTCAGATGTGAAACTGCCAAGTTAGATTTAATTAGGTTCCAAAGGATGGTTTGTATTGCAATCTCTGGGTACATGAAAACTACTCCCACTGCAACTCTTTTGCTCGGACTGCATCCTCTATACATGCATATCGAGACTGGGGCTCTCATAAACCTGAAAAGACTCAAATATTTGGGTCACTGGAAAGATTACTCAAAATATTTGTCTTGGAGTAATCTTAATAGTAATGTTATGAATCTCTATATGCTATCTGATGGCATTTTTGTCAGGTATATCTTTGACAAGCCTTATGGGATTCAGGTCCTTTCACGGGATGACTGGAGGAAGACTCCTACCTGCAATAAGAAGTGCATTGTGTGGTACACTGATGGCTCCAAGCTAGACAGTAGCACTGATGCCAGAGTATGCTGTCTAGATGATGGTACAATACTGTTTTACCCACTTGGCAGCTATGCTACTGTCTTTCAGGCTGAGGTCTTTGTTATTCTAGTGTGTTATAGAATTTGCTCTGACAGAAATTACAGGACTCACCAAATCTATATCTGCACTGATAGCCAGGCTGCTCTTATGGCTCTAGGGAAATCTACTATAACCTCTTTCCTTGTTTGGGAGTGCTATACTGCACTTTAATATCGCCAGCAACAATCAAGTCACACTTTACTGGGTGCCTGGGCATTCAGGCATTTCAGGTCATGAATTGGCTGATGAGTTAGCTAGAAGAGGTTCGAGCACACCCTTTGTTGGTCCACAGCCAGCTGTGGGTGTCTCTAATAAACTGATCAAAAGAACTGTTTATGACATCTTTAGAAAGCAGCAGTGCAAGAACTGGTGCAACATCAAGGGCCAAAGGCAGGCAAAAGAACTGAACTATAAGTGCCCTAGTGTGCATCATAGAACTGGCATTAGAAGGGCTGTTGCGCTCCTTACTGAGCACTGCAGCCTTAAGACACCTAAGCATTATAGGTGTCACTAAGAACCCAATCTGTAGAGGCTGTAAGTACAGCGAAGAAACTGCTACACACATACTCTGTGAGTGTGAAGTGTTTTCTGCCCATAGGTTCGAGCATTTGAGTCGACATATGATCGAGCCCTGGGAGTTGCAGGATATTCCTGTCAAGTGCCTGCTGATCTTTGCTTCGGCTACTGGTCTCTTCTGTTAAGGACTGTTTCGTCTTTTGGGGAAAGTACAATAGTCCTCTGGTCACTGTGCTAGGCTCTCTTTGAGCCACCCACCTTTAAGTCATAAGTCATATCCCATAGATGGAACTGTTCTTTTACCCCTCTTCTATCTGCATTTGCTAAATTCTCACCTATTCATTTCCGAGTCTGTCTATAAATATTTATTGAATCCTCAGACAAAACGCATCTTTGTGCTTGTCTGTAACTTATCTTGTGTTGAATATCATTATCCATGAGAATAAGTGGGTGTCCATTGGGGTCTGCAATCACTCATCCAAACAACTAGTGCAATCCAGGATCATTTATTCAGCATCCGAAGAATTTTACTAAATGCAATCTATAAATAAATAAGTAAAATACACTGTGTGAAAGCATAAGGAAGGCTATTCAAGGATACACTTTGTCAGTATAAGATAACAAAAGAGATATGAAGAAACAGTTATATGCCCAAGACCTGGATTCCAAAGAGACAGCATGATGTGAATACATGGTATAGAATCCCGTCTGTTTCTACTATTTGTGTCCATTCTCTTTTGGACTTTGGTTCTCTTGCACTGACGATAAAGATTGCTGCATTGGCTTATTTGTGCTTATATACGTTGCTCAAGTTTTCCTCAATATATAAATACTTTGTTTATCATGATTCATTTCATATATATACGTGCATGTAAATTTTGCTTTATTTATTACTATAAATATATAAATTTATTTAAGAATACTGAAGCTGCTATCGAAATGAGCACTGGACGTATGGAATCCCATTAAGCAGTTTTTCATTGGATTTTAATAAGGCCACTCTTATTTTCAGTTAAAATAAATGGGTATATAAAATGTAAATTGTTCATTCTGTTCCCATTTGGCTTCTGACTAATTTTTGTTGTTGAAGGCAACTCTTTTCTGAAAGTACTAGCTGAATACCCATTGAAAATCAACGGTCTCGTAATAAGCAATCCCCTGAATAATGGAAATTTTTAAATAATTCACGTTTCACATTTAATCGGAAAATCGAATATTTTGGTGTGCAGAATCCTTTAACGAAGAAAATATTGGAAAACATAAATTGCACAATTCTTCCTTTCGAACTATCTACCGATATACAAAATTAAAGTATCTATTTTATCCTGAAGCATGCTATTTTATCATTTCCCCATTCGAACATCTTTCTGTGTGAGCACAGCTATAAATAAGCATTTAGGAAAAACTCTATTCGTTTTGGGTTTTTTATCAGATAATTGGCCTATATACCAAATATCAAGCCTCCATCACATTTAAAAGGAAGCGTGTATAACTTATTCGAAAAATCAAACATTTTGGTGTGTGGCACCCCCTAAAGTAGCAAATATTGGAAATCTGAAGTTGCCCACTTCCTTTCAAACTATCTACCAGTACACCAAATTTGAAGTCTTTATCCTATCACAAAGTATGCTTTTACTATCATTTCACCTTTCGAACGTTTTTCTGTGTAGTATACCCTCAAAAGAACATTTTTGAAAAACTGTATTTATCAAATGATTAGCCCATATACCAAATTTCAATCTGCTATCACATTGTAAAAAATCTGATGTGGGCAACACATGACTTTCCTTATATAATGTAATGAATTTACTACTTTTACAGTAAAAAAATAGTTTTTCCTTATAGTAGATACTAATATTCTTTCCAAGACATTGAATTTTTGACAATTAGTCGTCATTTTCATTGATTTAGCGTCATTTTTATCCATTTGGCGAGATTTTCGTTAATTTAGCAACATTTCAAAAAGTCGCCAAGTTGGCGACATTCCGCCAAATTCATCGCCAAAATCTCGCCAAGCGTTATGCACTAAGAAATAAGTTATTCTTACAGCAGATAAATGACTATTGGCGTTCAAATACAAAAGTATTACTCAGAGTATCTTTTTTCATGAATGGAACGAGCTAGATCCACGATAATAATGTCACCCAATTTATCGCATGGTATTACATATGAAAAGTGAATATGTTTATCAATAGAAAATATTTTTTTTTATTTTATATGACTTTTTGATAATTTTTTTTGAAAAATGTGCAATATCTCGAGAACGGTTCGTGTTAGCATTCGAAAATTTATGTCAATCTTTTTCTAATGAAAAATTACATAAGAAATGTCTATTTGTGTAACTTTATTAGTGATTTTGATTTTTTGACGATTTTTTCAAGATTTCATTCGAAAATTTAGGGGGGTTCTGAACATTCGATTGCGAATAAAAACAATAGGCTTCCAGTATTTACGGATTGTGATTTTTGTACCAAATTTGGTTCAAATCGGTCCATTCGTTCGTCAGTTATAGTCTCCACAGACCCACTGACACACACACACACACACAGACATCACTTCAAAAATGTTTGATTCGTGATCAGGGATGCTTGAAACGTGCTCTCCCGTCTAAAACTCGAATTCGAATTTTCGACCCCGTCACAATACTTTCCTTATACATTATGTATATAAGGAAAGTAAGAAGGCGTTTTTCATTTGTTCATCAAATCGAATATTTTAGTGTGCGGCACTCCCTTCAATAGCAAATGTTGGAACACTGAAATTGCATATTTTCTTCCAATACAACAATCTACCCGTACACCAAATTTGAAGTATCTCATTGCGAAGCATGCTTTTTCTATCATTTCACCTTTCGAATGTTTTTGTATGGAGTACCCACCATCTTTAAATGAGTATTTTTGAAAATCTCCATTATTCTTGGGTTTTCTATCAGTTGATTCACCCATATATGAAATATCAAGCCTCTATCACGTTTTAAAAGGGGTGTTTCTCCTTTATTCCAAAAATTGAACATTTTGATATGTGGAACCAGCTAAAGTAGAGAATATTGGAAAACTGAAATTATACACTTTCTTCCTTCCAAATTATCTACCCGAACATCAAATTTAAAATCTCTATCTCATCCTGAAGCATATTTTTTATAATTTCATATTTCGATCATTTTTCTCTGGAGAAATCCCTTAATCGAACATTTCCAAGAAACTCTATTCGTCTTGGGTGTTTTCATTAAATGGGTGCCCATATACCAAATTTCAAGCCTCTATCAAAATTTAAAGGAGGAATTTCTCATTTATTCGGATAATTGAACAGTTGGGTTTTCGGCACACCCTATATTAGAAAATATTGGAAAACTAAAATTGCACATACTCTTCCTTTCGAACTATCTACCGGTACACCAAATTTGAAGTCTATCCCATCCCGAAGTATAGTTTTTCATCATTTCACCTTTCGAACGTTTCTCTCTGGAGCACCCTCTTAAATGAACATTTTTGTAAAACTCTTTTATTTTGGGTGTTTTCATCAAATGATTCGCCCATATACCAAATATAAAGCTTCTATCACATTTTAAAAGGGGCGTTTCTCCTTTATTTTGAAAATCGAATATTTTTGTGTGCGGCACCCCCTTAAGTAGAAAATATTGGAAAACTGAAATTGTACACTTTCTTCCTTCAAAATATCTACCCGTACACAAAATTTGGAATCAATATCTCATTGCGAAGCATGTTTTTTTATCAATTCACCTTTCGAACGTTTTCCTCTGGATCACCTCCCTTAAACGAACATTTTTGAAAAACTATATTCATCTTGGGTGTTTTCATCAAATGATTTGTCCATATACCCAATTTCAAGCCTCTATCAAATTTTAAAGGGGCCATCTCTCATTTATTCAAAAATCGAACATTTTGGTGTGCAGCACCCAGTGGCGCACCCAGAATATTCCTAAGGGGGGGGCCATTGGTGCACAAAATTTTTATGAAAGAGGATGACTCCTCGATAAATTTTCCGAGAAAAAATGATCAGAGGCCATATCAATTAACAAGGCGGTTGTCTTTTTTTGTACATTTATTTTTATCAAATTACTAACAATTCTTTAGTGCAGTGCAAGAGAATTGAATGATTAGAAGAAGTAGTAGTAGATATTTATACAAAACAACACAAATTAAGAAATAGATGAAGATAAAATTATTTGTTCTGGTCTGCTTATACTGTATACTTGTTTTCAACCACTCTCTCATGATTACATATTGTTATATTATTCAATTATGATCTATACATATTTATAAAACGAAGTCCAGCCTCCTGTTTTTCTTTGTAGCCAGAGCATTAATTATCTGGTCTGGATCAATTTCCACTTCACGGTGAATGTTCATTGACGCCAGTCCATTCAGTCTGGTTTCACTCATACTGTTTCTCAAGTAAGTTTTCAACCTCTTCTTTGTGGAGAATGACCTCTCAGCACTGCTTGTTGATACTGGGAGGGTGGCAATACACTTTTAAAAGTTCAAACACAGTTGGAAAAGTCCTTTGGTCACAAAAGTTAAGCAGTTCGATTGGGCTTTTAGTTTTCTTGTTCAATGCAGAGACCTTCATGTACCACAGATGTAGTTCAGCTTTTAGAGTATTATCTGATCTAGGTCCTAAATCATCTGCAAATTTCCTTGATAAGGCAACAAATCTCTCGTTTTCTTCCAGTGTCGGCTGCCTTCCATTCGGAATGACAGATGCAAAACTTTGTAGAAATTCCTTATGTTTGAAAAATTTTTCATGGAGGTGAGTGATGAAATTATCAATCCATGGAATGAAAATAGAAAGTCTGTAGTATTCTTCAGGAGTCTGTACGTTGAAATTTGATCTATAAATTTGTCTGGTGGCACGGCGTGGTAGAGTAATGTTTTCTCCATGCTGTTCCAGCTTCTTAACAGCTTGTTCAAACAGATGGTGAAACTCGTTCTCTGCGTTCTCTCGAATTATAGATATAGCTTTCAAAACGTCTTCTACGTCACTCACAGCAGTTGCCAGATCAAGGTTAACTTCCTGCAGCTTTTCACTCAGACGAACACTGTAGCTGAGTAATCTGTCAGCTGAAACAAGTGCTATGACAAACTGTGATGTTAACATTGAACATAACAAGGTATGAGCCTCTGTTGATGTCTCCTTGTCATTCTAGGTAGTAATCTCCTCCAGAGCCTCGATTACTTGATCAAACAATGAAACCATAACTGTGACGGCATCATGTCTCTCCACCCAACGAGTAGGGCATAATTTCTTCAGTTTTTTGGCACTGATTTCTGTCTCTCCCTGATTAGCTGCATTAATTTTGCTGGTGAGAACAAGGTTTCGTTTTGGTGTGTTGAAAAAACTAGAGATTTTCCCTATTATTCCAAAGCTGTTTCGGATATCCGGAACTCTAGATGAATAAGTTATGGCTAAGTTCAAACAGTGTGATGCACAATGAACGTAGGGGGCTTTGGGGTGTTGCTCATATATAATTGCTTGGGCGCCATTGTACTCTCCACTCATTGCAGAAGCTCCATCGAACCCTTGTCCACGGAGGAAAGACGTATCAATGTTGCAGTCTGCAAGGCCTTTAAGAATAGCATCTGCAATTGCTCGACCTGTAGTTTCAGTCAGGGGCACAAACTTAAGGAAGTTCTCCACTATCTTAAATTCAATTTTATACTTATCATTTGTTTCAAACCGTTTCAAATAACGAACGCAAAGTGTCATTTGCTCTACCGTTGCAATATCTGTGGTTTCGTCACATAAAACCGCAAAACATTTGGCCTCATTCACCTCAGTTGCTATGTGCTTCACAATGGAATCATTGCATGCTGAAATAATCTCATTTTGTATATTCCAACTTATGTAAGTTGCATTTTTTGCACAACCTTGTAGATGAGTTTTCAGTATTTCTTCTCCTGCATCAACTCGGAGTCGCAAAAGGGCTCTAAAATTTCCTTCGCATTGGCATGGTTCTGACAATACGTCCAAATCCCCACAGTCTCTATGCCCTCTCATGGCCAGCCCTTGCCTTCCACAAAAAATCACTGTTTTGATAATAGGTTTAAGAATAGCCCTATTCTGCAAAACTTGTTTTTGCTTTCCTCTGTCCATTACTTGATCCACAGGAACCGTTTTTCCTTCCGTGACCCTTAAGAACTCATCGGCTTTGAGAACTGAATCCTTATGATAGAAAAAATTTTCATGTTGACAGAACTTCTCCAAGGCCTTCTTCCAATTATTAAATCCTTTTGAAACAAGTTGACCTGTAGCTTGTGTGGATCTTAAACCAACTTCATGGGGTGCAAAGAGAACACAAAATTTGCAATAGGCACTGTCCTCTGCCTTTGAGTAAGCTAGCCAGTTATGCTTACTCAACCAAGATGAGCAGAACTTCCGAGTGTGGTGAGGTTTTCCTTGACTTGATACAGCACTAGTGACAGTAGCAGGAAAACTGTAATTTGCATATGGTTCCCAAAGATTTTTTAGCGCTGTTATCCTATCTTCATCTGTGAGGTTAGATTTCTTGACATAATTAAAAATATCTGCAGCCAGAATTTCTATTTCAACTGTGTTTGGTATTGTGTTTTGTCCTACCTTTACCTCCTCACAAGCGTTTGAAGACAGCCCGGGGTCACGGCTGTTGCTTGCTTCGACTGCAGCCTCATCAATGTAACAAGAGCTCAGGGAAACGTCGTTGGGAACGTCACTATTTGCAATCTTACTTTTTTTTAAAAATAATTTCCCAGTGTCTGTTGGCCTAGCCCTTTTCGTTTTTCACTCATTGTCTTTTTTTTTTACCTTGCTCCTCAGTTATTCAAGAACAAAATTTGCTATATAGCCGAAATACGCACATAAACACACACACTGATCGTTAAAGATGCATTTCACTGTAAGATCAGTTGAAAGTTCAGGACCATTATTAAATTCAGCTATTCACCACGCAGGCCCTCGTTCCGAAACTACCAATTCACTGTTATCACCTTGTGTCGTAACGTCGCACTTTATTTCAACTCACAGCAACACTTAATTCGCGAAGCGTTGGCACGATCTATTTATTCACTTCCACAATTTTCTCACTGGGTAAACGAAATCCTCGAGTTTTCGAGCGAACAGCCGCTTCCCCCATAGAGTTTCGTCCAGAACAGAGCACCAGGCGCGTTTGGGTCACGTGATTTTGGACGAGTCCATTAGTTAAATTCAATCACAGGTAGAAACGTCTTAAGAAGAACGGGTTTCCAGAATTGGCGCCTTTAGTGCGAATTAATTTATAATTTGTACAGTACGATAAAGAGCTTTATATGTATAATTACATTCAGTGTAAGTGTTGGGATATGCTGGAATTGTTTTCTTCACAATGATTAAAATTATTTATTACAATAATGGTTGCAAATGTTTTTTTTTTATACTTTCTCGAAGGCAGACCTAGTTCTCTCTTGTGCTGACAGCGCCCTTCGCGTTTTGCTTTGTCAGCCCAAGGGGGGGGCCAGGGCCCCCTCGGCCCCCCCCCCCGTGGGTGCGCCACTGGCAGCACCCTCTTAAGAAGAAAATATCGGAAATCTAAAATTGCACACTTTCTTCCTTTCGAACGATTTACCCATACACCAAATTTGAAGTCTCTATCTTGTCGCAAAGCATGTTTTCCTATCATTTCACTTTTTGAACGTTTTGGTGTGGAGCCCCCCCCCCCCCCCCCCCCCCATCTAGAGAACGTTTTCGAAAAATTCGATTTTTCCAGGGGTTTTTATAGAACAACCGAGCCGTGTACCAAATTTCAAGTCTCTGTCTATTCGGAAAGTGCCTAAAAAAAGCGTGACAGACAGGCGGACACTTAGCAGTTAGTATATTCTAGCCGAATACCCGTTGAAAATCAACAGTTTCGCAATAAGCAACCACTGAATATTGTCATTTTTTTAATAATTCGTGTTTCACATTTATTCGGCAAATCTAATATTTTAGTGTGCGAAACCCCCTAAAGAAGAAAATATTGTAAATTTTAATTTGCGCACGTCTTCCTTTCGAACTATCTACCATTACACCAAATTAAAGTCTCTATGTCATCTGGAAACATACTATTTTATCATCTCCCCTTTCGAACATTTTTCTGTGGAGCACACCCATAAATGAACATTTTTGAAAAACTCTGTTCACTTTGGGTTTCTTATCAGATGATTGGCCCATATACCAAATATCAATCATCTATCACATTGAAAGGAAGCGTGTCTTATTTATTCCGAAAATCGAACATATTGGTATTCGGCACTCCCTAAAGTTGCAAATATTGGAAATTTGAAATTGCACACTTTCTTCCTTTCAAACTATCTACCAGTACACCAAATTTGATGTCTCTATCCTCATTGTTTTAATTTATTTATCTAGTTTTCCTATCACTTCACATTTCAAACGTTTTTCTGTGTTGCACCCCTGAAATGGTCATTTTGGAAAAACCATAATAATCGTAGGTTTTTTTTTTATCAAATGATTACTCCATATACTAAATTTTATGCCTCTATCACATTGTAAAGGAAGCGTTTTTCATTTGTTCGTCAAATCGAACATTTTAGTGTGCGGCACCCCGCTACAATAGCAAATGTTGAAAAGCTGAAATTGCACACTTTCTTCCTTTCTAGTTATCTACACGTATACCAAATTTGAAGTCTATCTCATCGCGAAGTATGCTTTTTCTATCATTTCAACTTTCGAATGTTTTTCTGTGGAGTACCCCCCCCCCCCCCCCCCCCTTAAATATACATTTTTGAAAAACTCCATTCTTCTTGGGTTTTCTATTAAATGATTTGCCTATATACCAAATATCAAGTCTCTCACGTTCTAAAAGGAGTGTTTCTACTTCATTCCGAAAATCGAACATTTTTGGACACCCCCTAAAGTAGAAAATATTGGAAAACTGAAATTGTACACTTTTTTCTTTCCAAACTATTTACCAGTACACCAAATTCCAAATCTCTATCTCACCCCAAAGTATGTTTTCTTATCAATTCACCTTTCAAACGTTTTCCTCTAGAGCACCCCCCTTAAACGAATGTTTTTGAAAAACTATAATCGTCTTGGGTGTTTTCGTCAAATGATTAGCCCATATACCAAATTTTAAGCCTCTATCAAATTTTAATAGAGCCTTTTCTCATTTGTTCAGTAAATCGAACATTTTGGTGTGCGGCACCCCCTTAAGTAGAAAATATTGGAAATCTGAAATTGCACACTTTCTTCCTTTCAAATGGTTTACCCATACACAAAATTTGAAGTCTCTATCTTATCGCAAAGCATGCTTTCCTATCATTTCACTTTTCGGACATTTTGGTGTGGAGCACCCCTTCTAGAGAATGTTTTTGAAAAATTCGATTTTTCCAGGGGGTTTTATCGAACGATCGAGCCGTGTACCAAATTGAAAGTCTCTATCTATTTGGGAAGTGCCTAAATGAAGCGTGACAGACAGACAGACAGGCACTTGGCAATTAGTATATATAGATAGATTTTACATTTTTTTTTCCATAGTATGGTTTATTCTCATCCATTGTTGTTTCCTCACAAATTTAATATTTTAGCAAACATATCTTTTCAGACCTGGATACATTCGAATAACTGTCATTTATATCTGGAGTCATTTATATCTTAGAACTGGCATTTATATCTTTCTGGGATTATATAGCTTAGTCAAAAATCTACAGATTGCTGCAAATATGTATGTCATTTGAGGCCATAACAGGGTTTGAGCTACGGTCGCTTTTTTTGCAAAATGCGATGAGTTAATCCAAAATGCAAGAGAAAATTTAATGTCCATCGCAAAATAACTACAATGTTTTAATATCAGTAGATCCTGCTGAGGGGTTGATATTTATTCTTCCCCAGTGTTATTTTTTTAATCATGCACTTTCCCAAGTGCTTTTATGTTATGTCTTATTTTTATTTTGATTGAGCAAGTTCTGATGTGACATAAAAGTTATGCTATACTTACAAACATTTATATTGCCATGTTTTTTCTCTTTTTGTCAATTTTTCATGTCTTCTCCACCCTCAGCCAGCCAAAGAAGTATTGACCGCAAGCATGCTATATAAGCTAAGTGCATGGCAGAAAGCAATTTCGGAAAAAACATTGTTCACATTATAATTTTTCAAGCTACAAAAGTGACTATAACATTTTGCTACAACTTTTTACCTCATTTTAACATTTTCGCTGCAGCATTTTTTAAGCCAGCTTAAACAGGGTGTCTACAGGTCACGAAAGTCCCGAAAATATAGCGAAAACGGAAAATGGGTCACGAAAGTCCCGAAAAGGTCATGAATTATGAAATCCGGTCACGAAAATCTGGTCGCTCCTCAAAAATTCCGTGAATTTTTCTACGTATGTAAAGTTTCAGTGGCTTTTCTTTCCAGAATGCAAAAAATGTCACGGCAGCTGTCAGCTGTGATTTATCGAGAGATAGCCATGACTCATCGTGGGAGATGATTAAACGTCATTCCCATATCGTCAAGATGACAACTTTTCCATTGTTTGCTCTCTACCATGGATTCGCTTTCCGGAGGTATACCTGAAAGAAACACTGGTTTCGAATGTATTCGGGTGTGGTGCTTACAAAATTCTTCGGCGAATAGATTTGCTTTATTGTAATCAGGTCCACCCATGTCTTTTCTATCCTCCAAACAAACATATTATAGGCCCAGGCCCCCACTTGCCACTTGAGTTATGCCTGTTCCAAAGTTAGGATTTTTGAGTTGCTGCTTCTCTCTATTCTATCATTGGACTTTCAAACTATTATTATTATATATATATATATACAGTACAACATTTAAAACCCTGACTTTGACGATTCCGGATTTTCGATTTTTCCGTATTATAGAATTTGAATAAAATTCAGATTTAATATTAACTAAATGCACTATTTTTAGTAAAAAATAATGACAAAAGTTAAGTTAATTAATTAAAACATATTATTTAATCTAAAAAATAGGGCAAAAGAAATTTCTAAGAAAAAATATACACATTAATAATTTAGAATGTGTGAATGAAATGAAATGATAAAATTACATTTTATCATTTCATTTAAATATTTGAATTAACATTTGTTATTTCATTAATTTTGGTTTATGGAAAAGCAGTTTTCTTTATCCTGTAGATGGACATTATTTCTCCTGGGTTATAAAGCTTCTTTGTTTAAGACCTTTAATTGCATGATTGATTGTTTGCATAAGATTATCAACAGGTATTTTTTCTTCTCCACATTTATCGTCACTACTTTGATCTTTTTTTTATTTAATATCATATCGCGAATTTCGCCATCACTCAATTTATTTACGATTGGCGCATCGTCATCACAGTGCAGAACTTTCGGCTTTGTCGAGATTTAATGAAGTGCCGAGATTTAATAAAGACGAGGATTAGCACTTTTGGCGATATATTTAAAGGTGTAAATGTGTTTAAACCGTTTTCGCTATTAACGAACGAAGAAAAAAAATGAGAACTTAAAAGTTTCATTTATTTTCTAGATATAATATTATGTTTAAAAAGGCTGATGACTCTAAAAAAAGTAAAAACTTTATTAGTAATAGTCAAATATGTAAAAAATATCGCAGTAGATAAAATAAATATCTTTTCCAAAAAAGAAAAATATCTCTCTTCTCAATGATTTTTCTAAATTACGATGAGTCATTACTAGGCTGCAGCTGCACCGGGACGTGGTGGGGCAGAGAAAGCAAAGAAAGGAATTTGCTTAGTTCGTAATTGTAAACGCAGCCGATCCTTTGAGAGGTCCATGTGTTAATGACCTTGTTGCTCGGTTCTGTGCGATAGGATATTATTTAGTTATATATTTGCTATTTATAGTATGTAAAATGTAAATATGGCTTTCTGAAAAAAAAAGGCATATGCAGTCGATTTCAAGCTGACACGTTCGACGAGAACGAAAAACTCGTCAGATATCGGGATGGGGGAGATTCTGGAGACGAAACAGAATACATTGAAGAATGGGATTTGTACTACGAAGTGAACAAAATAAATTTCATTGAGCGTTAATATGAATTCTCGGGATTTTTAGATTTAATTGAACAGTCTGTCATAAAATGTTACGATAACGTTTTAAAGTGTTTAATATTTAAAATTACATTGTTTCAGAGAAAAGGAATGTAGTAACTTTTTCAGTAATGAGAAAAGGAAATTTTGATAATAAAAATTCAGTATTTAAATAACGATGTATATTTTACGCAAAATAATTCATCGGGAGTTGTGACTTGAATAAGGGGGAGGAGGGATTAACGATAACAATGTAATTCATGCGCCCAACTACGAGCCCTATCTACGGCCGTCCATCTAATTTTTTGTTTCATTTTGGGGCTCAGAAAATCGACCGGAAAATACGGTATTTGTTTATAAAATATAATTCCATATAAATAATCTTACCCTGTTGTTTTAATCCATGACTTCGTCAGTCAGGGAAAAAAAAAACCAAAATTTGGAAAACGTCCGGATTTTTGAAGTTGTACTGTATATATTGTATCATTGGATTTTCAATTTTTTTTTATTATATATATATATATATGTTTGACTTCTATTGAATTCTTTTGAGGCATAAATTCTACAAGCAGTTGCATTTTAAATTCACAAAAACTATTCTTGAAAGAGTTTGATATTTTATTCTGTATTTGTGTAGTTTATTTATTTTCAGGCATAATCTCATAATGCCTGAGAAATGCAAATTTAATGATTTATGGTTGTGCTCTTAAGATAAAATCCTATTTAAATGGTTATCTCTAGTGACTAATAATATATATAAAGCATATTGCAAGATATGCAACTCTAAATTTGACACAAGTCATAGTGGTATTGGCTGCATTAAAACACATGCTAAACAGAAAAAACATTCAACTCTAGCAAATGCATTATTAAATAGAATTCAAATGACTATTGCTTTTAAAACTTCTGAAAAGCAAGATAGAAAATGCTCTGCAAAGGAAGGAAAAGGGCAAGCTGTTGATTCAACTGTAAAAAATATAGAAAATAAAATTGTACAGCCTGCTGATGGGATGAAAAAATGATCAGTGGAAAATTTGAGCAATGTATTTAAGCGCAAATAAAATAATAATGCAGCATACCGCTGTTGATATGCTAGAGCTCCTTCGTCAGCACTAGGAAAAACTAATTTACTTACCTTTTGCAAGTGTTTTTTACTTATTGATTTCCTTGGTTTCAGGTGCCCATTTCATTTTTCTTTACATCGGGTTTGTTGATTCTTTAGCACTGACGATGAGGTAACCAGCATATCCTTAAAACAGTTGTTTGCTGCATTATTTTATTTGTGCTTGAATATGTTGCTCAAGTTTTTCTTATCCTTTGCACATTGTGTTTTTTTACTTATAAATTCCCGAGAACTGTGTCATTAGCAAAAAATCCAGTTCACTTTTTATTAAGAAAATAAATACATGAGAGTGTTGGGAGTTATAGTGTTTTATACAAAGTGTTAATTGTTCTATATATTTTTATATCAGAGGTTACCATTTTTAAGATATTATAATTTTATATTACACCTTTAATTTTTCACTTAAAATGCCATTTACATATCAATAATTTGTTTAGGCCAGCAAAATAATTTCAATATAAGTTACCGAGCTGAAATTTTTATTTGTTTTCGTTTTTTCCTAAAGAGAATCTATAATAAATGTAATTTAAGTTTTTTGTGATCCGACTTATGCTTTGCCTTCATTTTGAAAATTGTTTATTGATTAAACCTAAAATTTGATACTTCGGTAGTATTTTAATTAATTTTCCAGACTAGACTATGAGCAATATATAAGTAAAAGAATAGTGTTTTTCAAAAGATATTTTGAAGTATAATTACATATAATTGACCGACATAATTAAATAAAGTCAGGAATTTATTTTGTTAAGTCCCCAAAAAGTCATGAAATTGACTTTTAGACTCTGTGTAAACACCCTGTTAAACCCTGGGCCATAATGTATAAATCCAAGCCATCCTCATTCGATTTTATTCATTTCTATCTTTTAGTGCCTGATTGAGCAGGTGATGGTTTTGCGACGTGCTGTGGAACAGCTCTCTGGTACAGCCCCTGCACTCCAAACTGGGGTCCTCTCATCTCTGTTGGGAAGGTACGCCGAGATACTCGCCACACAGGGTAGCCTCAACAGTGCAGCCACCTACCTGGTGGATCCAAATGAGGTGAGAATGATAACTATATCAAGTGCCTTGTTGTTGAAGTCTTAGTTAGTGGAGCATGAGCATAAATACACAAGCCTGCGTAGTAGAATCTGTAGAACCATGGCGATATTACGTTTACCATAACAAATAATGATAAACTGATGATGGTGGCAAATAAAAATTGAAACTAGTGCCATTAAATATCAAAATTTACCTTTGCACTAAAAATAAGTTATTGAGAAAACTTTAGTAATAACATAGGTTTAAAAATTTAATTTGCTAAACAGATTTTAAGTGAATGTACACTGCTACTCATTTTTACCATAGTCACTAGCTTGTGTTCTAAAGATGTATACATTTACTAGCAAATTCTGTAGTGTATATGTGAGCAAGAAGGCAAAGGTACGTAACAAATTTTCTTAAATAAATCGTGTATATATTTTATTGAAAGTGAATCATTCTTTTTTGGAAAATTAAAATATACGAAAGATGAATTTAGGTATATTCTATTAAAATGAGGTGCTAAACCGTTGTAAATTTCTAAAATAACCATTTTTAACACTTTCAAACATAGTTGTAACATGCTTATGACTTTGTTTATTCTGTCTGTCCGTTCGCACGATAACTGCTGTAAAAATGACTTTATCAAAATGAAATTTTAGTATGTTGTTGAAATGGCTTGTGGGACATATAGGAATTTAAAAGAATAATATCACCCAATTAGTTTTGGATTAAGTCTGGGTTGAAAAAATGAAATACATTGAACCCTATGGGACCTCATTTTTCAAGTAGAGTTAAAATTCACAAATTGCTTCGAAAATTTTAGGAAATACTCAAATTATCCCTTAAAATGTATAGAAAAAAAATTCATCTAAATATATTAAGTACTTTTTAAATAATAATTACACTCATATTATATAAAGAGATCACGTGACTCATTGCAAAATAAAATATGGCATCCATTTTTTTTTTTCACTGTGTCAAAATCATAATTTTTAAGGAACGTATATATTTAATGTTGCATCCATCCTAAAACCACTTTTGCATACTATCTGTGTATCTAAATCCTGTGCATATGCAATTACAACATTTTTTTATTTTAAATGATCATTGAACTTATTTCTACAATGAAGCCTAATTTTAACTTATGCAGAATGTAAACAAAATGATTGTTAGGTGAGTTGTATAGGAATTGCTGAATTTTTTTTTATTTAAAATTATTTAGCTCTGGAGTCTGGAATATCTATATAAATAAAATTAAAAATCTGTCTATATGTTTATTTGTATGTTTGTCTCATCATCATGGGAGAACAGCTGCACTGAATTGGATGAAATTTTTGGGGTAGACTTGGAGTAGTCCATTTAAAATTTAGTCCATGTTTCGAGTTTTTAAGAACAGGGGTTATCGAGATATTAATAAAAAAAAACACTATTAAACCTTCCATTGAGATAGCATTATGCAAACGATATTTGTTTCGCAAAATTATTTGAAAAATTAAAATAAAAAAATGCTGCTAGGCGACAGAATTAAACACAGTGTGTTTATATTTGAAAAAAAAATATCATGTTGCTAAGAAACAGAATTAAACTCAATGAGTTATTACAGCAGTAAATCTTTTTTGATTTAAATCATAAAGAAATATATATATACATATATATATATAAATACATTTTATCAGAATTGCAATTTTGATTGGATTATATCTATTACAGCCTTTGAGTTTAGCGAGTATAGAGATTATTGATATTTTCAAATTCTTACACAATCTGTTTTATTTTGGAGAAACATTTTTAAAATCCATATAGTACAGGTAAATCTTCTAATACATGGGTATAATCTTTTGATGTACGAAAATATAAGTAGTGTGGGTATATTTTCTAATACGTGGGTATAATAATCTTCTAATGTACGAAAATATAAATAGTTCTGTCTCTTCGTCCGTCTCTATAACTCAAATTACAAGTTTTATAGATATGATTTAGAATTTCAAAGCATGAAATTATTTCATTTATTTGTGTATTTTAGTATTGTGTAAAAAATCTATTAAATTGGATAAGGATTTCCATATTTAGAATTTTATTTTTAATTCCCCGCTGACAAGAACAAACGATTTTTTTTTTTTTTTTTTGTCTTAATCTTTTATATATTATTTGAAAATGTAATTGGCTTTGCTGGGGAGTTAAAGCGGGTAGTTCTATAGTTACAAAATAAATTTAATTCGTATAAAAAGCAATAAAAATTGTATGAAATCTGTGTAAATCTGCCCAACGGGCGTGATATGCAATCACCCACCCCGAATCACAAAACTGAAATCCGTCCCTTGTGGAAACTACATTTTACATTAATAGGCACAATTTGAATCTTAATTTCAACAATCTCAACACAATTAAACCCATTTATTAGACCAATTAGACCCATTTAATTAGGCCACAAGCAAACATCACTTTTATATTTTCAATAAACTACTCAAATAATACAAAGGCAGTTAACACCAGAGCCAATTTGCAAAAATCGCCTGTTTTAAACTTAAATCATTCTCACCCTACAAATAAAATCTCCATATTTTGATCATACATAGGAACATATATCAGGATGCACACAACCATTATGGGCATGCTCGAATGGACAACAGAGGCATAAATGAAAAGGGATAGAGATGTGCCCCCATCTATACCCCTCTTACACTAGGTGCCTACTTAAGCCCTAGTTTTTTCTTTCTGAAAACTTGGGCCCAACTTTGATTGTTTAAGCGCACTATAGTTGTAAACGCTATTCTATTGTGAAACTCACTGTCTCTCTAATCTTTTGTTTTGGCTCAAAATTGAAAGGGGGATTTATCTTCTCTATTCTGCACTCTGCTAAATCCCGTCCTTGAGATTTCCGTTATATGAGATCAAGGTTTTCATTTAAATGAACAGCACTTTAATACATTATCTTAAATAATAAAAGGCAATGTCTGTGTGTCTGTCTTATGCACTATAGGCTCAGCGACCACGCATCGCAGAGCTATGAAATTTGGCAATCAGAGACCTGGGGGGGTGGGAAGGTGACACATGAAAACAGATTTTTAAAATTTGAATTAGTTTTTTTTTGTTATTTAATGTTTTATGCAATTTCGACCATTTTTTTTGCCCTTTTTCCCCTTTTTTCTCCACCATCCAGACATCATAGAAAAAAACATCACATGACCAGAAAGAGCAGACAATTGCGAGTAAAAATATATCAATTTCAAATCTCAGGGACAAATTCTAATATTTTTTAAAGATTTTAAAACAAAAGTCGCTTTCAGCTAAAAAAAACCGAACTTTCGTTTTTAAATCCTCGCGTCTTGAAAAGTACCGACAATTTTGACTAATAATTTACATTTTTAGAAAGTTCAAATATCAGGCATTCTTACAAATACAATCTGGTCAAGAAATAATAAAAAATAGCCGCAGGATCCGGATTTTAAGGAAGTCATGATTTTCAATTTCTCGGCGAAATGGCGAAAGAAGTTCTGTTTTTCACCCACATGAGCACGCAGACGCACAGTGTTGCTATGGCGACGGTTTTTGGCCTATGGACACTTAAAAACCAAATTAGTGTTTGGTGGTATCTGGCTGATATAGTTGGGCCATGCTCTTGATACCCATGCGAATATCCTAATGAGGATATTCGCATGGGTATTAAATTATACAGTACAACCTCAAAAATCCGGAAACTTCCAAAATCCAGACGATTTTCAAATTTTATTTATTTATTTATTTTTTTTTTTTTCCCCGGACTGACGAAGTTGCGGATTTAAAACAGGGTAAGATTATTTATATGGAATTATATTTTATAAGTAAATACTGTATTTTCTGGTCAACTTTCTGAACCGGAAATGCAACGAAAGTTTAGATGGATGGCCGTAGATCGGCTCATGGTTGGAGCATGAATTATGTTGTTACCGTTAATCCCTCCTCCAAGTCACAACTCCCGATGAATTATTTCACGTGTTTTATTTCATGTATTTTATACATCGTTATTTAAATACGGAATTTTTATTATCAAAATTTTCTTTTCTCATTATTGAAAAAGACATTTTTCTGGAACAGTGTAATTTTTAATATTAAACACTTTAAAACGTTATCGTAACATTTTATCACAGATTGTTCAATTAAATCTAAAAAGATATTTTTCTTTTTTGGAAAAGATATTTATTTTATCTACTGCGATATTTTTTACATATTTGACTATTACTAATAAAGTTTTTACTTTTTTCAGAGTCATCAGCCTTTTTAAACATAACATTATATAGATGCTAGAAAGTAAATAAAACTTTTAAGTTCTAATTTTTTGTTTTTCATTCATTAATAGTGAAAACGGTTTAAATACATTTACACCTTTAAATATATCTTCAAAAGTGCTAATCCTCGATCTTTATTAAATCCACTTCATTAAATCTCGACAAAGCCGATATAACAGAAGTTCTGCACTATGATGATGATGTGCCAATCGTAAATAAATTGAGTGACGGCAAAATTCGCGAAATGATATTAAATAAAAAAAGATCGATGTAGTGACGATAAATGTGGAGAAGAAGAAATACCCATTGATAATCTTATGCAAACAATCGATCATACAATTAAAGGTCTTGAACAAAGAAGCTTCATAACCGAACAGAAATAATGTCCATCTACAGGATAAAGAAAACTGCTTTCCCATAAACCAAAATTAATGAAATAACAAATGTTAATTCAAATATTTAAACGAAATGATAAAATGTATCATTTCATTTCGTTCGTTCACACATTCTAAAATATTAACGTGTATATTTTTTCTTAGAAATTTCTTTTGCCCTATTTTTTAGATTAAATATTATGTTTTAATTGATTAACCTAAATTTTGCCATTATTTTTACTAAAAATAGTGCTTTATAGTGTATTTAGTTAATATTAAATCTAAATTTTATTCAAATTCTATAATCCGGAAAAATCGAAATCCGGAATCGACAAAGTACGGACGAGTCCAGATTTTCGAGGTTGTACTGTATTTGCAAATGTCATCAGTGATTGCTTTTTATACCATTTTTGGCCTAGGGACAATTAAAAACCGAATTAGTGTTTGCTTTTTATAAGGTTTTTGGCTCATTATGCTGGATTGAATTGTAGCGATGTATTGTTTACATCGGGTGGTGGTTGGGACCACAATGAAAAACTTAAACACTGAAAAAATAAATAAAAAGAAAGTTATGGAGATTGTCATGGTGCATTTATGCATCGGGTGATGGTGGGGACAATCTTTAAAAAAAAAGCTTTTTTTCGCTGAGTAGCATTGTTAAAGCAACATCATTATTTCTTAAATGCTAAATTCACATTCAACATCATCAGTCTCAAAAATACTTTCATGTCATTTGCGATGCAATACTAAAAATGCAGACAAACAGATACAATTTCATTTATGTAAAACAAAAAATAGCGGAGCATACCTCTGTAAAAAACATAGGAGTAGCTAGCTGATCCTGGCTGTGAGTACACATGAAAGGGATCCCTTTCCTAGGGTTACAGGTACAGAAATCCTCAGAATTTCACAGTTCACAAACATTAGAATAAATTCACTTTACAAATCAGTTTTCAAGAACCCCCACTAGAACATTATCATCCTAAAATTTCATTATTAGTTTTAACGTCATTAAACTAAACCAAAATTTGTTAACTCTACGGGATTGAGGGCACAGTAGCCCAGTGGTTAGCATGCGGAAATTGCACGCGGTAGGCCCGGGTTCAATTCCCACCACTGCCAAAACTGCCACCATGTGCACGCGGAGTACGATCACGTTAAACATGTGGGTCTGTAAGTCCTTCCGAGAGGTTGGTGGTAGGGGAAGGAGGGTACAGTCTCTGTGAATGCCTCCCCCACTGGGTTCCGGTCTAAATTGGGTGGCACTTCCTGGCCGTCCAAATAGTTACCTTGCACCTTTCTGGTAGGTCGGATGGTCAGGGTCTCAACAACAACTCCACGGGGTTATGGAGCCTGCGAGTTTGCCACGGTCAGAATTTTCAAGGGTAGCGAACAGGCTGGTCGCCGAAGGCGGCTAGTATTGAAATAATTCTATATTCCAAAAATTGTCTAGACCAATAGTTTGAGACACTGTTCACTGACCTGTGAAAGAAAGTGCCCTCACTTGAGCAGAATCATCCGCTTGATAAATTGGATTTAAAAATTTAGCACAATTTCAACTTTTAAGTTCATAATTTTTAAACCTATTCAAAATAAATAAATAAAGTAAAAAGGAAAACTACGATATCTATCATCCTGGGAGTTCAGTCGTGACCAGCAAGACACTCAGTCTGAGGTAGAAGTCTGCACGGGCCTAATTAAAAAAACAAATTTACATGGCCCAGCCCAAAAATATAAAGATTTGACCCGATCTGAGCCTGGGAATAATTCATCCGCCCCGCCCCAAAACATTCAAAGTCCAGCTCGATTTAAAAAAAAAAAAATACTTTGAAGTCTGGTAAAACTAACATACTGTTGCCTCGTATCACCATCACAACTTGCCATTTAAGGAATTAAACACAAATTATATTACAAACAATGATTCAAATCAGCAGGTGAAAGTTGCGAAGAGCAATGTTTTATTTTTACTTCGGAATGTCTTCGAATAAATAAATCTTCAATATCCGTATCTGGAATTACTTTTTCTGTATCAGGTGCTAATTTACCCAACTGCGTACTCCGTGCAGAGCAAACTTTCATCCGCATATTGAGAATTTTGTTTCTCAGTAATTTCAAATTTTTCTGTTCGTTTAAATTTTGATCTATTTTTAGCTTTTTTTATTTATTTATTTACTTTTATCCGGCTTTTATTATAGTTTCTTTAAAATTTGACACGGCCCCCCATGGACCAAGTCCGAGCCCTTGCAGACCTCTAGTCTTGGGTATCTCGGTGGTCATAGTTCAGCTTGTACCGAATTTCATGGTTCCATAGCTTCCATTTTCCGATACAGACAACACACACAAACAGACATATATTTTTTTTATTATGTGAGATTTATATTTTCATGGAATCGATTTATATTTATCGGAAATCTATGCTTTCTGCACTGATGTATGCATTTGTAAGAAACCCGATTTTGATTGCACACAATGAGGGCAACACATTCTTTAAAAAGAGGGGGGGGTCGCAGCTACAGAAAGGACACTTAGCCATTCCCACACCTGAATCTGAATATTGTTCTCAGCAGAATATCTTTTCCTAAATGGAATAAATTCAGAACTAGTTTGTTTATAGAACCTTTCACCCTTCAAGAAGCTGCCAAAGTTACAAAGGTGTACTCGGGGAACAATAGTAGAAACGTATTCAGTTTTACCAAAAAGACGGTACATTCGAATGCAATATACACTGTCAAGCGGAGATTATAAGTAAATTGTAGCACAAACAGGATTGATTGTTTGTTCAGACAGCACGTGATAGGTACAAATAATGGTTTAAGGCAAGCAATAGCACAATTCGGGCAGGTTTGATTGCATGCACATAAGTATGTCAGGTGAATATATTTTCATCAATAGAGGAAGGGGTCAATTTGGGGCTTTTTTTATTATTATTTTTTTAATCTGCATGAAAATTTTCGGCGAATCCGAATATGTAATGATCAATGGGGGTTGCCCTTGAAAATTTCGGAGTTAGTGCCAAAATAACTATGAAGATGGCCCCTTATGCAAATTTTATATATTGCTATTTGTAGAAAACATTAAGTCTTATTGAATGATATCTTTCGTTTTATTCTGCGATATAAATTGTGTAATTGTGGTTGAATGTTTGTTTGTTTTTTCGGCGGCTGTACATTCAGAAATTTACATGACATGAAATTTGTCTCAGAAATTTAGGCTTAAACAGTCTATTGTAGCAATTACCAATAATTATAATAATTTACAATCAATGGTCTTAGATGCAATGAAGAAATTGCATTTAAGATCATTGTTCCTGAGCGATTTCAAATTCCACAGACATAATATAATTTTTCTTTCACACTTCTTCCCCCTCAGATCCATGTGATCAGAAAGTTTTCAAATGCTCGGTGAGTAACTTTCATTTTAAAACTTAATGTAATTTTCTGCACAAACCCAGTTGGGGAGGCATCCACAGGGACCGTACCCTCCTTCCCCTACCACCAACCGCTCAGAAGGACTTATGGACCCACATGTTTAATATGATCATACTCCGCGGAGATATGAACATGGCGGCAGTTGTGGCAGCGTGCAAATCCAGCGCGCAAACCATCGGGCTACCATGCCCAAAATGTGCCACCAGCACGCGGTGTTCCCAGGTGGTCACCCACCCAAGTGTGTGTACATGTGTCATTTTTGATGACAAACCTAATAAGACCAACCCCATTATACTCTAGGACAAGGGTCAATTACTGGTAGCATGTGGGTCTCATGCGGTCCCAGATAAAGTTTTATGTGGCCCTACTTACTCTAATTCAAATTTATGCAGTCCTCGAAAACAAAATAAATCTTTTCTGGTATTTAGAGATTGTTTTTCTTTAATCTTGTCAGATTGCTTTATGCACTTTCATTTTAAGGTTTTTAGCTTAAGTCTACCCAAACCTGTCAAAAATTGATTTGGTTCACTATTATTATTTCTGTTACTATGGCAATATTTTGAATTTTCAGTTTTATTAACTACTCCAAATACCTTCATAGCATTGTAATATTTTCAATCTATTATCAAACTGTAGTAGACCTATATAGATGTTATATTAATATGTTTAAATTAATTGTGAATAAAATAGAGTGATAGAAATAAAATGTGTGAAATCTAGAGCACTTCAGCACCAATTCGGGTATTAGGTGCTGAAGAGAAATAAAATGTGTGAAACAGGTTTACCAATGTTGGTCTTTGCTGAGCGAAATTTCAAACTTTGGAAGCGCCTACTATTGTTGGATCATACTTGTCGGCTGCTATTGCTGTGTTAGCTGAGCGACTAGACTAGAAAATTTGAAAGTCATTTGCAGATTTAGCAGTGTTTTGTCATAGCCCTATCCGAAGTGCTGGTAGAAAAAAAATTTTGTAGCAGATGATATGCAGTAGTGATGTGTTTTCTCAAGAAAACAAGCTCGTTAAACACAAACACAATTTATTTGTTGTGAGATCCATTGCATCAGATGAAGTTACAAAATAAAACACTGTAACATTCGTTGCAAAGCAAAACTATATACAATGAGCTAGCAAGCTCATGAAAAAGGTTTTAAACAGTCTATGACTAGGCACACACTCTCAGTTACTATAACATCGGTAAGTAGAAAAAACAGCTACTGTACCACACATGCCGTGTACGTTAATGAAGCCACCATCATCAGGTCACACGTCATGGCTTTAGAAGTTAGACTACTCTCTACCGATCAAGGTCTGCCTTCCATACAAGGTCTTTCACCGTCGATCACCGTCTGATCGATCTGACTATACGTCGAGTCTTAAGTCTGCATAACTACAAGATCTTAAACTCTGAAAAGTCTCCCACGTCTACTACATGGTCAGTCAAGGTCTGTAAAGTCTCTGAATAACTGAGAATGTGTCCTATCATATATACACTGTGATGGGTACGCTCCGGAACACAACCGTTGACGGCAGCGCCCTCACTATATGCAAATCAGAATGCGCGCGCGGCGAGATGGCGATTTGCATGAATGGCATGTTCTGTTCCCGTCACGAGTCGTTCACGAGAACGGTAGAACCATTCTAAAAATGTAAACACGTTCTCGCGATAACGAGAATCGCGACGAAAACAGAACCAAGTTTCCAACAATCGGCCCCCTCATGCAAAACCCCAAATCTCGGCGCACGTGCTATCAATCAATGAAATTATTCTAAAAAACATAACAGCAAAAATGTCAAGTTCTTTAGTATCCAGCAAAAACATAAAGTATATATATTACTTTTCATGTTAAGCAAAAAAAAATTTATCATTGAAAGAAAAATTTAGATATCATTGAAACACTAAGTTCCAAAAATTTAATTTAAGTCAAAATTTAAGTTTTCAAGAAATTTAAGTATAATAATTTAAATTTAACATTTAAGATTAAAAATTTCACTATAAATATCAAATTCAATTATGTAGAAAATTTTATGTATAATTATTAAATTTAACATTTAAGATTAAAAAATTTCACTATAAATATTAAATTCAAGTATGTAGAAAATTTTATGTATAATTATTAAATTTAACATTTAAGATTAAAAATTTCACTATAAATATCAAATTCAATTTGTGTAGAAAATTTCATGTATAATTATTAAATTTAACATTTAAGATTAAAAATTTCACTATAAATATCAAATTCAATTTGTGTAGAAAATTTCATGTATAATTATTAAATTTAACATTTAAGATTAAAAATTTCACTATAAATATCAAATTCAATTATGTAGAAAATTTTATGTATAATTATTAAATTTAACATTTAAGATTAAAAATTTCACTATAAATATCAAATTCAATTATGTAGAAAATTTTATGTATAATTATTAAATTTAACATTTAAGATTAAAAATTTCACTATAAATATCAAATTCAATTATAGCTGTTCATTATCTCTGTCCAAGACCAGTATACTTAATTAATACTAATAGCAGTGACACAGATAATGAAAAGATTTTTCTTTCTGTATTGTATTCATATATAAATTTAAAGAAGTGGTTTGTCTTCAATGAATCATAACCAAGTGTATGATAACAAGGAGTAAACACACAAAGATAATACACATAAGCATAACTGTCTTATGCGGGAATTGAAAACATGGATATATATATACATTCAGTGTAATGTGAAAAATTTTAGAAAGTTCATTGTAAACAATACACATATATATACTCTAGATACAATTATCTGCATCACAGAGGGAGGAGTAATTTATACGATATCCTAACCATATTTTGTAAAAGAAAGAAAAAAAATTTAGAAGTTACAAATTTAATCATTTTTGTTTTTGGAAATTTGATTACAAAAATTTAATGCTAAAAATTCCTCAAACATTTGGCAAATCTTATTAATGTACTGCCTATGATGTATAAAAATTTTGTTATTGATTTCAGCAAATTCCACACCTAACAGTTTTTGGACCTTCCCTAGAGATTTGATATCAAATTCTCCCTTTAGCAAAGAAACTACATGATCAATATCACCTATTATTTCTATGTTGCTTGCCTCTGGCCTGGATTTGATATCCCTCTTTTCTCTGAAGTTAAACAAATTTTGGTCATAATGTATGTTAGCCTTAGCACAGAATTTTTTAACATCATTATGACTTCTCAGCCTATGTTTATCACCCCTCACTGAGTAGTAAACATCAGTTCGAGTTCCATCAGGCCTGGGTACAGCTTTCCTTTCCCAATCTATGTTTGAACAGGGGGTCAGATCGGAATCAGCAGGAGAGTCCTCTTCCTCACTAGTATGACTAGTGTCATGGCTCTCACCTGCTTCTTCCTCTGACTCACTATCCAAACATCCCGATCCTGAATCTGATGTTCGAGTAAAACCCGATTTCTTTTGGGTGAAGTTTCTAGGTCGAATGGGGTCCAGGACGCCTTCCGCTGCTTCCATCTCCTCAAAACGGACATTGCTTATTTCTAATATTTTTCCTTCTTTCACAAGAAGAATTCTATAGCCCCTGGTATTTTCTGCATATCCTACCATAACTCCCAGTTGAGCTCTTAGGTCTAGCTTCTTCCTAAGCTGTTTTGCAATACCAGCATAAGCCTTACATCCAAAAACTCTGAGATGGGATACAGCAGGCTTCCTCCCATAGTACAATTCGTGTGGAGTTTTAACTTTAAATTTATGGCAAATCCTGTTCTTTGTATAAGTAAAACATAGGATTGCCTCTGCCCACATTTTGTCACCAACTTTGCTTTGATTAAGCATTGCCTTGACACAATCTAACGCTGTCAGGTTGAATCTTTCAGATACCCCGTTTTGTTCGGGTGTATAAGTGTTAGATCGTTCATGCTTAATCCCTAACTTTTTCAAAAAAGCTTTAAATTGACCGTGACAAAATTCCATGCCGTTATCAGTACGGATGCACAAAATCTTTTTGCCTAATTGTCTCTCCTGACAAGCTTGAAAATCCTGAAAAACTTTGAACACATCTGATTTTTGTTTTAAAATAAAAACAAACACCTTGCGGCTAAAATCGTCTGTAATAGTCAAGAAGTATTTGTTTCCCCCCAATGAAGCTACAGGCATTGGACCACAAACGTCCATGTGCAGTAATTGCAAAGGTTCTGTAGATCTAATCCTGCCTATTGGTTTGTACGAAACTCTTTTAGATTTTGCAAGTTTGCAATGAATGCAATTTACTTTTGCATATTTTAATTTTGGGAGTCCGTTTGCCGCGGAAACTTTACTTGTTTGGTGCAAGTAGTCTGAGTTAATATGGCCATATCTTCTATGCCATAATTCAGTTTTGTTCAGAATTTCAACTGTTGAACCACTAATTTTATTTGACTTTGATTTTAAATCAGATTTGTTTTTCGTTTTATTCAAGTTAGGCCTAATTTTGTTTTGACTTTGACTATTTGTTGCAGGGGTTTTTCTAACCTGTTTAGAATTTTTGTCCCTATCCTGATCTCCTTTACGGCCCTCAACACTACTATTTAAACTTTTAGTTGAGTACTGTGGTTTTAAGAAATACAATCCTTCTTTACGTTTAGCGTAAAAGAAATTTTCTCCCTCAGGAGTCTTAAACCATAGAATACCTTTGGCTGCACTAAAAGAATAGCCCTGCTCTTCTAATACAGATGCGGCCAACAAGTTACGCCGTAATTTTGGTGAATACATAACATTTTGTAGCACAATATTATTTGTATGATCTTTAAATTTAACATACATGTTCACCGTTCCAATAGCCTCAACTGGGCTTTCCATATCACCCACTGCTAGCGACATAGATGTATCCTTACATTTATCAAATTTTGAAAACATTTTAACATCATTACAAAAGTGTCGCGTAGCAGCGGTGTCAATCACCCAGCTGAGCCTATTGTCAGGATTATCAACAATATTAGCTTCTACATTTATATTTGAAAATACTTCAATAATACTAGAGCTAGTCATCTTTTTCAATTTTGGGCATTGTGCCTTTACATGACCATTTTTATTACACATAAAACATGGTCCTATGACCTTAATAGATTTTTTAACTTTGGTGACATTTTTACATTTAGCGTTAACATTTGAAAAATATACAGATGAATTGGAACTTACATTATTATTGTCATGATCCTTCCTCAACTGTCTAATCCTGCCCTCTTCTAGAGACAGTTCTTTCTGAATCTTATCCAGTTTAAAATCCTTATCGCTCCAGCGATAAATGATTTGGATGATACTCTGGTACTGGGCTGGGAGATACCGGATGGCTTGGAATGCCACGTACACATCCTCCACGGGGTGATTCACGTTCTTGAGCTTGGTGACAGCTTTCCTTATCCTCGTACAGAATATGTCGATGGGCTCCTCGATTTCCGGGCGTAGACTGAAAAACTCGTCCAACAGATGAACTAGATTGGCGCGCGTTGGGGCCTCAAAATGCGCCTCCAACTTCTCCCACGCATCCGCCGGGCTGTCGTCGATGTCGAGCAGTTCTCTGTACTCCGCCGAGATATTTCGAAACAGGATGGAAAGTGCGCGGTCGCTGCTGCGCATGTACTCCTCTCGCTCGCGGCGTGACGTAGATTCGTCGACTGGTAATGCAGTACGGTTGATGTGGCCGTAACATCCTTCTCCTTTCAGGATAAATGAAATTTCATTACGCCAGGTGACGTAATTGTCCCTGTTTAACGCTTCTATGCCGTTGCTCACCTCCATAGTCTTTAACTGTGACTAGAGTGCGTTGTTTACCTTTCTGCTTGATGCAAATGGCGCCGGTCGCGGCCCCCGTCGATGGAATTCACAACTCTTCACTGCTGCTTTATCACGGATAAAAGTTATGGCCTTGACATACTACGGGCCCATAACCAAATGTCGGCTGCTATTGCTGTGTTAGCTGAGCGACTAGACTAGAAAATTTGAAAGTCATTTGCAGATTTAGCAGTGTTTTGTCATAGCCCTATCCGAAGTGCTGGTAGAAAAAAAATTTTGTAGCAGATGATATGCAGTAGTGATGTGTTTTCTCAAGAAAACAAGCTCGTTAAACACAAACACAATTTATTTGTTGTGAGATCCATTGCATCAGATGAAGTTACAAAATAAAACACTGTAACATTCGTTGCAAAGCAAAACTATATACAATGAGCTAGCAAGCTCATGAAAAAGGTTTTAAACAGTCTATGACTAGGCACACACTCTCAGTTACTATAACATCGGTAAGTAGAAAAAACAGCTACTGTACCACACATGCCGTGTACGTTAATGAAGCCACCATCATCAGGTCACACGTCATGGCTTTAGAAGTTAGACTACTCTCTACCGATCAAGGTCTGCCTTCCATACAAGGTCTTTCACCGTCGATCACCGTCTGATCGATCTGACTATACGTCGAGTCTTAAGTCTGCATAACTACAAGATCTTAAACTCTGAAAAGTCTCCCACGTCTACTACATGGTCAGTCAAGGTCTGTAAAGTCTCTGAATAACTGAGAATGTGTCCTATCATATATACACTGTGATGGGTACGCTCCGGAACACAACCGTTGACGGCAGCGCCCTCACTATATGCAAATCAGAATGCGCGCGCGGCGAGATGGCGATTTGCATGAATGGCATGTTCTGTTCCCGTCACGAGTCGTTCACGAGAACGGTAGAACCATTCTAAAAATGTAAACACGTTCTCGCGATAACGAGAATCGCGACGAAAACAGAACCAAGTTTCCAACAATACTGTTATATCTTCACCCATTGAATTTACACTGCTCAACTATTTTATACATGCTGCCCTTACTTTGTATGCTAATTGCCGATTTTCAAAGATTTCCGAACCTTGTTTTGCTCTATGATTAACCGTTCTCGAGATATTTGTTTTTCAGAATTTGGCAAGCTGGCTAACATTTTAAAATGTGTCAAATGAAAAACAAAATGCTTTAAAATTGCACATTGGATATAAATATCCTTTTATGTGTTATTTTGTTCGATGAAACTTGAATGAGTGCATTACGGAATATATATGAAGGGGAAGGGAATATGAGTCTGCAGGAAAAGTTATGTACTGCCCACATCAGGATTTTTTCTTAGAACGTAAGGTGGTTGCTGTAGATAGGTTTTGGAGAATAATTCAAGCCATTAAACGGTTGGTTTCACTCGGTGAAAAGATTTGATGTCGGGAAATGGTGAATTAAATTGACCTTAGATGCAACATCTCAGACTGAATCCCCGCTTCAGGGAATTGACAAGTTTGACACGACACGCCCGTGGATTTCTAAGAAATGAAAATCTAAGAAATTGTCCAAGGACTACAGCCGATTCATTTTCTTTTTCAAGGTCGCGTACTTCAATAAATTGGTAATTAAGCAAGCAGATGAAAAATGTAGTTACAAGATCAGCTTAAGATTCACATTCGCGCCGAAGTGACGGATTTACCACGAAGCTATTGAAGCTTAAGATTCAAAACCCAATCAATGAGGGACACCTAGAGTCTAGCACAGGGCAAAATTTTATACATTTATTTTATACTAGCCGCCTTTGGCGACCAGCCTGTTCGCTACCCTTGAAAATTCTGACCGTGGCAAACTCGTTGGCGCGACCTACCAGAAAGGTGTAAGGTAACTGCTTGGAAGGCCAGGAAGTGCCACACAATTTAGACCGGAACCCAATGGGGGAGGCATCCAAAGAGACCGTACCCTCCTTCCCCTACCACAAACCTCTCGGAAGGACTTGCAGTCCCACACGTTTAACGTGATCGTACTCCGCGTGAACACGGCTGCAGTTTTGGCAATGGCGGGAATCGAACCCGGGCCTACCGAGTGAAATTCCCGCGCGCTAACCACTGGGCTACCGTGCCATCCGCGACAATCTCCATAACTTTATTTTTATTCGGCAATTTTGGGAATCGAACCCGGGCCTACCAAGTGCAAATCCCGCGCACTAACCACTGGGGTACTTCATGACGGAAATATGTATCATATCCGTAAGTTATATATTGAAAATTAACGTATAATTAAATTTCTGATGAAGCTGGTGATAGAATAACTATGAGCCACGAAATTCTGGTTCCACAACTTCGTTGAAAATTTAAAACAGAGTGTTGCAGCTATAACAAACGTTAGATAGTAGTTGTAGGAATACAAGTAGCTGTAGAAGTGTTAAATGAGAACAGTTCCAGTTTAAATCAAAATCACTTTTATTGAAGAGTGAATCCATTGTATTTGCTTACAGTATATATATCATGAAAAACAGGTAAGCCAAATAACTAAAGCATACTATTTACAAAACATGAGCACTACAGCTCATATGAAGGTTTTTCAGTGTAAGTTCCATGCCTAGACACGTTTCTGGTTAACGTATTATTTACACAAGTAAGTGGAATAAAAGCATTTCACACTTACGTGACCACGTGCACTTTCCGACGCCACCACCTTTCCGGATCAGCACTATAAAGTCCACAACACGGGAAACATGGTCTCCTTAACTGAGAACCATCAAAACTACTAAGTTTAGTTTAAATATCCGCGTTCACCGATAAACACTTTATCGTAACTTTTCGACAACATCGAAACATGACTTTACGAAGATCCGTCTGCCCAATCTAGATCCTTCTAGATCCTTCCATCGATCAGTATAAGCAAGCTATCCAACGAGCTTTCCAAGCGATCGATCCGTCGATCAAAAACGATCTTTCCAAGCGATCTACTGACAAAGCGATCTCCATTAAAACCGGTCTGACTTAAAAGCGATCTACATAAAACCAGATCTGACTGAAAACCAGAAAAGTGTCTAGCCTTTATACCTGAAGATGGGTGCGTTCCGGAACATAACCGTTGCCGGCAACGCCCTCTGGATATGCAAAACAGGATGCGTGAGCGGCGAGAAGGGTGATTTGCATGATCAGCCAAGTTTTGTCCACATCGCGATTCGTTCACGAGAACGGAATAATCATTTTAATAATGACGTCACGCTCCCGCGAAACGAGAATCGCGATGTAAACAAAACCAAGTTTCTAACAATCGGCCCCCTCATGCAAAAACACCAACTCTCGGCGCCCATGCTTTCATCCAACAAAAGGTTATTCTAAGAATCAAAGTTCTTAGTATCCTAAAAACATAATGTATGCATACACAAAATTTTATACATTAAAGAAATTTATAACACTTATAACATTTAGAAAGTGAATAGCCTTTTCTCAAAATGGCAACAATCAAATGAGTACACTTATCTATTATGCAGATCATAAGCATTCTTTAAATTACATGTTTAAGGATAACATAGTCAAAGAAAACAGTATAACCATACTATTGCCCTTTCTTAAGTACTAGCTCATACTGAAGAAAGCTATTTCTTTACTATTTTGAAAATTTATAAACAAACATTAAGTTTAAAATTTAAAAGTCTAAAGATATCAAAAATTTTAAGCTCTAGAAAAATTTTAGGTATAGTTATCAATTTTAATATTTAAGATTAAAAATTTAAATCTAAACATCAAAATCAAGTTGTAGAAAATTTAGTGTATAACTATGAAATTTAACATTTAAGATTAAAAATTTAAATCTAAACATCAAAATCAAATTGTAGAAAATTTAATGTATAACTATGAAATTTAACATTTAAGATTAAAAATTTAAGTCTAAACATCAAATTCAAGTTTTGTAGAAAATTTAATGTATAACTATGAAATTTAACATTTAAGATTAAAAATTTAAGTCTAAACATCAAATTCAAGTTTGTAGAAAATTTAATGTATAACTATGAAATTTAACATTTAAGATTAAAAATTTAAGTCTAAACATCAAATTCAAGTTTTGTAGAAAATTTAATGTATAACTATGAAATTTAACATTTAAGATTAAAAATTTAAGTCTAAACATCAAATTCAAGTTTGTAGAAAATTTAATGTATAACTATGAAATTTAACATTTAAGATTAAAAATTTAAGTTTTATTATCTTAGCCCATGACTAGTATACACACTAAATACCCAATACAATGGCAATGATAATAAAAGATACAGAAGGTAAATATACATATGAGATAAACACAGATTAAAAATTTTATGTTTCATGTGAATTATATCAATAATGTACATTCAGATAACATTTTATTCACATAAGCGAAAATGCATTATGCGTGTAGTAAAAATGGATATATATATTTTTTTTTTCAAGTGTAATGTGAGAAAAGTAACAGTTCATTGTCACATAACAATATATACTCAAGATACATTTCATTTGTATCAGTGAGAGAGGAATAAATTATAAAATACCCTAACCATTTATACTTTGAAAATATGAAAAAAAAATTTAAAGTAAAAATTTTATTTGAACAGTTAAATTTTATATTTTAAAGATATCATTACTAAATTTTAAAACTCTATCTTTAGTCATTGGCTTCGTGAAGTAATCTGCTACGTTATCTTTAGTATTAACAAAGTTAATTTTAAAAGATTCGTTTACAACTAAGTTCCTTAAATTCCACACCCAAAAGTCTTTTGACTTTTCCCCATTCTTTGATATCAAATTCTTTACTCAAAAGTGAAACTGTATGGTCTATATCATTTTGTTGTTTCAAGAAAATTTTATCATTCAACTTTGCATAAAGATATGCGGACTTAATGTCCAGTTGAAAATGTTTCCATTTAAGCATGCAAACGAATATGGAGAAGAAAGCTCTGATTAAACTAAAATTAATCACAGGGCTAAACACTTCATCATATGAGTCCCCTTTTATCTGGGTATATCCTTGAGCTACTAGGCGAGCTTTGAATCGTTTAACATTTCCCCTTTCATCCTTCTTAATGGTATAAACCCATCTACTTCCTATAATTTTTTGTTGTGAGATGGGTGCAGTCACTAAGTCCCAGACACCCCTCTCTTGCATTGTAGCTATTTCATCATCCATGGCTTCTTGCCATTTATCGGACTGGGGAGATTCTATTGCCGATTTATAGCTCTTGGGTATCAAGATCTCAACATTGCTTGCTTCTGGTTTCCTTTTGATATCACTTACCCCCTTTTTTCTCTCTAAAATTAAACATTTGCTGATCATAATGAATGTTAGCTTTTCCACAAAACTTTCTGACATCATTATGAGATCTCAGCCTTTTATTGTCACCTTTTACTGAGTAGTAAATATCCGTCCTACTCCCATCAGGCCTAGGTACTGCTTTCCGTATCCAGTCAATATCTGAGCAGGGTGTCAGACCAGAATCAGCAGGAGAGTCCTCATCCCCACTAGATTTACTAGTGTCACGGCTCTCACCTGCTTCTTCCTCTGACACTCCTCCTAAGCATTCTGATTCCGAGTCAATCGACTGAGTAACATTTGATTTCCTCAAGGTGATTCGTTTAGGGTAATTAGGGCCCAGGACGCCTTCCGCTGCCACTCCTTCCTCAAACCTTACATTAGAAGTTTCCTCAACTTTCTTTTTACCCGCTATATAAATCCTATAGCCTTTGGTGCTTTCGGCATATCCGACCATTATTCCTATTTGGGCTCTCATATCCAACTTATTTCTAATTTGTTTGGCTGTGCCCACATAGGCTTTGCACCCGAAAACTTTGAGGTGAGCAACGGCTGGCTTCCTTCCATAATATAACTCGTGTGGAGTTTTGGTTTTGAACTTATGACATATTCTGTTCTTGGTGTGTGTAAAACACAAAATCGCTTCTGCCCACATTCTGTTATCAACCTTGCTTTGATCAAGCATAGCTTTCACACAATCTAGTGCAGTCAGATTAAATCTTTCAGAAACCCCGTTCTGTTCGGGTGTATATGCATTTGACCTTTCCGATTTAATCCCCAATTTATTTAAGTATGCCTTGAACTGGTTGTGACAGAACTCCATACCATTGTCCGTACGGATACACAAAATCTTTTTGCCTAGCTGCCTTTCTTCCTTAGCTTGGAATTCTTTAAATATCTTAAACACCTCTGATTTTTGTTTCATTATATAAACAAACACTTTCCGGCTGAAGTCGTCAGTGATTGTCAAAAAGTATCTGTTTCCGCCCATTGAAGCTGTAGGTAAGGGACCACACACATCCATATGGAGTAATTGTAAAGGTTTAGTGGACCTTATCCTACCAATTGGCTTAAAAGAAATTCTCTTAGACTTTGCTAACTTACAGTGTGTACAGTTAATTTTTGCATATTTTAGTCTAGGGAGTCCATTAGCCGCGGAAACTTTACTTGTCTGATATAAATAATCAGAGTTAATGTGGCAATATCTCCTATGCCAGAGTTCCGTTTTATTCAAAACCTCAGAAACCGCACAACTTGGTTTCTCATTAACCTTTTCTTTTGACCTCGACTTCACCTCAGAGTTACGTTTACTTTTATTTATTCTAGGCAAATTTTTCATTTTGTCAATACTGTTTTTCTTATTTAGGGCTTTTCTATCTTTCTTAGAATTTTTATCCCTACCCTGATCCTTTCCTTTAGTTTTACGGTCTTCAATATTGTTATTTGCAGTCTGAACTTCGTATTGAGGTTTTAAAAAATATAACCCTTCTTTTCGCTTAGCATAGAAGAATTTTTCTCCCTTTGGAGTGTAAAACCACAATACCCCATTAGCCCCTTTAAAAGTATACCCCTGTTCCTCAAGAACAGATGCGGCTAATAAGTTTCGTCTTAACTTAGGCGAAAACATTACATCAGACAAAACAATATTACTTCTTATGTTCTGAAACTGAACATACATTTTGACCGTACCGATAGCCTCAACTGGGCTCTCAATATCACCCACTGCTAGCGACATAGATGCACCTTTGCTTTCCTTAAATTTTGAGAATAAATTAATATCATTGCAAAAGTGCCGCGTAGCAGCGGTGTCAATTACCCAGCTGAGTCTATCGCTAGGATCCTGCCCAGTATTAGCTTCAACTCTAGCAGATGAATACAATTCAATTATATTTGAGCTAGACTTAAGAATAGGGCAATTCTTCCTTAAATGACCGGCCTTCTTACAAAAATAACATGGTCCTATGACCCTTTTAACTGGTTTAACACTTTTAAACACTTTGTTATTTTTACACTTTACATTTACATTACTCTGAGACAAGAATACAGATGAATTTTGACTTACATTGTTTCTATCACTACGGAGTTGCCGGATACGTCCTTCTTCCGCAGACAATTCATGTTGGATTTTCTCCAAAGTGAAATCTTTGTCCTCCCATCTGTAGATTAGCTGAACTATTCCTTGGAAGTCATCAGAGAGGTATCTTATGGCCTGGAATGCCACATAGACGCTTTCCACCGGGTGCTTGACGTCCTTCAATTTGGCGACCGCCTTCTTCAAACGCGTACAGAAGATATCCACCGGTTCATCTGGCTCCGGACGTAGGCTGAAGAACTCATCCAGTAAACGCACCAGGTTGGCGCGAGTCGGCGTGTCGAAGTGCGTTTTTAACTTATCCCACGCATCTGCCGGATCGTCGTTAATGTCAATTAACTCTTGGTAATCAGATGAAACATTCTGGAACAGGATTGCTAACGCTCGGTCCTTTCTTCGCATGTGATCTTCATAATCACGGCGTGACGTTTTTTCATCCACCGGTAACGCTGTTCGGTCTACAAATCCGAAACAGCCCTCTCCTTTAAGAGCGAATGAGACTTCATTCCTCCAAGTGACGTAATTGTCTCTAGTTAATGCAGTAATTTTATTTGCCTCCATGGCAAGGTGGCCTTTTGGAACTGAGCTGAACAGACCTTTTGTTTACGCTTTCGTCGACATGCAAATGGCGCCGTCCGCGGCCCCCGTCGACAGGATTTGTTGGAACTCTAACACTTCTAAATTTTTAACGTTGTTATGGGGAGCACCGGCCCGTAACCTTTGACGGAAATATGTATCATATCCGTAAGTTATATATTGAAAATTAACGTATAATTAAATTTCTGATGAAGCTGGTGATAGAATAACTATGAGCCACGAAATTCTGGTTCCACAACTTCGTTGAAAATTTAAAACAGAGTGTTGCAGCTATAACAAACGTTAGATAGTAGTTGTAGGAATACAAGTAACTGTAGAAGTGTTAAATGAGAACAGTTCCAGTTTAAATCAAAATCACTTTTATTGAAGAGTGAATCCATTGTATTTGCTTACAGTATATATATCATGAAAAACAGGTAAGCCAAATAACTAAAGCATACTATTTACAAAACATGAGCACTACAGCTCATATGAAGGTTTTTCAGTGTAAGTTCCATGCCTAGACACGTTTCTGGTTAACGTATTATTTACACAAGTAAGTGGAATAAAAGCATTTCACACTTACGTGACCACGTGCACTTTCCGACTCCACCACCTTTCCGGATCAGCACTATAAAGTCCACAACACGGGAAACATGGTCTCCTTAACTGAGAACCATCAAAACTACTAAGTTTAGTTTAAATATCCGCGTTCACCGATAAACACTTTATCGTAACTTTTCGACAACATCGAAACATGACTTTACGAAGATCCGTCTGCCCGATCTAGATCCTTCTAGATCCTTCCATCGATCAGTATAAGCAAGCTATCCAACGAGCTTTCCAAGCGATCGATCCGTCGATCAAAAACGATCTTTCCAAGCGATCTACTGACAAAGCGATCTCCATTAAAACCGGTCTGACTTAAAAGCGATCTACATAAAACCAGATCTGACTGAAAACCAGAAAAGTGTCTAGCCTTTATACCCGAAGATGGGTGCGTTCCGGAACATAACCGTTGCCGGCAACGCCCTCTGGATATGCAAAACAGGATGCGTGAGCGGCGAGAAGGGTGATTTGCATGATCAGCCAAGTTTTGTCCACATCGCGATTCGTTCACGAGAACGGAATAATCATTTTAATAATGACGTCACGCTCCCGCGAAACGAGAATCGCGATGTAAACAAAACCAAGTTTCTAACACTTCACCCTCCGCGATATTCTTCATAACTTTCTTTTTATTCACCCAATTTAGACCGGAACCAAGTGGGAGAAGCATCCACAGGGACCGTACCCTTCTTCCCCTACCACCAACCTCTCGGAAGGACTTACAGACCCACATGTTTAACGTGATCGTACTCCGCGTAAACACGGCGGCAATTTTGGGAATCGAACCCGGGCCTACCGAGTGCAATTTCCGCGCGCTAACCATTGGGCTACTTTGCCCTACGCGACAATCTCCATAACTTTCTTTTTATTCATCCAATTTAGACCGTACCCTTCTTCCCCTACCACCAACTTCTCGGAAGGACTCACGGACCCACATGTTTAACGTGCTCGTACTCCGCATAAACACGGCGGCAATTTTGGGAATCGAACCCGGGCCTGGTAACTGGTTGGACGGCCAGGATGTGCCACCCAATTTAGACCGGAACCCAGTGGGGGAGGCATCCACAGGGAACGTACCCTCCTTCCCCTACCACCAACCTCTCGGAAAAACATACGGACCCATATGTTTAACGTGATCGTACTCCATGTCAGTGGCGGAAATCGAACCCGGGCCTACCGCGTGCAATTCCCGCGCGCTAACCACTGGGCTACTTCGCCCTCCGCGACAATCTCCATAACTTTCTTTTTATTCACCCAATTTAGACCGTACCCTCCTTCCCCTACCACCAACCTCTCGGAAGGACTCACGAACCCACATGTTTAACGTGATCGTACTCTGCGTGAACGTGGCGTAAGTTTTGGCAGTGGCGGGAATCGAACCCGGGCCTACTGAGTGCAATTCCCGCGCGCTAACCACTGGGCTGCCGCGCCCTCCGCGACAATCTCCATAACTTTCTACATATTCACCCAATTTAGACGGGAACCCAGTAGGGGAGGCATCCACAGGGGCCGTATCCTCCTTCCCCTACCACCAACCTCTCGGAAGGACTTACGGACCCACATATTTAACGTGATCGTATTCCACGTAAACACGGCGGCAGTTTTGGCAGTGGCGGGAATCGAACCCGGGCCTACCGCTAACTTCCCGCGCGCTAATTTGCAATTTAAAATGACCATATGCTTAATTCCATCATCCTCATTCCATTGTTTCATTGTTCCATCATTTAAAATATCCATAAAATTAAAATATCCATTTAAAATATCCAAAAGTTAAAATATACATTTAAAAAATCCAGATCGTCCCATCATTTAAAATATAAATATAATAATTTATATAGAGCAAAGGAGCTCTATTCAGAACCGTGACGTCACCTCCACCTTGACGTCCCCACCCACCACCTTCCCTGCTTCAGCGGGGGAGAAACGAACGGAACGCCGAGAAATTTAAAATCATGACGTCTTTAAAATTGCGATCCTGAAGGCAATTTTCATTATTTCTGGACCAGATTAGACTTGTAAGAATGCCAGATATTTCAGCTTTCTAAAAATGTAAATTATTAGTCGAAATTATGAGTACTTTTTACTATGCGAGAATTTAAAAACCAAAAATCGTTTTTTTGAGCCAAAAGTGACTTTTGTTTTAAAATCTTTAAAAAATATTAGAAATCAAAATGGAGATTTGAAATTGATATATTTTTACTCGCAATTGTCTGCTCTTTCCGATGGTGTGAGTTGTTTTTTTCTACGACGTCTGGATCGTGGAGAAAAAAGGGCAAAAAAAGGTCGAAATCGCATAAAACATTAAATAAATAAAAAAATAATTAGAATTTTGAAAATCGGTTTTCACGTGTCCCCTTCCCTCCCCCCCCAGGTCTCCGATTGCCAAATTTCGTAGCTCTCCAACGCGCGGTCGCGAAACGTATAGTGTATAAGACAGACACACACACACACACACACACAGAGACATTGCCTTTTATTATTTACTAGCCGCCTTTGGCGACCAGCCTGTTCGCTACCCTTGAAAATTCTGACCGTGGCAAACTCGTTGGCGCGACCTACCAGAAAGGTGTAAGGTAACTGCTTGGAAGGCCAGGAAGTGCCACACAATTTAGACCGGAACCCAATGGGGGAGGCATCCAAAGAGACCGTACCCTCCTTCCCCTACCACAAACCTCTCGGAAGGACTTGCAGTCCCACACGTTTAACGTGATCGTACTCCGCGTGAACACGGCTGCAGTTTTGGCAATGGCGGGAATCGAACCCGGGCCTACCGAGTGAAATTCCCGCGCGCTAACCACTGGGCTACCGTGCCATCCGCGACAATCTCCATAACTTTATTTTTATTCGGCAATTTTGGGAATCGAACCCGGGCCTACCAAGTGCAAATCCCGCGCACTAACCACTGGGGTACTTCACCCTCCGCGATATTCTTCATAACTTTCTTTTTATTCACCCAATTTAGACCGGAACCAAGTGGGAGAATCATCCACAGGGACCGTACCCTTCTTCCCCTACCACCAACCTCTCGGAAGGACTTACAGACCCACATGTTTAACGTGATCGTACTCCGCGTAAACACGGCGGCAATTTTGGGAATCGAACCCGGGCCTACTGTTGGAAAATTGAAAATTTGAAGATAGCAAAGCACGCACTGTCAGAGTCAATAAGTGTTGGCTGGGTCATGAAAGTACACAAGTCCAGTTTTAAAGAAAAACTTCGTTCACTTTATTTGGTGAAAAACACAACTCGGCATATTACACGTACCTGGTAATTTTCCATGCCGTAAAACATCAAAAATATACTATGTACAAAAAATTTTTTTAGTTGTAAATGACTAGACAGAGATTTCTTGAAGCATTTGGTAGTAAGTTACTATACTACCTCTATCACTTGCGTGTATTTCAGCCACCATCACTTGGCAAAGGGAAACCAAAGGATAGAACATCAGGAAAATCTTTAAAGCGGCTTCCGAACGTTTGTAAGTAAATTTAACGTTCAATACATGCTGGTCCAAACTGACCACATCTGCATCCGTTTCGACTATTCACCGTCGTCAAACGATATTCCGCAGTGCTTCTGTCAAAAAAACATTTCTGTCTGCCTGCATCAGACCATCAGTGTCTATCTCGTCTGACTTCTTCAGACGTCTGATCTCGATCGACTCCGACCTTCTCATTTGCTTCAAGAAACCTCTGCCCTATATATCCGAGAATGGACAGTTCCGGAAACGCCCCCGGATATGCAAATCAGATGCGTACGCATTGAGAACTGATTTGCATGAAACCTCATGTTGAAAAACGTCACGGTTCACGCCGGTGAACGGGAAGAGTCGTTCATATTAAATTTGCATAAACGCCCGTTCACAGGAACGTGAATCGCGATGTATTGATTATTTCCAACAATCGGCCCCCTCATGCAAATCCTTAAGTCTCAATGCATATGCAAAAGAAAACTTACTCTGAGAAACCAAGGTATATCAATAAACACCAAGGCCCCCAGTATCCTATCAAACATATAATGAAGGAAAAAATTTAAAGTATTATATCATTATTAAATTTAAAATAAAATGCATAAGTACTTATAGCATCTGAAAAATAGTTAAGTATTGTCGACAATATTGTAACAACAACATTTCACATCAAGTAGAAATTTATATACAACACAACTTCAATGCTTAAGTATCAGCATTCAAAAATTGAAATTTTAGTTTAAATTTAATTATAAGTATCCAAAATTTAAGTATAAGCACATTATCATATTAAACAAGTTAACTTTAAAAGATTAAGATTTTGTATAAGCATAGAATTTAAGTTTACTTTAAATTTGAGTATAAACACTATAATTCAAAAAGCTTAAAAAAATTTAGTCTATTAACACAATATAAGTATACATAATTAATACTATTAGACTGCATTGATATACCAAATATTTAAAAATACATGATGCAAGTAATTAGATAATAAAATTCCTTTATCAAAACTTTCAACACATACTTTTTACCAAGTTGAAAAATACAAAATTTTATACACATAAGCTATTATTTAGCATCATGCGGGTCATGGAAAATGGATGTATATACAAAGGTGTAAAGTGAAAAAGATTCAATATCACAAAAATTTATACTCAAGATATACTATCTTATATCAATGAGGTTTAAGATAAACAATAATGTATATATATGACATCTTTTTTAAAAAAATTCCCAAGTTGTAAATTCAATTTAGTATTTAAAAATTTCTTTAGACTAAACATTTAATCTCAAAAAGTTTTGATTTAGTTTTTAAAAATTTTATTACAAAATTTAAGTATTATTTCCTTAGTCATTGGTTTAGTAAAGTGATCTGCTAAGTTATCTTTACTATTTACAAATTTAACATTAAAAGATTCATTGACTATTAAATTTCTTAGGAAATGATATCTAACATCAATATGCTTAGTTCTATTGTTTTCAATTGGAGAGTTAGAAAAATTAATGGCTGCTTGGTTGTCGCTAAAAATAACACTGTTACTTTTATTAAAGTTTAACCCAAGTAAATGACATTCTTCAATTATGTTTTGTACCCATACCATTTCCTTAGCGGCTTCAGTTAGTGATACGTATTCAGCTTCCATGGTTGATAAGCTGACACACTTATGTTTAAAGGTACGCCAAGAAATAGGTACATTGTCAATAAAGAGTATCATGCCTCCAAGTGAAACACGGTCATCTCGGTTTGCAGCAAAGTCAGAATCTGAATAACAATTCAATTTTAACTCCTGAATGTTAGATAAATTCAACATATAGTTTTTAGTCTTTTCAACATATCCTAAAAGTCTTAACAATGCATCCCAATGCTTAATTCCAGGGTTTTCTTGAAATTGAGATAATATATTGATGGCGTAACAAATATCAGGTCTAGTCCTACTAGATATAAAAGCCAAACACCCAATTAAGCTCCTGTAAGGAAAACTTTGCATTTGCTTTATTTCTTCACTTGTCTTTGGACAATCTATTTTACTTAGAATATTCCCTTTAGAAATGGGAAGTGAAGTAACTGGATATTTATACTGTTGAAACATTTGACATACTTTATCTATATACTGACTTTGATGTATAAAAAATTTATTGTCACACTCTTTAAATTCCACGCCTAAAAGTTTTCTAATGTTTCCTAATACCTTGATATCAAATTCTATGCTAAGTAATGAAACAATGTGGTCTATGTCCCTTTGATACTTTGAGAAGAGAATTATGTCATCCACATAGACTAGCATAAGAACTTTGCTATTGTAAATATATGCACAATTACACCATTGAAGTTTTAAAAAAATTTAATTCTTTTAATTTGGTGTCAAGTTCATTAAACCATTCTCTTCCACTTTGATGAAGACCGTAAATGGCTTTCTTCAACAAACAAACATAATCAGGCTGTTCCTGATTGACATAACCTTGAGGCTGTTTCATATATACCTTTTGACTCAATTTAGCATAGAGATAGGCAGATTTGATATCTAATTGGAAATGCATCCAGCCAAGCATGCATACGAAAATTGAGAAGAATGCTCTAATTAAGTTGAAGTTAACAACAGGGCTAAAAACTTCATCGTATGATTCTCCCTTTTTCTGACCATACCCCTGGGCTACCAAACGAGCTTTAAATCTCTTGATTTTCCCTTTCTCGTCTTTCTTAATAGTGTAGACCCATCTATTGCCTATATGCTTTTGTGAGGTGGATGCAGGAACTAGTTCCCAGACACCCCTCTCTTGCATTACGGCCATTTCTTCATCCATAGCATTACACCATTTTTCGGACTGGGAAGATTTAATAGCAGCGTTGTACCCTTTTGGTATATTTATTTCAATATTGCTTGCTTCTGGTCTGCCTCTGACCCTTTTAAGACCTTTATTTTCCCGAAAATTAAACAGTTGCTGATCAAATTGTATATTCCTTTTATCACAATATTTCTTAACATCATTGTGTGACCTCAGCCTTTTATTATCTCCTTGAGCGTAATAATACACATCGGTTCTACTCCCATCGGGTCTTGGAACCGTCTTTCGCTGCCAAGCAATATCCGAGCAAGGAGTCATACTGGAGTCAGCAGCAGAGTCCGTTTCCTCACTGGATTCAGACGGATCGTCACCAGTGTCTTCACTCTCTCCTGCCCCCCCATCAGACTGCCCTCTCGGATATTCCCCGTCAGAGTATTCTGAAAGGTTATCTCTTGATATCCCTGAGGAGATATTTCTGGGACAAATTGGGTCCAGGATGCCTTCCACTACATCACCCTCATCAAACCTCACATTGCAGGTCTCAATTGTTCGTTTCTCCCCTGACAAAAATATCCTATAGCCCTTAGTTTTAGTAGCATAGCCTACCATCACCCCTTCTGTAGCTTTCATGTCTAACTTCTTTCTGAGCTGACTGGGTTTGCCTACATATGCTCTACAACCAAAGGTTCTAAGATGTTTGACTGAAGGTTTTCTACCACTGTAGAGTTCATGTGGTGTTTTAGTCTTAAATTTGTGACATATTCGATTTTTAGTGTATGCAAAACACAATATTGCTTCCGCCCAGAATCTGTCATGTAATTTGCTGTCGTTCAACATGGCTCTAACACAGTCAAATGCGGTTAAGTTGAATCGCTCTGATACTCCATTTTGCTGTGGGGTATATGTGTTAGTCCTCTCAGCCTTAATACCGATATCCTTCAGGTAATTTTTGAACTTATCATGGCAGAATTCCATCCCATTATCCGTCCGGATACATAGAATTTTAGTACCTAACTGCCTTTCTTCTCTGGCCTGAAACTCTTTAAAATGTGAAAATACTTCTGACTTCTGTTTCATGAGGTAAACAAAAACTTTTCTACTATAATCATCTGTTATAGTTAAGACATACTTGTTCCCACCATATGAGGCTGTGGGTAAGGGACCACACACATCCATGTGTAACAATTGCAATGGTTTAGTGGACCTTATCCTACCGGTGGGTTTATATGATACTCTCCTAGACTTAGCCAATTTACACGATTTACAATTTAACTTTTTGTATTTAAGCCTAGGAAGTCCGTTTACGGCAGAAACTTTGCTGGTTTGGAGGAGATATTCAGCGTTTATGTGGCAATATCGTTTATGCCAAAGACAGTTTGTACTATTAAGTTCAGTTACTGAACTGCTAGGCTTAGATATTGAACTATCCACATTTTCATTCTGCTTAGTTTTTGTTTTGTCAGATTTAAATTTAGTTTCTTTAAGATTAGGTGCTATTTTTACTTTGTCTATTTTTCTGGAAGCACTAGGATCCCTATCCTTGGATTTCTTATCCTTTTTGTGTTTCTTGTCTCCATGTTGATCCCTATCTTTAGATTGACGGTTTTCTACGTTATGTTGTTCCTGGGTACTATACTTAGGTTTTAAAAAATACAACCCATCCTTTCTTTTTGCATAAAAGAATTTCTCCCCTTTAGGTGTAAAAAACCATAGAACCCCATTAGCTCCATTAAAACTAAAATTTTGTTCCTCAAGAACAGATGCAGCTAATAAATTTCTCCTAAGTTTAGGAGAATACATAACATTTTCCAATTTGATAATACTTTGCTTATCCTTAAATTGGACATACATTTCCACCGTCCCGATAGCCTCAACTGGACTTTCGACATCCCCTACTGCTAGCGACATTGAAGTGCCTTTGCACTCATTAAATTTTGAAAATAACTTAATGTTATTACAGAAATGTCGCGTAGCAGCAGTGTCTACTACCCAGCTGAGTCTATCGCTAGGATCGATTACAGTATTAGCCTCAATCTGTGGAGACCCAAGAAATTCCACAATACTAGATCCATTATTTCTACTGCAATTAGATTTAGTATGACCTAGTTTGTTACACTTAAAACACTTAATTTTACTTTTAGAAATATTTACATTATGACTAGAAGTATTTACATTAGACACATTATGAGATACATTTGGAAATTTAAGTTTAGACACTTTTACTCTATTTACAAATTTCTTAGAAGTAAAATATGCAGAATTTGAACTCACAGTTTTGGAAAAGTCACTTGCTTGCTGCCTCAGCCGGCTCTCCTCCGCTGCTAGCTCTGCTTGTATTTTGCTGAGCTTGAAGTCCGAGTCATTCCATCGATATATAATTTGAACGATACCTCGGAATTCTTCCGGAAGGTACCGAATCGACTGGAATGCTACATATAGGTCTTCAATGGGGTGTTTCGCGTCTTTAAGCCTCGTCACGGCCTTCCGCAGTCTTGAGCAAAAAATGTCAACAGGCTCGTCTGGCTCCGGCCGAACGTCGAAGAACTCATCTAGTAATCTAACCAGGTTGGCTCGGGAAGGCGCTTGAAAATGTTCTTTCAAGGTATTCCATACTTGACTAGGTTCGTCGGTGACGTTTATCAACTCCTTGTATTCCGAGGATAAAATTTGATAAATGATGGCTAATGCTCGGTCTTTCCGGCGATAAAAATCATCGTAGTCGCGGCGACTTGCATCTTCCTCGATAGGCTTAGCACTTCCATCTACGTGTCCGAAACATCCTTCTCCCTTGAGGACGAATGAGATGTCGGTACGCCAGGTGACGTAGTTGTCCCGCGTCAGCAACTCCGTTCTACTTGCCTCCATGGCCACTCGTAGTTTTGAAGAAGCAGAAGCAAAAGTTCTTGTACACTGTTTACATTTACACTGTTGCGTTTCGTTGTTCACACGAACTTCAAAATGGTGCCATGTGCGGCCCCCATCTGAACACTGGAACGATTTCTTTAAAGATACTTGCACTTATGACTCTATTGGGCGTTGAACTGGCCCCGTAACCGTTTCTGTTGGAAAATTGAAAATTTGAAGATAGCAAAGCACGCACTGTCAGAGTCAATAAGTGTTGGCTGGGTCATGAAAGTACACAAGTCCAGTTTTAAAGAAAAACTTCGTTCACTTTATTTGGTGAAAAACACAACTCGGCATATTACACGTACCTGGTAATTTTCCATGCCGTAAAACATCAAAAATATACTATGTACAAAAAATTTTTTTAGTTGTAAATGACTAGACAGAGATTTCTTGAAGCATTTGGTAGTAAGTTACTATACTACCTCTATCACTTGCGTGTATTTCAGCCACCATCACTTGGCAAAGGGAAACCAAAGGATAGAACATCAGGAAAATCTTTAAAGCGGCTTCCGAACGTTTGTAAGTAAATTTAACGTTCAATACATGCTGGTCCAAACTGACCACATCTGCATCCGTTTCGACTATTCACCGTCGTCAAACGATATTCCGCAGTGCTTCTGTCAAAAAAACATTTCTGTCTGCCTGCATCAGACCATCAGTGTCTATCTCGTCTGACTTCTTCAGACGTCTGATCTCGATCGACTCCGACCTTCTCATTTGCTTCAAGAAACCTCTGCCCTATATATCCGAGAATGGACAGTTCCGGAAACGCCCCCGGATATGCAAATCAGATGCGTACGCATTGAGAACTGATTTGCATGAAACCTCATGTTGAAAAACGTCACGGTTCACGCCGGTGAACGGGAAGAGTCGTTCATATTAAATTTGCATAAACGCCCGTTCACAGGAACGTGAATCGCGATGTATTGATTATTTCCAACACCTACCGAGTGCAATTTCCGCGCGCTAACCATTGGGCTACTTTGCCCTACGCGACAATCTCCATAACTTTCTTTTTATTCATCCAATTTAGACCGTACCCTCCTTCCCCTACCACCAACTTCTCGGAAGGACTCACGGACCCACATGTTTAACGTGCTCGTACTCCGCGTAAACACGGCGGCAATTTTGGGAATCGAACCCGGGCCTGGTAACTGGTTGGACGGCCAGGATGTGCCACCCAATTTAGACCGGAACCCAGTGGGGGAGGCATCCACAGGGAACGTACCCTCCTTCCCCTACCACCAACCTCTCGGAAAAACATACGGACCCATATGTTTAACGTGATCGTACTCCATGTCAGTGGCGGAAATCGAACCCGGGCCTACCGCGTGCAATTCCCGCGCGCTAACCACTGGGCTACTTCGCCCTCCGCGACAATCTCCATAACTTTCTTTTTATTCACCCAATTTAGACCGTACCCTCCTTCCCCTACCACCAACCTCTCGGAAGGACTCACGAACCCACATGTTTAACGTGATCGTACTCTGCGTGAACGTGGCGTAAGTTTTTGCAGTGGCGGGAATCGAACCCGGGCCTACTGAGTGCAATTCCCGCGCGCTAACCACTGGGCTGCCGCGCCCTCCGCGACAATCTCCATAACTTTCTACATATTCACCCAATTTAGGCGGGAACCCAGTGGGGGAGGCATCCACAGGGGCCGTATCCTCCTTCTCCTACCACCAACCTCTCGGAAGGACTTACGGACCCACATATTTAACGTGATCGTATTCCACGTAAACACGGCGGCAGTTTTGGCAGTGGCGGGAATCGAACCCGGGCCTACCGCTAACTTCCCGCGCGCTAATTTGCAATTTAAAATGACCATATGCTTAATTCCATCATCCTCATTCCATTGTTTCATTGTTCCATCATTTAAAATATCTAGGGTTGCACCGAATACCATTTTTTGCCAAATAACGAATACCGAATATTCGGTTAAAATTCTAACCGAATATTCGGCCGAATACTGAATATTCGGTTAAATTTTTTAAAAGTAATATTTCTATTTTATGCCAATTTAAAATAGAAAAGGTTTCTATTTTGTGCCTTTTATAAATGCATTGACATTTAACATCTTAAATTTATTTGCATTTACATTAAGTATAATTATTAATTTAAAATAAATAAAAAATAAAATAAATCATTCCAAAAGCAAATTAATATAGTAAAATAGTAAATGGCTACCTAATTTGGTTTATGTTTATCTGCATAAATTGATAATTGATAGTTATTTCTAATATGTGATAATCATATGGCTTCATATTATGTTATAGAGAATCTTGCATTTACCTTACATACAAACCCAAGTTGCTTAAAATATCATTACAAATTAGAATTACAATTTATTCAAGTAAATTTTTGCTATTTTAGTCTCTTCTGTAATGTAACTGATAAATAATTTTATCAAAATTGAAACTGAGCAGTCAAATTCAAACATTGCCAAATCATTTTTCTTTTTAAAGTGCAAAGGATACTTTGCCAGAATGTCCAGCCATTCTTTTTTTAAGTTGTTGTCACACCTGGTCTTGCGGTAGGGGAAGGAGGGTACGGTCCCTGTGGATGCCTCCCCCACTGGGTTCCGGTCTAAATTGGGTGGCACTTCCCGGCCGTCCATACAGTTACCTTACACCTTTCTGGTAGGTCGGACGGTCTGGGTCTCAACAACAACACCTGGTCTTGCGAACTACAACAGAGTAGATACTGATAGATAACTAAACAGTTACAGACAGGTGTACCCACCCTGTGACAAAAGACTCAACAAAGTAATCTTTTCTTCAGAAATCATGAAAGAAATTAGAAGGTTTGACTACAATGGGGCCACACATAGAGAAATTCTTTGGTTATCTTATTTGACACATTTTAATGGATACAAAGGAACACCTATGGCACCCTCAGTATCTTATCTATCTCTATCGAAATTAAAATACTGCAAAATTGAATATTCATCCAAGTGGTTTTTTTATATATTAATCACCTTCACCTTTTTTTAATATTGGTGAAATGATAATTGATTTTTTTTTTAGCTGCATATTTTATAAAAAATTAACCATTATATTTTTGAACACGTAATATTAAGAGTTTTATTTTCTGGTTACTGTTTCATATTTAAATGAGTTAGTAAGGTTAAGGTGTGATAAGATTTAAGAAAAATTGAAAAAAAAAAATTAATATCAGAGTGTTTTCTTTTACATTAAAATTATTTTAAATGTGATAATATTGGTAAGTAAAAATTTGAATTAATTTTGTACTATGATACTATAACTTTCTTTCATTGTATAAAAAATGTGCTTTACCAATTGTCGAATATTTTAATTTTGCTTTACTATTCGGTTAGGCCGAATATTAAAGTATTCGGCCGAACCGAATATTCGGTTTGACTGCCGAATAGGCAGTATACCGAATACCAACCGAATATTCGGTGCAACACTAAAAATATCCATATAATTAAAATATCCATTTAAAATATCCAAAAGTTAAAATATACATTTAAAAAATCCAGATCGTCCCATCATTTAAAATATAAATATAATAATTTATATAGAGCAAAGGAGCTCTATTCAGAACCGTGACATCACCTCCACCTTGACGTCCCCACCCACCACCTTCCCTGCTTCAGCGGGGGAGAAACGAAACGGCACGCCGAGCGGAACGCCGAGAAATTTAAAATCATGACGTCTTTAAAATTGCGATACTGAAGGCAATTTTCATTATTTCTGGACCAGATTAGACTTGTAAGAATGCCAGATATTTCAGCTTTCTAAAAATGTAAATTATTAGTCGAAATTATGAGTACTTTTTACTATGCGAGAATTTAAAAACCAAAAATCGTTTTTTTGAGCCAAAAGTGACTTTTGTTTTAAAATCTTTAAAAAATATTAGAAATCGAAATGGAGATTTGAAATTGATATATTTTTACTCGCAATTGTCTGCTCTTTCCGATGGTGTGAGTTGTTTTTTTCTACGACGTCTGGATCGTGGAGAAAAAAGGGCAAAAAGGGCAAAAAAAGGTCGAAATCGCATAAAACATTAAATAAATAAAAAAATAATTAGAATTTTGAAAATCGGTTTTCACGTGTCCCCTTCTCACCCCCCAGGGTCTCCGATTGCCAAATTTCGTAACTCTCCGACGCGCGGTCGCGAAACGTATAGTGTATAAGACACACACACACACAGACATTGCCTTTTATTATATAGACTGCCTGACCAAACAATGACACAGCCCAAATACAGTTGGAAATCTAGATTCCAAGTTTGACCTCGCCCAAAAATTTTTGAGGCTGAACTTGGTCCAACCCAAATTGCTATTTTTTAGATATAAAATAAGTAAAACCTAAATTAGCTGCGTGTTCGAAATTGTGTAAATAGATCAATAAGTAAGATATACTTTGTGCAAAGAATAAGGAAAAGTAGAGCAACGTAAATAAGCACAAATAACACTATAACGCAGCATACAGCTGCTTCGAAGATATGTTGGATCCCCTTCATCAGTGCTCAAGAGAACCAACAAACCCGAAGAGGAATGGACCAATCCTTTTTTGGACTTAAGGTTTGTTGGTTCTCTTGCACTGATGAAGGGGATTCAATGTATCCTCGAAACAGCTGTATGCTGCTTTATAGTGTTATTTGTACATATTTACGTTGGTTACGTTACCCAAATCAACATTTCACAATACTGCTTGGAACGGTTTGATGCTTACATTGTATGCAAAAGCAACCCCATATCAAAACGAAGAAAATCTTTGTTTGAATAACAATATTATAGAAGAAAGATTTGATTGATCGGCTTCTTTAACAAAATAAGATTTAAATGAAACTCATCTAAATTCTGTTCATTTCCATGCGAAAAGCGAAAATATACTTCGCAAATCTTTCCAGACCATAAAAAGATTTTTGTTTCTTTTCACGATGAAATGTTTTCAAAGAAAAACTCTAAATAAGAGTCACTCTTTCATTAAAAAGCAAAAAAAGAACACAAAGCCGTGAAGAAGAAGAAGAAGAAAATGATGCACAAAACTGAATCCAATAAACATTAATTCCCCATTCTTTAAGAAGTTTTCCAGAGTGGAAAAAGAAATTGGATAAGAAGAACGTATAAATAGGAATTGCGGATATTAAAACAAATAAATTCCATCATTGAAGGGGGAAAGAGTGACAAATGGCTTCATGAGAATCAGATATGTGTAAAATGATTGAGATTTTTCAAAATTAAACAATTTTACCGCAGGAATAGTTACAATTATTGGAAATTACGAAGCTTGAGGGGTTTTTTTCTTCTTTTTTTTTAATTTTAAGTTAATTAATTTATATTTGAATTGTTATCATATGCTTTAGTCTGATATCTTATTGCATAAAGATGTGACGATTGACTAAATAGAAATTGTTACATTATGTATTATTACAATTTATAAAATAAATAAAAATTTTTTAATTTGAATTTTCAAACCTGTCACAAGACTATTCTTGTATATTAATAAATTTTCTCTAATGTATAAAATAGGGTTTATTTATACAAGAAAAGTAAAAGGAAAAAATTACATTTTTATCCTTTACTATAGCTTTAAAAATGATAATCGATTTTTAGTTTCGCATGCAGAGAAATTACTTATTCCTGAAACTTTTCGAATTCAATATTTTGATGGATAAGTACGTTTTAAGACCTCCTGAGCCCATTTCGAACACTTTTTAAAATATGTCTGCCTGTGTGTGTATTTATAAGGTGTGTACACAATAGCTCAAGAACAAATGAGCTTGCCGCTTTCAAATCGTATGTGTAGATACATTATGAAAAAAACTTAAAACTACATGGAATTTTTAGATCATTTATCTTATGAATTAGAATTTGAATTTTCATAGCACTATTTTCTGTGGAAAACAATGAAGATTCCTGAAATAATGGTGCAGTATTGAATATTTGATTGGTTGATAATTTATTGATAATAATGGATAAATTGATAATTTGTTAAATTCATATTTGAACGCAGTGGATTATATTGGTGTCAAAATAGTTCATATTATCATAGATAAACCAAATACATCCATTGACATTACTAATCTGATGTCAATTTAAAAAAAAATATTGACGCTTAACCCTTTCGCGGCGGTTGACACGCCCGCACGTCTGCTGCGAACTTGCATTCAAGTATGACTGTCACGTATCCACGTTTGAAAAAATTTACCCTAAAAAGCGGTGGCCACGTGAGCACGTTTTCATAATGAACATTTTCATTTGAATTTATTTGTCTACTAGATGGCGTTAAATGTCAATGTGAACAACTCCAATGTATTTTGCAGATACTTGACCTTGGTTAGGGGTGGATCCAATAAATTATTTCTCTAGCTGGAGCAGTGAAACATGGTTTTGTAATATAAACAAACAGAACACTTCTTGCAGCATCTACAGTTTTATAATTGAGTTTCGGGTCTCGTTTTGATTTTAGCTTAATGATTTCTTTGGTGAATTATAGGAATGTAAGCGATTTTTTTTTTTTAGTTTGGGTTTTAAAGGAATGTGCGGCAGTGAAATTATTAGGTTATTTCGGGTCAGAGAATGGCTGGGCCAGGACGTTTTTTTTCTGTGGAAAAATATACTCGTATGATAAACGAACCCGGCAGTAATGAAAGTGATGCAGATAGTAAAGATTTGTGGAACTGTGGTATTTCTGAAGATGAATATGAAAATGCAAATGATTCTTCAGATTCTGAGCGTACTATTATTACATCGCCGCCAGCTTCAGTAGCTGTTTATGCGAATTATGTTTTTGGACAGGAGATTTGAAAGATTTTAATTCTTCTGAGTTTTTTAGCATACTTGGAATCAATCACAATATTATGCCGCCTAATTTAGATAAGGAAATTAATTTTTTTAGCATATTTTTCGATGATAAATAGTAGAATTCATAGTAAAAGCAACTGACGAGTATTTTGCATTGCGATTCGTATGAAAAATATACATCAAACAGAAAATAAGTATTTCTATTATTCCTAAGAAAAGTGGATTTCTGTGTTGAAGAGGTGATTTTTAGTGAATTTATTTCGAGAGTTAGGCTTAGCGCAACAAATTAGCCGTCCTTTGGGAAAAGTTAGGAAGCGAAGAACTCCATTCTTCTGGCCACGATAGTTTCAGAATGCCGCCGTACCGAAAGGGTTAAAAAAATAATTGTTACGCAATATTTTAAAAGATACAAAATCAAAAAAAGATACATTTCTTTTTTCATTCTAATGATGATTGTGACACCAGTAGAACTAAATATTATGAAAAATGAATGTATGGGAACATTGAATGGAGACTCACACTTCAGGTATTTGGAGTGCATAATAAATGACCTCACATAGTTTTTTTAAACAATGATTAACTGCTACCTATAACGATTAAAATTCCGATTGCTCTATCTTAAGCTATTCTTTTCATACATTTGGCAGATTTGATGCAAAGAAGAAAGAAAAAAAAATCTGATGTAGGCAGCACATAACTTTCCCTACATAACGCAATGGCTTTACTTTTTTTCACAGTGAAATTATGGTGTACAAAACCCACAGCACAAGGTTTTTGGCATTGAAGCAACACTATTTAAATTGAAATTGGGTGCTTATGTCAACTTAGAATGACTTATTCACAAACGTGTAGAATCCCTATAAGAATGCAACAGATATTTAATCAATATCCCGTCAAAAAAAGGGGGGGGGGATGTTGGCAAATTCTTGGGCGTCAAAATATAAAACTTTTACAAAAAGTATCCTCAATCATGAATGGAACGAACTAGATCCACAAAAATGATGTTAACAGATTTGTTGTATAATATTTCATATGGAATGCGAATTTTAGATGATACTCACGTTTTTAATTTTTTGTAATGTTTTTGATAAATTTTTTTTTATAAATGTGTAATATCTCAGGAACGGTTTATGCTAGCGTTCTAAAGTGTGTATATCATTCTTTTTTCTAATGAAAAATTACTTATGAACTGATTATTTATTTAAGAGTGTTAAAGGTTCTGATTGTTTAATGATTTTTTCAAAAGTACATTCGAAAATCATGCAATATCTTGAGAACGGTTCATACTAACATCCTAAAATTTGGGTCAATCGTTTCCTATTGAAAAATTGCTCATGAAATGATTTATTTAACATTGTTGAAAGCCCTGATTTTTTAACGACCTTTTTAAAAATTTATTTGAAAATTGAAGGAAGGGGATGGGGGTGAACATTCGATCATTCTTTAAATCAAAAAGGCTCTAGTATTGTAATGTGCAGATTTCTTAAAGTTATTGAAAGCACAGAAGAAAATTATTCTAGGTTTTATAATAAGAGAGCATTGACCACTGCCCATTGTTCTAAGTAGTTCAAAATAGTGTTAATGCAGTGTATTGTCCTATGATACATTTTTAAATTTAGAAAAGGATCGTTTAGCAGCAACACAGTTTGTGAGTATTGACAGAGAAATGGATGACGATTTTATGTAGCTAGAAAAAAAAAATTCCATATTCCAGAAATTTGTCGAACTTTTGCTGACACAGAGTTCTTTTGCACATGCTATATATTCATGACAAAGCAGGCAATTCTTTCGTTTTCAAATAGGTCCAAGGACTTAATATGTTTGATATTCTTAAAATTTCTGAAGAAAATCTAAAATTCACAGAAATTCGTGTTGCAAAACAAAAATTATAATAGAAATTAGGCAATAGTAAGTAAAAAATCTTAAATTCACAAAATTTCAGAAAAGCATAAAGAAATCGCGGAAATTTGTTCCGCAAAATAGTTACTGACCTACCTATAACCCTTGTCAGATATCAATATGACAATGTCTGTTTAATTCAAGTGCAGTAATAAATGTAGAAGGAACTAATCATGGTTAGCATATTTGTAGAAGAAGTAGCAATTAAAAAAAAACCACATTTCAGATAAGAACTGGACTTTACGTTGAATTTTGAACTTCTATATTTATTCAAAAATTCCATCTTATAGCAACTTTAATTACCAGTATACAACATCATAGGGATGAACAGGAAAGCCAACTTGTGTAATTCCGTTGAAAGTCTGGGAAATCTGCGAATTTCTGTGATTTTTTTTTTCATTTTCCGACTTTATAGTTTTCTTTTAGCTGAATGAACAATGCTTGTTCATTCCATGATGTCATATTTTTCATTTTGCATTACATGACCCATCACTCATCTCATTTAAATATACTTCTGAACAAATGGCTAGAGGGAGAGTTTTCATTAACAGACGATGTGACATCGATAAACGTTTTCGAGGGGGGGGGGGTGTTTCAGGGAATTTCAAAATGAATTTCTTGTGACCACCCTGACATCAGAACTTACAGCTACAAGCATCAAGCCAAGTGAGCAAAGAGCCTTTAGAGGCTTACAATACTTATATATGCTGAGGCTGTGACATTATGGATATTGCCATCCATAAGAGAGAGCAAGAGGGAGCACTTACCCTCCCCTGGCTGTTGACGATCAAAAAGGGGTTTGAGTATGCCCCAATGACATCATTGGTTTTCCCCCTCCAAGGCAAATTTCTATGGATTACCATGATCATGGACATATGCAAATATATGTACAATGCCTCTCCTCCCCCCCCTCCCCAACTTCTTAAGATATAATTTATGTGATCATTGATCCAAGTCCAAAAAACCTAAAACTGACCTGTTGATGATGTCATACTTGTGATCCATGGTATAAGAATCATTATCACTACGCAACTGATGATGTCACACCGCAAAAAGAGAGATTTTAAGAATGAAAAGGAAACTAGTTTTAGACCCCGTGGCAGAATCACGACGACAATGTCGCAGAACGGCAAAGGTTTCCTGCAGAAAGATTTTCATTTTGGAAACAAATTATATTTTGGGGAATCTGATGACCGAACGAAAATGCGATAGCGCGCTCACAATCGAAGTGACCTGTTCTGTTCTCCTTTTCGAGATCTACATGTGCCGAAATTTCTGATTTTAACAAGACCGACAATACCAATGCTTAAACCCGGACCACGCCCGAAGAAATTTATAAATGTAGAATGAACTCGGTCTTAAGATAACTGCGTCTCAGTAGACCTGAAATGATTTGTATACAAATATGTTAAAAACGAATTTGTCAAAATTTTGTACGGAGAATTTAGTTTGTTTTCATAACATATATCTTTACATAGCTGAAATAAAAGCAATAAGTTCATGTATTCAATTTAAATCGATTTTAAAAATTTTCAAAATAAATATGTTCGGCCCAGTTGTAACGGACATTTAAAAAAAAAATTAAAATTAAAAGACTCAACCCGGCCTGAAACAATAGAAAACTCAAGCTCAGCCCGGAACTAAGCCCAAATCCCTTTTTCAACTCTTTAAAACTCAAACTATAAAATTTCCATTTGCTGTAATAGACGGGAGTAAGTAACAAGTTTGAATTTTTGGAATGGATTCTTCTAGTTTCAGCCAGAAGTGTTTTATTTTCTTCCCCACTTTAATTTCAACTTTAAAACTAAAAAGGTTAAAATTCATTCATGGCATTTGTTCCAGTTGTTTGACAACTGAAGTTAAGGTATGAAACATCTATTCAGTCTGAAGATTTTAATCTTGATTGACTACATTCCCTAGAAATTAAGAGTGCCAATGATGTTTAAACTGCTTAAAGATAAGAGGATTTATATGATTATTTATTAACCACGCCTTCCAGTTACCAAATATTGGGAAAAGGAGAGATTCCTTACATATCTTACCCCTCTGCCCCCACCCATAGATCAGAATTCCTCCAGTCCGGTCCTTTATCGGAGACTCCGCGTATGCGAGTTTGTTTGCGGTGGTTAAGCGCTGTGGGGATGGTGTATGAATATGCAGTTATCGCACTTCATCGTGAGGCAGTTGGTTCTAATTTATTATTGTTGTGCGATGTATTTAAGTATATATATTAATGAATATAAAGTGAAAAAAAATTCTTAGGAGGACGGGTAAAAATTTTTGAGGACGAGTAAAAAATTTCACTAGCCATCCACGCAGACGGGCTAGATTTTTCCGATTTCCCGAAGCCTGCTCTGTATGGTACGTTCACTTCTCTCCCTCCACTGAGATTCTATTTTTAGAAATGGAATAATGTGCCGCCTACAGATTAACTTACATGTACGCACATGCATATATCTGATCTGTAACTGTGATTTCAAAGGTTCTCGCTGAAAGAGTTTCTTTTGAGCATACCTTGCCACTTGATGCATATGCATTACCACTTGCAGAAACAAGCAAGCTGATTTATTTTGTTTCAAATATTTTTTATATAGAAGTGCCTAGTATTTTCAAAGATTATATCTCAGTTAATGATTTTTAATCATGGCATCTAATGAGAAAGTTATTTGTAGTTTATGTGAAACTACAGTTATAAAAAAAACTTAAAAACTCATTACAATCGACGTCATCCAGGTAAAGTGATAAATTAGAATCTTGATGTCTGGGGAAGACGTCAGGAAAAGTTCACCATTCGGATTTGTTTCCATGGCAGTATATGTCATTTATTCAGTCTATGATTTCTTTTTTAAAAATTATAAAACAATACTTGGAAGAGTTATCAATCTGTCTTACTAATGACACCATCACAAATTCTGTAGCTCTTCTGAAAAGACTTCCTGGTCATTTATTTTCCAGTTTGAAGAAATCCATAGAAATGTTTGATATTAGTCAGGATATGACTAGTACATTTCTTGGCGTGCCTTTAGCAGAAAAGCCAGTTAGCTCAAAAACCTTGAGACTGCACAATTCAATCAACAAAACTGCATTGTTGAAAAATAATATGTGATTTAGCTAATAATATAAGTGATTAGCTAATAATATAAGTGATTAGTACACTGCATCACTTAGTACACTTCAAGCAGATTTATATTTCTCTGAAAATGATTGTAAGAGTAAAGTGACTGCTTTTGGAGTTGCAAAACATTTAAACTTTTTATTTAACAATGATTTCTTATTGTATCCATAACTACTGCAAATATACACCAAGCTGACACAGTGAAAGGTTTAAATGAAGTCAGTTTCAATGCAATGTTAGATGTACCCTTTTATTACAAAAGACAAAGATGCAAGATGTACTCTTTGGTTTGAATTTACCATTTTTAATGAATGGGTACAAAATTATACAACTATATTTGTGATGATAATATCTGTTCACAAAAGTTGCTTTACAAAACAGCTTTCCATGAGCTAAGTAGTAAAATACCATCATTCATGAAATTTTTTGCTTCAGCACTTACTGTGCCAATTTCTGAAGCAATATGCGAGACATGGGGTTCTGTCATTGACCAGGTGAATAAGCAGAGATTGAGATCTGCAGATAGAAATGAAGATGATATAGGAACAAATGATAAGAGAACTTTTATTAAAATAAATGGATGACCTTCTGGTTATAAAAATATAAGGAAGTGCTTAAAAGCAGCGTTAAATTTAATATATAGAACAAATTATTCTCTGCATTTTATAAACATTCATAGAAACAAAAGGCTAGGAAAACTTGTTACCTCTAAAGTTGTAAACAGAGTGAATAATGAAGTTGAATGTTTACCTTTCTTCAAATGATTAATGGCACAGTTCGCTAGTACAAAATAAAAGCAGTGCATTAACTTTCATCATATTTAAGATGAATATTGTGTTATAATGGTTTTTATGTGTGTATTATTTATTTTATGTGTTTTATTTAAACAGTAAATAAAGCTGAATTTGTTATACTAAATATTTTACTTTATTTATGAATTACTCTTAGATTTGTCCATTTGTAAATTCTTACTTCACGCAACATTCTTGCAGAAAGATTTTGGTATTAATGAAGTTTGTCGCAGAAAGCATAATAATTTTCTGCCACAGGGGTTTTAGACTTGTTTTTTTTTCTAACAGTTTGCACCGGGAATGCGCTAAGAAAATCCCGAAACTGAAATAATGCATAGGTTTAAATCCAGTATAAAAATAATGGGCTGCAGGAGATTAAAATTTATTTAAATTATGTACAGTAAATAAATTTTAATTTTTTTCACAGTATAAAGTAATCTGTAGCATTTGTTTTAGAGGACATTGGCTATACTACGAGATCGTATTTACCAGGCTTTGGGCCATCGATCTCCTCACTTTCCATTCCAAAGGGTGGATGTGCGTCGTTCTAGTTCTGCATCTTCTGCCCATTCACAGTATGCTCCACAGCAGCAAATGCCTGCCAGTACAACGCAGGCCAGAAAACAATCTTTCCCATATCAGGCTCCACAACAGCAGGTAAGATATGAAAAGATATTATACAATCGTCTTGCATCAGAAACTATACCCTCTTTTTTGCTTTCCCTGCCATACATAGTAATGTCTAGGGAAAGTATTGGAATCATGTCTAAAATTGCAACTCGAGTGTTTGCAAGATCTACATGTTTTGAGCACTCAACTATTTTCAGTGTGTGTGTCTGTGTGTGCAATGCATGTATCCACTCTAACTGAAGAACGAATGAACCCAATTTCATAAAAATGGGCAAGTGACCCTGATACTGATTAGTTTTGGGAAAAAGGAACCCACCTTTTTTTTTGTAAAATGTCCTGCAAAAATCACATGTATCCACTCTAGCTGATGCAAACTAATGGACCCAATTTCACAAAATTGGGTGGACAAATCAGTTGTGGGTTACCCTGGTGCTAATTAGATTTTGCTATAATTTGGATTTAAAAAAAATTGTGCAGAATTTCAAGATCTAAAATAAAAAACTACATATGATCAAACGTAGCAATTAAATACCTTGTTTTATATGTAATTTTTGTTAACCCAAAGAATAAGACCAACCCCATTATTCTAACATGGGCCATTTAGATATTAAAGTTTTTAATTTTGAGGAACTAAAGACTCTTTTCACTGTAGTTAAAAAACTATTTAATGAAATTTTTTAAAATTTCCTTGAGGGTTATCCTGATGCTGATTAGATTTTGACATGATTCATAAAAATGTAACCAACTCTTTTCTGCAAAATGGCCTACAAAAATCTGAAATAATTGGCTAAAATTGTTGAAATATATTAATTAATTACTTCTTCTTCGTGCAATTTTTTTACATCAAAGTGAATAAGACTGACCCCATGATTCTAGGATGAAGCGTAAGATATTTTAGTTTTTTTAATTTTGAGAAGCTGAAGCTTATTAGGTTGCCAAATGAAACAAAAATCAATTAAAACTGCAAATTGGATATAATATCAGAAAAGTATCCATGTTATTTTTTGCAATGAAACTCAATTTAATACATTATAAAATAAAAAATCACAAAATAAATTTAAATCGGTATGGAAAGTCATGTGTTGCCCACATCAGATTTTTTTTTTGTATGTGTGTTTATGGTGTATAGTTTGAGTAGGTTTTGACATGGATGAAATTTTTACACAATTTCTTCATTCGAATGGTTTTGTTTCAGCATGTTATATATGCCTTCATGCAGTATTCTAGATTGCTTCAAGATTATTTTCTCTCCTGGGTCCCACTTAAATTTAACTTTTGTGTGCTCCAAAAGAAAAAAAGGTGAACCCACAATTTTGTGGCTGGGTGATTCTACAAATAGTCCCAGGTCACTTTAACTATCCCAGTGCTTTTATAATTAAATGTGGGGCACTAGAGCAATGAAATAATATTTTCTTCCTAATTTAAGTATAAAACTGGAGGATTTTTTTCCTCCCCATTAATTACTTAGGTAAGAAAAAAAATTATTTTGTCAATAAATGTTATTTAGCATGGATGTCCCTAGTGAAGTCTTTCAGAACAAACTTATCACAAAAAGCAAATATGAGAAATATTTGTGTTTTAATTTTAAGTATAAGAATATGTAAAATGTGACATGAAAAGAAAGCAAAAATTCTTTTACAATAAAATATAAAATACACAGTGAAAAACTTTGTCTGTACACTGTACTGTAATTATTAGCAAGGGCAGTTTTCAACACTGAGAGAATGATAACAAAAACAGCTATTTGTATTCAAATGTAATACAGATAACAGCATGGATCCTGTCTGGTATGAACAGAAGTGTGCTTTATTAAAGTTTTTTGGATATTTTGATTTCAAAAAGAGGTATACTAGGTATACTAGAGGTTTTTTTACTAGTCATTAGAATGGCCTGCATAAAATAATGCACACAAAATTGAAGAAAATGATCATAATTGTAATTTAACGTGATAAAATGTCACAAAATATTTGCTTTTGATTCAAAACATCTAGACTTAACCTAAGTGGGGTCAGAAGACATTCTGGTTGGTTTTGTCATTGGAATTCCATGCAAATGACATTTGTCTATTATAATGATCTGTGTTGTTATAATCTAATTTCTTGCAAGAAATTTTGGCATATGATGTTTATATTTTAAAATACACATCCAACTAAAGTTCGGTTAATACCAAAATTACCAAAATAAAAGCAAAATCATAATATTGATTTTAAAATGACAACAATGAACAGCAGATTCATCAGTTGGTTACAATGTGAAATGAATTTAATGCCAGTGTATCCAATGAAACCTTTTGAAGTTAATTTTATTATGCAAAGTTTTTTCATTTAACAAGGTGTATTTCATAATACGGTTATGCTATAGATTCAGTTATATGTTCATTTCAATTTCATTTTATAAACCAAAGTGTCTTTAGAATGGGTTATCAAGTCATGAGCATGGTGGGTAAGTGATTAGCATAGGTTGTAAAAATGTTTCTTATTTTTTTTTTTTTTTTTTTTTTTCATTTAATAAAATGATAGCTCTGCTGGTTATTGGGCTTTTATCTTACATGTGTAAGGAACTCATTGATTTTGATTTTTTTTCAAAATTTTTGATGTTGGAAAAACAGACCTAATTGTAGAATCAGCCATCTGCTAAAAATACTTTGGGTGGTTTTTCAGTTTCCAGCTAATGCAGCATTCTACTTCCTATTATGATGGAGTCATTGTATAGAAAAGGTTAAGTGAATTTTTATTTAGAAATAATTACACCTATTTTTCCAGTCTCTCTTTTAGAAGGGAACGCTTTTAAATAAATGCATTTGTTTCAGTTTTCTTACAGCAATGTTCCACAAAGTGTGGCCAACACTACGTTCACCTATTCCAACATCACTTCAGCTGTGCCGTTCCAGCAGTCAGCTCCGGTCAATTCTTCCCCTGTTCCTCCTCCCATGTCACCAGGCCTACCAGCAATGGACACGGCTTCCCAGACTGCCAAAAGTAAGCACTCACTTACTATTGATTAGCATATAGATACAAAATGCTGAAGCAGATTCATATTCATGAACCAATGTGAAGCTGTTGTGTACCTTGAAAGAAGTTCTATTTTCTGTGGATCCCATTCCAAGGTTATAGATTTTCTCTTGGCGTAATAAGTTTTGATATAACATTTTAAACATCATCTGGATGGTATGCACTTAATAAAGGTAAGAAGAATTTTAATTGCTTCCCAGCCATGCCAACTCTCAGGATTTTTCATTAATTCATCAGCCTACGGATTACTAACAAAATTCTTTGGATTTTTTGTTTGAAATTTATCTATTACACAGACATGGTATGATTCCTCGGAAACGCCCATTTTTTGGCATTGGTTTCTACCATTCCCGGGATCATAGCAAATCCATAATGATATTTTGGGGGGGGGGTACTCTTTTGTTTTGTTTCGAAGTCAAACTGGGACTAGTGAAATGCTGTGTTTAATCATTACCGATAGCGATCCTTGACCTCCCCCAAGCAGCAGCCAGGGCCGGTTCAAGGATATTTTCGTGTGTGGGCAAGACAGTTTGGGGCCGCCCTTCATATATATATATATAAATTTTCTTAATGTTTCCTTAATAATTCCTTCCTTCTTAATGTGACGCAACAAGCCCATTTTCCATTGGTTAATCTTTATCCAATGGCATGATTCACTTCCTCGTAAGGGTCCGCTCCCCCCCCCCCCCCCCCCCCCCCCCCCGTTATCTTGGCGACCCTAAATTCATGATTTTGTGACCTTTTGGATTCCCGTGTTGTAAAACTCGACGCCATCCAGACTGACAGTATTGTTTGCCGTTTTGTACACAATAAATTACACATATAAGCTTGTCTCATGAAAGTGTGAGATCTATTTCTGGTCTCACACTATTAAATTTTATTCTCATCTAAATTTAGAGTTTTAATTTGCGGTTTAGAAAATGTAATGCCTTACATTTCTTTCTACATGCATACATGCATGCATAATGCAGCAGTAATTTATAATACATAACTGAATTTTGGACTTTATTTGTAATTTCCCTGCACACAAATGATGTATTGGAAAACAATGTTGGGGTCGAAAACTCGAATTTTCGACGGATTAATATACGTTTTGGACATCCTTTAACCCATATCAATTATTTTTAAATGGGTGTCTGTGCGTGAGTGTAATGTATGTATGGGTGTGTATAGGAGTCTAGAGAGACAAAATTTCTAGAACAAATGGAGTGAAGTGAACAAAATTTATGATTTTAAAGGCAAATGAACACTCGGAAGGTCGCAAATTTTCAAACTTCTTTTAAATCATAAGAAGAAAACGGCATTCAAAAATATTAAATAAACAATCATATTATATGTAAGTTTATGGGAATAACATCTATGTTTGGGGTTTCTGTGTAGGGAAAACGAAGTGTTATGAAAAATGTAAACCTTTTGGACACTTATAATAATAATAATATCAATATTTTAATATTCAAAAAAATTTTCTAGAAAACAAAAAGTGTCTGTCCCAGCGAGTGTTTTTATCATTCTTGTTTTCATTTTAAACTATAAAATAAAGATATAAATAGTAAACGACAAAAATACGTACTAGGAAATTTAGTATCAAAATCTATATTTATTATTAAGAAAAGCTTTTATAGTTCTCGAGTAATCGTCTTGTCAAATTGAAGAAGATTGAAATTTTTACATTTTTCAAGTTAGTAACATCTCAAAAACTAAAAGAACTAGCTTTGAACAATAAGCATAAATTTGTAGCTCTGTAAAAGCCCTACAAGTGTATATAATTGGATTTTGGATCGAACTCTTTTTTGGGGGAAGGGTGGCTTAAACTTTGAAACATAAAAATGAGTTTTTTTCCATGTTTCATACTTTCACTCGAAATATCTTCGAAATTATAAAAGATCGATAGAATTATATTAAGTGATAAAAAAATATGTATGAGGAAATTTAGTTTCTAAATTTATATGCATATTTAAAAAAGCTTTTATAGTTTTCGAGTAATCATCTTGTCAAGTGGAAGAAGTTTGAAAATTTGAAGTATTTCAAGTTTGTAATGCTTATATCTTAAAAACTAAAAGTGATAATTATAAACAATTAGTATGAATTTATTGCTCTTTAAGAATCCTACAAGTGTATATAATTGGATTTTAGGTCACTTTCTTGGTTTTTGAAGTATATCGAAATTATAACCACTATACTTTAAAAACCAAGTTTTCCAATGGGTGGGAAAGCTGTAATATTTGAAATGCCACGATTGTTGCAGATCAGTCTGGTTACTTACTCTTTTGTGAAATATTGGTGCACAAGCACGAGATATTTTGCTTTGTTTAAAAAAAATTAGGAAGTCAAATGAATATGGGGATTCTAAAGATGTTTAATGATTGGTGAGGTTTGAACAGAATATAGGTGGAAATATACGCATTCAATTACGTATTTATGTGCCGCCAGACACGTTTATAGATTAACTCGAATGTAAAATCTCCTCAGCAAGTTTAATTTTTATACTGCAAATCAAGTTAGTAAAATAATCGAATATATAAAAGTGGAGTCTATGGTCGGAGTTTTCAGATGAAATCGGGGTGAAAATTAAAAGCGCTAGCTAGTTACAAATAGTTAATTTGTATTGCTAGTAATTTGTATTGCTTTGAAAGCCTATAAACGAAACAAATGAGTCTGAAATAATCGAATAAACTTATTGAACTTTACTGGAGTTTTATCTTGGTTTGAATTGAAAACTTGGTTTGAATTGAAAACTTTTTTAACTTGGTTTGAAAATATTATTCACGCAAAGCAATTTCGGCTCCATCGGACTACAGTCACCGCCGATTATATTTTTCTGAATTTATCAGGAATCAAAAGTAACTTACTCATTATGTAGGGTCATGAAAGTTGCCCTCATCAATTTTTTAATAAAATTTGAATTTTTAATTGCATAAATCTTATGAATAATTTGTATATCTTAGCAGTAAAACATTATAAGCAAATCAAAGAAATGACTTCATGAATAAATTAGGAAAGAGGAGGGATGAAGGAAAAGCATTTCAATCTCTACGAAGCTAAGACATAATATAACAGGACAATTCAGAATTTTGCCGGTTATTATCAGCAATTTATTTAAATAGCTAATCCTTAATATTAAATTTAAAATGCAAAAATATTTAAATTTGTTGATTTTTGATTTCGCAGTTAAAAATCTAGGATTCTATTTCGAAGCAGTTTGTGACTGTCCATTGTAGCCCCTCTAAAATCTAATTAAAATACAGAAGGAACATAGAATATAACAACTATACTTCAAAAATCAAGTTTTCTAATGGGTGAGAAAGCTGTAATATTTGAAATGGCACGATTGTTGCACATTAGTCTGGTTACTTATTCTTTTGGGAAATATTAGTGCACAAACACGAGATATTTTGTTTTGTTTAAAAAAAAAAAATTAGAAAGTTAAATGAACTTGGGGGATTCTAAAGATGTTTAATGATTGGTGAGGTTTGAACAGAATAGGTGGAAATATACATACGGAAATATACATAATAATGGAATACTATCCAAATTACAACAAAATTTTACACTTTGACTAATTTAACATTTGCTTTATTGTATCACTGGAACGAATTACCCGGTATTGATCTGGGATGCAAATAAACCCCCGTTACTACATTTACAAATAACACTACTCAATTTTCTTCAAATCCTAAACCGACGTCAAATTACCAATACGTTATCCGCAAAGCGAAAAAAAAAATAAACGCTCTCCGTGATGCAAAATATAAATGAATGAAAGATAAATAACCTCTAGGAGATGAACGTGGCATTAGATCGTTACGGTATGATTAGCTGTTAGATCATATCGATGGCTGTAGATTCTGTAACTGTTAAATCGAGAATAAAGCTGCTAGGTCATATCAGTAGCTGGAGATTATCTGATTTTGGAATTTAAAAATTCGTTAAAAATCTAATGTAAATTTTGGTAAAAGGCCTTCGAGATGCATTAGTTCAGGTATAGATGAGACTGTGTCGAAAGCCCAGGCCAACCGACTCGTCCGAAGACATGGAGTAACAAAATGGATGGCCGGAGATGAGACTGTGTGAAAAAATTCAATGAGATAGATATCGGTCGGCATTGTGGACAAACACAAAGATAGATTCTTCTTTTCATTATTATAGATTCACTGGGGAATGAAGACGATTGAAATGTAATGTTTAAAATGCCCCTGAGTTTGTGACAAGTGAATGAAAAAATATAAAAAAATGCTCGAAGATACAAAACCTAATTCAAAAGCAGGAAAAATATATAGAATAGAAAAGGGGACAACAATTAGGAAAAAAGGTGGAGGGGGTAAAAATTAAAAATATTCTCATTTTCTGCCGAAAGATAAAGTGCATAACAAAACTAAGAGAGAGGGGAATATCATATTTGCAATCATTAGAGAACAAGGCTGTAAAACACGTAATATTTATTTTCGTGATTTTGAAAAAAATAATAAAAGAAAACATCTGAAAAAAATTTGGAGATACATGGGCCCAACAGAAACACAGGAAAATATCCAAATGCTTCCAAATTCATTTAAAAAAAGACAGAGGGGTTGGGGGGGGGGGGGGGTTAGAAATTGAAAATATGAACTTTCGAGTGAGGTCATAAAAATAGGGTGTATTAAGAATAAAAAATAAATTCCATTCGTTGGAAAAGAGGAACGTCAATGTTTCATTTTTTCTTGGTTTTGAAATAAAAAATGGACAAAAAAGTACTACATATCATACAATACAACTTTATATAAGAATAATAATAAATCGAATGTTGACTAGAACATGGGGATATTAAATGAATTGTTTGAGTAGAAATAAAAAAAAATCACAATATCAAAATGTATATTACAAATTTTAAGGTTGTTTAATTAACATTTTACTTAAAAGTGTATTAAATTATAACTAAAAGTGTAATTATGAAAAAATAAAATGGTATTTACGGATTATTGAACGTATATCTAGACAGAAATTTGTATGCATGAGCAAAAGAATATATATAATTCCCAGATTGAGTCTATAGAATAAATTTATTAATTTATGAAACAGCTCTAACAATTCATAAACAACTTTTGCACTTTCATGCAGATATTCAAAAAGGAATATTTTACTTCGCAAAAATATTTTGTACTATTTTTTTTTTCATTTTGCAATGAAACTGGAAAAAATACAAAATTAAGATCATTTTACACCATTGCTTAGTTATTTGCCTCTGAAATTCCTCATAGAACAGCCACGGAGCATATTATTTTAGATAAAAACATGAAAAATTATTCTTTTATCAATATTATTCTGGGGCTAATACCAAAGACTAAATTCAGTACCAAATTAATTTTATTAGTTGAAATACATTAAAAATCAACAAAAAATGTAGTCAATTAAGAAATTTTGCAAAAATATTTTAAATAATTGAAAGAAAAAGTTACCCGAATAGTTAGAACATACAAAGACAGCCATATTTGTCGATGGATTTGTGAATCTTGCATGGCAGCATAACACAACACTTTGAACAATAAGAAGTAGCTTTTTACTTGTAGTCATTGTGTTTGTTATCTACATGGTCTCCAGCTAGGCTCAATGCCTAAATCAGCTAAAACGGTAGACGACCAAAAGAATGACCATCTGGACTAATCTCCTCCCTCCCGTCCTTTTAGAAGTGTGATCATAGAGGCCGCATCCATGTGTTTGCAATTTGAATTTGAAAACAGGAGAAAATTCTGAGAATCGGCCCTTGGGTTTTTCCCAGTATTTTGGGGAAACAAAGTCCCCTAAGGGATTGCAGGCTGCACCCAGCTGCAAGTTGTTTAAAATCTGGTAATCTCCCAAGTGTTTGAGCGTACGTACTTTCAAGCAGAACTGTACATTGCTTCGAAAAAGATATAATTATGGGAGAAAAACGATTTTATCCTTTTTATATTTTAATACTATCTAAAAAAGTAAATTCATTTATATTAAAGTGGCACAAAATTGGTTCATTTTCAAAATATTTTTTTTAATACGACCACAAAAGTCATTCTTACTACACCTAATTTCACTTCCAAATGGCCGCCCCTAATTCGTCCGCTGTGGGCAATTGCCCACGCCGCCCACGCCTTAAACCAGGCCTGGCAGCAGCGCTGGAGACCGTAGCACTATGAGAGAATTTCAGAGGAAAAACAGAGATGCCAATTACTACAAATTCTATTCATCGTGGATTATGAAATTGCCATAGTTTCCAACAGAAAATTGCCTTGTGTCTAGATCAATATAAATTTACGGCTGCATGCATGGTAATGCCAATCAAATCAATGTAATAATGGAGATTTACGGCTGCATATGATCTAAATTAAGATTGCGATTGCTTTTTTCGTGGAAGTAATAAAATAAATATGCTCCTTAAAAAGTTGTCGAATTTGGCATAAAGTGCTAAATAGTTTTTCTTTCTTTTTTTTTTTTTGCATAAACAATAGTGTGTAATTCGATATATGTTCTCATGAATCGCCGAGAGTCAATTAGTATCGTTTTCCATCCATCTCCATCTTCTAAGTATTGTATAATAAATTCTACTAAACTAGCTTTTTTACATATTCTTATCATTAAAGTTCATTTTTTATTTAATGCAGTATTTTTTTTTATACATTAAGATTTAATAAATTAATCAAGAGTTGATATTATCAAATTATTTATTTTTTATGTTTTATTACTGACACTATTTTAAATAGATAAATTTGAATTCTAAAGATAGTTCATGAAAATTTTTTTCCAGATAAGTTTAAAACATTATGTACTTTAATGGTACAGTATTTTAATGTTTTTTTTATAAGAAATATATGCTATAATTTTAAACAAATATTAAGTACCATAAGTAAACAGTATTTGCGACAAAATAGTCTCCTGTTTTTTCTGTTTGGAAAGTTAGCACATCTGGCTTCTGTTAACCGATCTGTTAAAGCTTAGTGCATTATCACCACTCTGAAAGCGCAGTATCAGCATGTTAGAACATCCAATGCAACCCCACGGGCTGAAAAAACTCATGTATACTAAATCAACCATGTTGAATCCGAATCTCAAATCTGTTTTTCAATTGAACCCTTGGATCTTTAAATAACCTCTCAGTTTGGGTTTTATATATATATATATATATTTGTGTTTATAATCTCAGGCTGAAGGTGTTGATATTAAAATAAATAATTCAATTGCATGATCATAAGACATTAATGCCAGAAGAAATAATAGGAAAATGGTATTCGACCACCTCAATTTCTATATTTAGCATTCTTATGCTTTGAATCTATAGGTGCTTTTTTCACCCCAGTTTCAACATATTTTAGATGGTGTATTAAATAATAAATGAAATAGTGAAAATATGAAAGTGAATTACTACAAATATTGAGTGTTTATTTATCCATGTATAAAAAGATAAATTCCAGCAGTCCAAAAGTAAATTCACAAGCATCACAGCAGTTGTTTGTCAACCTTCACGAAATCCATGACTGAGGCTCGTACGTCCGAGATGAAATTCTTTAAACCAGTTGTAAATGATTGCTTTGGGTGTTGCTTCACCACCAATCGAATTCATTCGATCGGCACACTGTTGCTGTGTCAACTTTTGCTGAAAGTCCTAATAAATCAAAGCTTGAAAACCCTTTTGACTTAAATCCATGTTTTGTTACTCCCTTATTAACTTCAAAATGACATTATAAAAAAAAAATTTATAGCATTTCTCATTCTTTAACAGCCAATGTTTAAATTTGAAAAAACTGAAAGCTCTTATTTTTTATATTGCCCCATTCTAAAAACTGAAGTACTGGCCCTCGAACTACTTTTAGCTACTGGTGGACCTCATCATCTAATCCACAGATATCCGAGACACCTACATGACCCCAGTGTGTACTCTGAAAACAGCTTCCAGAGCCAGCCGTATTATCAGCCGCAACCATCTGCTGAAGGACTGCAGCCTGTCACAAACTACTACAATCCTCCTGATATGGGGTGAGTTTGGCTTGGCTTAACTAAATATCTACAAATCACTTAACGTTTTTTTTATTTTGCAACAATATATGAAAATAGTTGAAAACTAAATCATATTAATCTATTATGCAGCTAGGAAATGTACCTGGGATTTAAAATGAGCGACCATGGCATAGGTGCACCCATGTAACAACATTTTATTTTATTTTTGTTAAAATGAATGTATTGTCAAATTGTTGTTTGGTTTTTAGGAATTCACTGTGAGTTATGGTGTAGTATTTGCTAGAGGTTTGCCTTTTAAATCCCTAGCAATGCTAGGTATATTTTCTAATAATTTCTAATACAAATGATGATAGAATTAACACATCAATTTCTGAAATACTTGTTTTGAACAAAAATCGTGCAAATTGAATCCCAAATTTCACCAGTGGTAACAGTATAATTTCACTCCTCCCTCTTATTATGCTATACCAGGGTGACCACAGACCTGGAAAACCAGGAATTATCAGGGAATTTTATGCTTCTGGAAATAACAGGGAAAAATCGGGGAATTCCGTTGAAAGTCAAGGGAAAATTGTGAATTTCTACGCTTTTTTTTTCATTTTCCGACCTTATAGTTTTCTTTTAGCTGAATGAACAATGCTTGTTCATTCCATGATGTTCCATTTTTCAACTCGTGTCACAAGACCCATCACTCATCTCCTTTTAAATATTCTTCTGAAAAAGAGGCTGGAGGGAGAGTTTTCATCAGCAGGCAATAAATATCCTTCAAGGGGAAACGTATCAGGGAATTTCAAAATGAATTTCTTGTGACCACCCTGTATACATGATGAGCAAAAAAACCCCATCATTAAATTTATGTAGTTTATTTTTCAAATCCTCATTACAAACTTGTAATTTAAATATATTTCCATGTGACTGATAGAGTCACCCCCTTTTGATATAAGAATTATTGTCTTAACCCTTAACCTGGCAGGACTCTTTCCCTTAACATGGATTGTGTAGAGCTGCAGTGCAGGATCTCAAGTCGAAAGGGGGTTCCTTTTGCAGAAAGAGTACCAACAACTGTGCGGCTTCGTGTCCATTTGGGGTTAACAAAATAATGGATGGAAACCTTAATAATGTTGGGAAAATGTAAATATATAATCATGATTCACGATTCATTTCATAGATTCATTTGAATGACTCGCTCTGTTCTCTGGAGTAAATCACAGTGTTTTTCCGGCATGCTTATTATGCAAATCGGATGCTCGGCGTATATGCAAATAATTTGCATATACAAGGAAGTTTCCAGTTACGCTCACGTTCCAGGAAGGTCCCTTCCTCCTATATCTATAGGACACGACCTGATGCAGTAGTTATATCATTATGCTATTGTCAGTGGTTACATCGGTTGAGATAGTCATCAGTTAATCCAGTTATGGGTTTGGGAGAGTCATCAGTAGGTAGTCGATTCCAGCAGTAGCAATGACAATGTAAACTTGTTTAAATTAAGTATTGATCTAATTTGCATGACACATCAAGCATTCTTGAAAGTATTTCATTAGAAATGAAATGATAATGTGTGACAGATTTAGTCTGTGCTAAGAGTTCTTCAGTTTTACCTTCAAGTAAAACCGTAGCTGTGTCAAGTTATCCGAAAGCATGTCACCACAATATGGTGGAATACATGCTATGTTAGGCAAATAAACTTATGCCTGAGCTGTTAATGACTGCATCACATTGGGTCTAAATGTTTTCAACTTCAAAAGGAGCATTGAAAGCTCATACTGTATATAGATACTGTTTACCAGTATCAAAGGAATGTGTCTGGTAAGAATTCTTGAATAACAAATTCAATCGGTGCGTTTCAGCCTTAGATTCTTTATTTGAAAAAACTGTGTTTCACTTCTGCTGTGTCTCACCCAAAATTTTCTTTTTCCAACTGTTATCTTCGACGGCTGAATTCCCTGTTTAACGTCAACTGAAACTTCTTGTCGTCGATATTAGAGCAAAAAAAGGCGGATGTTGTTTGGATTGTGCAGTGGCTCAAAGTGACGACCACAGTCATTCTTATGACATGAGCATAGATGGGATTGCTGATATTGACATGATGCGCCAATGGCGGAAAAACACTGTTTTTGAACTGTTTGGCAAGTTTGACTCGGATAATATGTATGAACCTTGCTTGAAATTAAATTTTGAAGGTTTCCGGTGAAGTTTTTTATGCAAATTACACTTTATTATTTGTATGTATTTTTTTTCTTTTCTTTTCAATTTCAAGTGCTTTTGAATAAATTTATTTTTAAAAAAAATTCTCTTTTTGGTATCATGAGTTTTGAATTTTTTCATTTTTTTTTCTCTGAAAATAGGGGGTTGGCTTATACTTGAGTATATATGATAGTACTCAAAAGGAGATGAGGTAGTAGAAAGAGAAGATGAGGTAGTCAGAAAATAGGCTTAACAGCCAAAATAATTACTAATTCATATCCTGTCTGCTAAGCCTATTTTCAATAGCAAAAAAAAAGTACATTATAAAGGCTTCTTATCCTGGCATTTCCAAATTTTTATCAGGTGTCCCATATGACTTTTACGGGGTATGAAAAAGCACATTTTTCAAAAATTTTTAAGTTTGAGCAATTTTTTCAGGGTGAAGGATTACCAGTAACAGCTCAGTTTTTTTTTTCTCTGCTTATACTACTCATACATAAGTGTAACAGAAAAAAAAAATATCCTGTTACTTCAAGTCCTTCATTGTTTTTTTAATGCCTAAAATGGCCCAAAATACCCTTACATGAACGAAAATTAACTTCAAAAACCTTTACTTAGGCTTAACTAAAATCAAATTTAGTCTGCACAGATAAAAGTCCATTCTTTAAGCTTTCCAGTAAACCCTATCTGACCACCCTACTAATTCAAATAAAAATTCTATGGCTTTCAGAAACTATGTCTGAAATTGCATTTTTTGCTTCTCCGTGAAATAAACAAATTGCTATATCTCCAGGAAATTTTTTTTTTTTTTTTTCTTCTTCTTTTTCTTTTTAAGGTATAAAATAAATTGTTTTTAGGTTCACAAGATTGGTACCTGTCACCTACAAAATTTCACCAAAATCAAAAATGGTGCGGCAATTTTTTTTCTTAAAATTTGTTGATTTAATATGGAATGGCCTATGAATTTACCGATTATTTACAATTTCAATTAAGAACTAACTTCATTTGTGGCTGCAGGTAAATTAAAAATGAAAACATTTTGATTTTGGGTTAGATTTGAAAATATTTACCCAATGGGTTCCTCTATTAACACTAATATGCGATTCGATATTTATTTTAATTTTCTATAGATTTTTCTTTGTTTACATCATTAACCCTTTCGCAACGGTTGGCACGCCCGCGTGCTGGCTGCAAACTTGCATTCAAGGACGGACAGCACACACTCATGACGGAGAGAACTTTACCCTAAATGGCGAATGGCACGTATCAGTGTTTCTATGTGAAACGTTTTCATTTGAATTTATTTGCCTGCTAGATGGCGTTAAATGCCCATGGAAGCAACTTAATGTATTTTGCAGATGCTTGACCTTGGCACAAGAAGAATCTAATGAATTATTTCTCCATTTGGAGCGGTGAAACATAGTTCTGTAAAGTAAACAGACAGAGCACTTCTCTCAGCATCAACAATTTTATAATTGAGTTCCGAGTCTCCTTTTGATTTTAGCTTTTAATGATTTTGTTGGTGAATTACAGAAATATAAGAGAGTATTTTTTTTTGGGGGGGGAGGGGGGTAAAGGAATATGCGACAGTGAAATGATTACTGATTAGGTTATTTCGGATAAAAGTATGGCTGGTTTGAGACGTTTCTTTTCTGTGGAAGAATATACGCGTATGGTAAACGAACCAGACAGTAATGACAGCAATGCAGATAGTAAAGATTCGTGGAACAGTGTTATTTCTGATGATGAATCTGAAAATTTAATTGATTCTTTAGATTCTGAGCATACTATTATTACAACGCCGCCAGCTTCAGTTGCTGTTTTTTCGAATGATGTTTGGACATGTGATTTGAAAGATCTGAATTATTTGGAGTTTTTGAACATACCTGGAATAAATCACAATATCATGCCGCCTAATTTAGATAAGGAACTTGATTTTTTAGCATATTTTTTTATGATAAACTAGTAGAATTTATCGTAAAAGCAACTAATGAGTTTGCAAAGAAAAAATGGGAGAAAAATCTCCTCTCTCCTTCCACATCGAAGACGCCACCTGTTTCAAATGTATTTACACCTGTGACAGGAAACGAATTTCGTGTGTTTCTCGCACTAGTAGTTTTGACTAGCATTGTCAGAAAACCAAATCTTAAAATGTATTTTTCTAAGAATCCAATTATCAGTACTCCTTTCTTCAATTCAGTTATGAGTCGTTATCGATTTATAGGAATATTACGTTACCTTCATTTTACTCTTCATAGTAATGCCCAAACACTAGATAAATTGAAACCCATGTTAGATGCATTAGTTTCAAAATTTAAATCTATATACACTCCTAGAAGGAATGTGTTCATTGATGAATCTTTGTTCTCATGGAAAGAAAGGCTGGGATTTCGTCAATATATCCCCTCGAAAAGGTCCAGATGTGGAATAAAAATATATAAATTGTCAGAATCGGAATCAGGCTATATATGGAATTTCCTTGTGTATACTGGAAAGGACACGGAATTATCAAGCTCTGGTGGTGGGTATGGAGAACGTGTTGTGGAAACACTTCTAAGTGAACTTTTAGGAAAAGGGTATACTTTGTATTTGGATAAATTTTTTACCTCTCCTGTACTTGCAAAGTATTTGTTGTCTAAGAATACGCATATATGTGGTATAGTTTTAAAAAATCAGAGGGACATGCCAAAAAATTATCCATCTGTACCTAAAACATATATACACTAAAATTTTTAATATTTTGATAAAAGAAAATTTGTATGAAAAATATACATCAAATAGAAAATAAGTATATAATCAGTGTATGACTTGCAAAGTAATGGATTCCTTCTTCACAGCACTCTTCCAGCAGCAGCACCTGCCAGCAGCATCTCCTCCTATCCACCCACCTCCTACAATTCTTACTTGCCTGGTGAGTAGTGCTTCTTTTAAAAAATACAAATAATGTCCTCTTCCTAAACTCAATTTGTATAAGTACAGGCTCTTTATCCAGGGCAGTGTTCACAAATACACACTGCAGTGCATATTTTGAGTGCTAAAACTCCAGTTGACACTAAGAATCTTGACCTGTGTGTATTTTTTGTAATGATAAGCAAAGTTAAACCCTTCCCACTCGAAGGCACACACAGATTGTTCAGCAGCTATCCTGCTGCACCCCATCACATGCTCCCAACACCGTAGCCAGGATCTCTCCCAGATGATGCCGAGCAAGTCGTCAGGAGCCAAAACCATGAGAAACACAAAGGCAGCCCACCCTCTGACCGGACACCAAATTACAACACAAGTAAGGAAATCACCAACATAAATGGATAGGGTCAATCCACTGCCGCTACAAGAGGAAATTATGAATGGAACTCCTTGTTTCCAAATACCCGCAGTACAGAAAAAAATGAACAGAAGCACCCATCCAAACTTTGGTCAGTGAAAAAGAAGGAAAATAAGCCAAAGCGATTCATTCAGAAGTAATACATCTATCACACAATGCAAGGTAAATGAGCATTATAGAGTATTAGAGATACGCATGAACTGTGTGAGCCATCGTTTACAAGCCATAGAGTACAAAAAATAGTATCACAATATAATATTAAAAGTAATATACAATGTGATTCTTTGATAAGAGCAGTTAACAAAAGAGCCAAGAACAGATGTAATCAAGGTCATGAGCGATGCAAACATTAGATTCAATAACTAAAATCAACATACAACAAAAGACCAAATTCACATCATCTACAGAGTTGAACCAACAGAAACTGGAATCAGCCTCAAATATCAAACAATTTGCTTTTAATATTAAAATCTCAAAGACAAAACCATGTGCAAAATATTTACAAATGTATAAAGCAAGTAAAGAAAAAAGCCTTTTTTGTAATGCTTTAAATAAAAAAAAATTAAAATTAAAAAAAAACTGCTTGTGTACCACTGTCCATCTTTTTTACTTTCCCTGCAATACATGGTAATGTATAGGGAAAGTATTGGAATCATACCAAAAATCACAACTCGAGTTTTCGACGGATCTACACGTTTCGAGACCTCTAGAATACGAAAAAACCATTTTTAGCGTGACGTCTGTGCGTGTGTCTGTCTGTCTGTCTGTGTGTCTGTCTGTCTGTCTGTGTGTCTGTCTGTCTGTCTGTCTGTCTGTGTGTCTGTCTGTCTGTCTGTCTGTGTGTCTGTCTGTCTGTGCAGATTTTGTATCCACTGTAACTAAAAAACTAATGGACCGAATTTCACAAAATTTGGTAGGTAAGTCACTTGTGGGCGGGGCTGGTGCTGATTAGTTTTGGGTACGATTCGGAATAAAAGAACCCGCATTTTTTTGCGAAATGGCCCGCAAAAGCTTGTATCCACTCTAGCTGAAAAACTAATGGACCGAATTTCACAAAATTCGGTAGATAAGTCACGTATAGGTCACTCTGGTGCTGATTAGATTTTGGTACGATTCGGAAAAAAATAACCTGCCTTTTTTTGCAAAACGGCCCGCAAAAATCTTCAAAATCTAAACTAAAGAACTAGGTATACTCAGATATATCCATAAAATGCCCGTTTAATACGTAATGTTTAACGACGAAAAGAATAAGACCAACCCCATTACACTAGGACTAGCCATTCTCGAGATATTTTAGTTTTTCGTACTTTCCCTACGCCACCTTTGAAAATAAGCCCGGTTACCGAATGAGAACGAAAATTGAATAAAAGTGAAATAAATGTAATTAAAATAAAGAGAACGTGGATATAAGTCTGCAGGGAAAGTCATGTGCTGCCCACATCAGATTTTTCCTTTTCCTTTGTTGAAACTGTTGAACAAAAAAAAAAAACTGTAATCGTTCCAATGTCTTCAACAAAGCCAACCACACTAGGCACCGAAGTCTTAAAGGGCACCTGCCATGACTTCACCTAACTACGTATTGTGATTTACATTGCACTTTCGCATTACCCAGTCATCGAATTTCCCTATTCAGAGTCATTTTATTAGCACCTTCCAACAGAGTTGAAAAGTGTTTTACTTTGTTCATTCTGTCTGTCTGTCCATATAACTGCCATAAAAATGACTTTATCAAAATGACATTTTAGTATGTTGTTTGTGGGATGTTTGGGAATAAAAATAAATATTATCACCCAATTGGTTTCAGATTGAAAAAATGAAATACACTGAACCTTATGAGACCTTATTTTTCAAACATTTTTTAAGCGGAATTAAGATCATATTAAATTCATCAATTGCTTCGAAAATTTTAGGAAATATTCAAATTACTGCTTTAAAATGTGTAAAAAAATTTCAGCAAAATAGGTTGGGTAGTTTTTAAAATATAGAAATCATAATGACACCCATGATATAGAAAGAGATTGCGCGAGTCATTGCAAAATAAAATAGGGCTTCTATTTTTGCCGTTGTTTCTGTAGATGTTTAATTTAAAGATTATTTAAATTAATATTGAGTGCTGCATCCATCATAAAACCGCTTAGTTTTTGTGTATTATCTGTGCATCTGAATTCTGTGCCAGCGCAATTACAATATATTGTCACATATGGCTTTGTTGAAAATCAATCCATTACATAACTGGCATCTCACAATGATACAATATTTTTTATTTTAAATGATCACTAAACTTTGGTTATTCTTACAGCAAAGCCTAATTTTAAGGCATGCAAAATGTAAACAAATCAAGTGACTGTAAGATGAGTTGTGTAAGAATTGCTGATTTTTTTCACTCAAAATTATTTAGCTCAGAAGTCTGGAATATAAGTGATATGAATGAAATATTCATTGATTTCACATACAGAGGCAGACGATTTATATTTCAGTGGTTTCATTTTGTGTGCAACTAGCATTGCCTTTTTCGATGAAATTTTAAGTTTTCAAATATAATAAATTACTATAGTATTGTGATAACTTTAAAAATATCAGTGCTGAATGTATCCCATGTTAGAGATGTTTAAATGGCATTGCATTTGAGTTGTAAAGTGTTTCATAATCAATGCTTTATGCATGATTGATCTTTCTTGTTTTCTTCATTATGGTTGAAAATGTTGTAGCCCATTGGTTAGCGCGCTGGAGTTGCACTCGGTAGGCCCGGGTTCGATTCCAGCCACTGCCAAAACTGCCGCCGTGTTCATGCGGAGTACGATCACGTTAAACATGTGGGTCCGAAAGTCCTTCCAAGAGGTTGGTGGTAGGGGAAAGAAGGTACGGTCCCTGTGGATGCCTCCCCCACTGGGTTCCGGTCTAAATTGGGTGGCACTTCCCGACCGTCCAAACAGTTACCTTACACCTTTCTGGTAGGTCGGACGGTCTGGGTTTCAACAACAACAACATGATATTATTTGTGTTTTGTAAGATGTGTTTCTCTTGATCTCTACAGAAATAGGCTGCAAGCACAAGATTCATTCTTCCATGGATTTCCACTTCTATGTTAGTTTTAATTCTTCTGAGTAGTTCCGCTTTTCTCTTTTTTGCCTGAGGAACTTTCTTCCTTGTACAGGCAAAAATATTTTTCTTGTGAATTCCAAAATTTCACTTCCTTAAGCACAGCTAACGAAAGTCTGGAAAAGTTATGAAATCAGTCACATATGCCAAAAATGGTACAAATTTTGAGATCGAAGTTTTTCTGATCTTGCATTTAGAAATGAATTTTCCCTGCAATTTCAATCTGTGATTTCTTCTACATCACAAGGAAGATGACCCATGATTGGTTATCTTTCTCTCACTTTTGCATCCACTAAATGTTTATATTTATTCATGTTATATGCAATAAAACTATTTTTCAGATCTTTTATTAAAGAAATAAATCCCATTCAATTGGGCGCAATTTGTTTGCATTGACTAAAATTCTTATAATTATTACGAATTGTGTACAAAATGTTGTTTTTCCAACATATTATTAATGTAATGACGGGCTATTTTACAGTAGTATGGCTGTGTACAATTATCAGATCACTTGTATAAAACACTTAAAGGTTGTAATTTGTCTAGATCTTGGTATTTGTGTGAAATGATTGCTGAAGATGAGCTATTTTAATTTTATATCATGTCAGAGTGCATATGGGTGTTTCAAAATTGGGGAAGTACTCAAATTTTCTAGTAACATTTTCAAGGCCTTCAGAGTAGTTGGAAATTCCCATTTTCTTGGTTAAGGCTTTGAAAGTGTTTGAAAGGGGCAGGGTTGAAAGTGTTCTGCAGATTCACACACAGGTGCCGACTTTCAAAAATTAAAATGTCTTTAATTTTTTTTTTCAATCGCGTATGATAGAAATGGTAGCTTGAATGTTCAAAACGTTATGAATAAATAATGATTTTTTATTCATATTCAAATGAATATTTTACTGTCTTGATGTTATTTTTTAAAATTTTGAATTAGTTCTTTAGTTATTTTATGTGTTGGTCCAATTCCCAATGATTTTGGCTTATATTCACACACATCGATTCCTTAGCGACCTAAAATATTATTGCAGCTTCAATTTTGACACCATTAGAAAGACCGAAAAATTCTCTTTCAAACATACTGTGAATGAAATCCATACAATTTAGTCGATTTTTAGTAAATATTTTAAAAATATATATTTTTTCCATACGTTTTAAACCTCTTTGGTTTTTATATTACAATATAAGCAAGAAATTGACATGCCATCCATCATTCATTTTGTTTTCAGCACTTGCTTAATATATCACGTATTAACTTGAAAAGGAAAAATGGTTTCACAAACACATTCGTTGATTCATTATATATTGTTTATCCAAGGTATGTTTTTGATTTTCTGAACCAATCTCCCAGGCTATCCTTTCTGAGGTGGAAACGGACTGGGAAAGGAACTGCTCATTTTGTTGTAGGAGATATATAATATTTTGGGGTCGGCTGAAAGGGGTTTCATGTGGATTTTTGAGAAATCTCTTTATTGCCCATTTCATGAGCAGTTGCATCTGCAGTACATTATGATTCTCTTATTTTTGTTTTTGCCATTTTCAAATCCGAGCAATTTTAAATTGCGTTCCAATATATTTTTTAAGCAGTGGCTGCTTATTTAATTATGTATACATAGTGGACGTTTATTTAGAAAACTGAGTAGTTTGTTCTAATAACTCTATATAAAGCAGAAATTTCTTTACTTTCAGATATCCTGTTTTATTTATTTCTTCTATGCATTTATTTGTTTTGTAACTTTGATTCCTTTTTTGTCCAGGTTCCGATGCCCAGCAAGCACTCCCCAATGCACCTGTTCCCTTGCCCAGCTGCTACAACGAAGTAAAACCTGGCTGGAATGACCCTCCACCTTTGAAACGCTCCACCAATGAGGTGAACGCAACATTAACTTTAACATTAACTTTAAGTTACATTAAGTGTCAGTTTTACAGGCATTTTGCTTTTTAATACTTTTGGAAACTTTGTTCTATTTAATTGAACCCCAAAATATGAATTTTCAACTTTTGTGATTAAAGACTTTATCTTTTTTAGCCTCAAGGATCCTGACAATTTTTTAAAAATCCACCCAGGTACTGGGATTTATTTCATGTAAAATTGCTTTAACATGATTTTAAAGTTGTTAAAGAACGTGATGCCAATAATTAAATGACTGCTGTAGAACATTCCAAATTTCATTAATAGTATAAAGTTTAGAATAGTCATAATTTTAACCCTTAATGCTCGAGATTTATTATTATAATATATACCAACAGATCGAGGGGGTGTGGTTATTAACTGCACAAACCCTCAACCCCCAAAAGAACAATTTTCACTAGCATTTAAGGCTTTTGTGCAAAAAACAATAGGAAGCAGCTTAATGATCTTCTCAATCGATGCAGTCCATATATGGAGTGTAGTCTAAAACCACACTGGGTTTATCAACATGTTGAGTATCACCACCGCGAATTATTCTGCTGACATTTTGCATCCCTACTTTGTTTTTAGTACTGAGTAATGTTACAATTCGCTTGTCTTTCCAGACAGATAGCAAAATGCTATTCTTACGGCAAAAAATTGTTTGTTTAGTTGCGGTAAATGTTGGGTTTTTTTTATTTGTACAGGCAAACCTTTTCTATTTGTCTGCAGGCCTTCATTGCAGCTCAGGCAAACTTCATTGGTATTTTATCGCTGGGGCTGTAAACTTATATGCGTACTAATTTTACATTATAAAAATGATTCATTTATTTATATATGAGATATAAGAGATAACAGACTTAGATGTTCTGCCTCTTTGACCAGCCTTCTGGTCGGGGCTGCGGGAAGAGATAACAGAACTGTCTCCATAGTGGAGTTCTATAGCATTAATACATGTCTCCACAGCGGAGCCTTTTGAGCTTTAAGGGTTAATAAAACAGCTGAAATATAGGAAGAGTTATCCGAATTATTATGTATGACTTGAGCCAAAATTGAGCAGGCATTCTTATGCAACTCATTTTAGTTAGACAAAGCCAATATTGTTTAACTAGCCATTTCACTCTTGTATTCTCAGTGGCCGATATGATCAAAGCAGCTTTAACTGTAGGTAGCAAATCATGCATATTGGATGGATGATGAATCTCTTATTCTATATTTCACTCTTTAGGCTTTTACAAGTCAAATAAGCTCAGGACAGTGTTGCTATTTGAGAAACATATTTTAAAACAGTGCTATAATTACATTCTTACATATAATATAAAAAAATTACCTTCACACAGTGAATAAAGCAGAGTATTTTCCGTATATACATAGTATAGGAAAAGTATTGTGATGGGGTGAAACATTCAAATTCTTGTTTTTGACAGGTTTAAGCATAAAACTCAAATCAAGTATTTTTAAGATAAAGCATCACTAAACTCAAGTATCACTAAACTCAAATCAAGTATTTTTAAGATCGTTTAATGTGAAGTATATTATGTGTCTGTACGAACAAATGAAGCATTTCAATCCAAATTTAGTACAAATATTACAATCAGTGAATACTGGTTGATTTTAAAAGATTTTAAAATATTTATTGATTTCAAATGAAATTTTGAAAAATCATTAAACCATCAGAGCCTTTAATAATGTTACATTTCTGGTGTAATTTCTTATTAGAAAATTCGTGGCATACACTTTAGAAATTTATCATAAACCTTTCTTAAGATATTGCATGTTTTTCTATCAAAATATTAAAAAAAGTATAAACTGTCATGAAATATGTTCACTTTTCAAGCAATGTTATGCGACACATTTGTTAACATCATTCTTGTAGATCTAGTTCATTCCATTCATGAGAAAAGATACTCGTTAATAGTTTTGGACTTTTACAACCATCCAATCACCAATAGTCATTTATAAGAAAAGCTCTTCTCTCCATCTGTATGTAATGCTTGGTGATAAATTGGATGAACTTGGCAACTCATTTAGTGAAATATCCCCAACGTGATATGTTGCCCCAGATTAGCAAAAATAGGGTCTGTCTGCCTGTGCCAATTTCACCTACCTACTACAAATTGCTACAAAAACTGAATTTTTGTCATGTTGCGCCCTTTTTATGATTAGCTGAAAAAATCACGAAAATTTTAAATCTGAAAAGTTTCCAATCATTAGCAATAGCTTCAAGTGTATATAAAAGAATGTATATTTGTAAAAGAACCTTGTTCCATTTCTAGAACTGTTGTAGTTGGCAACAAAATCAAACAGATCACACAATTAGCCACAACAAATTCGGGGAAAGCTCAATTTTTGGCACATGACTTACTAAAACATATTTTTCCCTAAAATCCGAGGCTTAATAAATTTTGCATATTCTATACTGTTATGAATAGTTAACAATGTTTAAAGAACATATATATATTTCATGATGCATTTGAAACAGTTTGATACCAACTACATTATTGTCCGATGTCTCGTTCATGAAACATAAATTTATTTCTGGGACACATTTCTCAACATGTACTACTTGTGTACAAAAATTCAGCTTTCCCTATATTTCTTGTGGTCTTTTTTTGCCTTTATTGACTTGAATCAATATGCTGACTGGTTAGGTGTGCGACTGGCGTTTCTTTTGTTGTTTTAATGGGTGTGGTGCATCAAATGAAGTGGAGGGGTGCAGAGAAATACATTTTCAAATGATCAGCAAGATGCATGTGAAAGATATGTGCTATTCACAAGATATATATGTAAGCAAATGCTTCTTTAACATTTTTACGTCCGGTTCAAAGGTTTCCCATTACGACTCTAATCATAACAGGGTGCAAAATAAGGAAAATATTCTTTAGTAGCAAATGGCTAATCCAAATTTCATTTGTGTATTAATTTCGACATTTTGATTAGCTATATTACAGAGTTTTAAATCGGTTTGAAAATAAAGAGAAATATGCAAGCACGAGAGGGATAAAGCTTAAAATTCTAATTTGTTTTAAATCTTACCAACGATTTTCATTATAGGTCTTTTCAGGTATTTTATAATGTTTGTTTTCCAAGACATCATAAAAAAAATTCATTTACTATGAAGCATTCAAATACTTTTGGGGGCAAAAAGATTTTTTTTTCAGCTTTAATTTTTTGTTATAATTACAGATTATTTCTTAATATACCTGTTTCTCTTAAAGCTTTCTCATCTTATCTTTTTGTTTCTTACTTTTCCAAGCTGATGAAGAATTTACTATTTATTCCTTTTCTATTTTTTAGATGGCCGGCCAGTCATTTTTCTTTAATTTAGGGGTTATATAATCACCCGTTTTTCAAGGTTAATCACCATATAACAGCTGGCAAGTGGGAATTTTATGAGACGCTTGTAGTAAGGGGCAATGCGCATTTCATGAAAGATTTTTTTTTTTCACTGTTGTGATTTTACGTCACAAAATGCAATGCAAATTTATTTTTATATCACAAAACACAAATTTTCAATTGCGATTTGCAATGTGATACTGCTTATTTTGCCCCCTGAATCATAAACAATTAAGTTGAGATTACACACTTAAGCGAATTTTTGTGTTTTCAGCACGATTAGAAACCTGAATGGGTTGCATCGCATTACTTTTGCAAATTTTCAGTATTATTAACTTGAATTGAGTTTGAAAATTTTGAGGTGCATTAAAAGATAAAGATTTAAAATGTGGTCTGTTGTGCTTGTTGTAGCTATGCTTGCGTAGCTACCATAGTCTGTTGTGCTTGTCGTAGCTTGTCTTTTCTTTGCTCAATGTGAGTTATTCTACCATTTTATGTGAAAATGTATACATTTTAGCCTCGTCCCAGCTGCTATGAGCATTCAGCACCCATCACCTCTCCTTTTCCTGATGTGCCAACTCCAGCTCAGCCGACGCCACCTGTTTCCCAGGGCGGTTATTTTGTCCCTTCTTTCTCTGCACAGCAGCCACCTGCACCAGGACTCAATCCATGCAACCCTCCTGTTCCGGTTGCTGAAGAACCCAAGACAGTAAGAAGAATTTATATAAAGGTTCATTCATTACATACTCAGTGCCGTGTTGATTTCAGGAGATACAGACTATTAAAGTTCAAAATTCCTAAATTTTCCTTCAAAATTGCAAATCTATCTATATATACTAATTGCCGAGTGTCCGTCCGTCTGTCTGTCACGCTTCTTTTAGGCACCTCCCGAATAGATAGAGACTTGCAATTTGGTACACTGCTCGGTCGTTCGATAAAACCCCCCTGGAAAAATCGAATTTTTCGAAAACGTTCTTTAGAGGGGGTGCCCCACACCAAAACGTTCGATAAGTGAAATGATGGGAAAGCATAATGCTTTAATTTATAAGCTTTAATTGATGTGCAAATTAATAAGGGGGTGCCACACACAATGTTCGATTTACCGTATAAATAAGAAAAGGCTCCTTTAAAATTCGATAGAGGCTTGAAATTTGATATATGGGCTAATCATTTGGCGAAAACACCCAAGACGAATATAGTTTGTCAAAAATTTTTGTTTAAGGGGTGCTCCAGAGTAAAACGTTCGAAAAGTGAATTGATAAAAAAATGATGCTTCGGAATGAAATAGAGATATTAAATTTGTTGTAAGGGTAGATAGTTTGGAAAGAAGTAAGTGTAGAATTTCAGTTTACCAATATTTTCTACTTCAAGGGGTGCCGCACACGAAAATGTTCGATTTTCGGAATAAAGGAGAAATGCCCCTTTTAAAACGCGATAGAGGCTTGGTATTTGGCATATGGGTGAATCATTTGATAGAAATCACAAAAAGAATAGAGTTTTTCAAAAATGTATATTTAAGGGGGTGGACACTCCGCACTAAAGTATTCGAAAGGTGAAATGCTAGAAAAGCATGCTTCGCTATGAGATAGAGACTTCGAATTTGGTGTACGGGTAAAAAGTTGGAAAGTAAGAAAGTGTGCAATTTCAGTTTTCCAACATTTGCTATTGTAGGGGGTGCCACGCACTAAAATGTTTGATTTGCCGAACAAATGAAAAACGCCTCCTTTACAATGTGATAGAGGCTTGAAATTTAGTATATGGGCTAACTATTTGACAAAAAAACCAAAGATGAATACGGTTTGACAAAAATGTTCATTAACAGGATCCTACACAGAAAAACGTTCGAAAGGTGAAGTGATAGAAAAAACATGCTTCTCGATAGGATAGAGACTTCAAATTTGGTGTACAGGTAGATAGTTTGAAAAGAAGAAAGCGTGAAATTTCCAATATTTGCTACTTTAAAGGGTGTCGCACACTAATATGTTCGATTTTCCAAATAAATGAGGCAAGCTTCCTTTTAAATGTGATAGAGGCTAGATATTTGGTATGTGGGCCAATCATCTGATAAAAAACCCAAGACAGAGTTTTTCAAAAATGTTCATTTATAGGTGTGCTTCACAGAAAAATGTTCCAAAGGAGAAATAATAAAATAGGGGTGCCTCGGGATGAGAAAGACTTTACTCTGGTGTACGAGTAGATAATTCGAAAGGAAGAAATGCGCAAATTAATTTTCCCAATATTTTCTTCTTTAGGGGGTTCTGCACACCAAAATATTCTATTTGTCGAATAAATGTGAAACGTGAATTATTAAAACATTTATACATTATTCAGGGGTTGCTTATTGCGAGACCGTTGATTTTCAACGGGTATTCGGCTAGTATGTACTAATTGCCAAGTGTACGTCTGTCTGTCACGCTTTTTTTAGGCACTTCCTGAATAGATAGAGACTTGCAATTTGGTACACGGCTCGATCATTCGATAAAACTACCTGAAAAAATCGAATTTTTCAAAAACATTGAGGGCGTTTCCCTCAATGTTTCTCTAGAGGGCGTGCTCCACACCAAAACGTTCAAAAAGTGAAATGATAGGAAACTATAGCTTTGCCATAAGATAGAGACTTCAAATTTGGTACATGAGTAAATCGTTCGAAAGGAAGAAAGTGTGCAATTTCAGATTTCCAATATTTTTTACTTAAGCAGGTGCTGCATACCAAAATGTTCGATTTACCGAATAAATAAAAAACTGCTCCTCTAAAATTTGATAGAGGCTTGAAATTTGGTATATGGAATAATCATTTGATAAAAACACCCAAGACGATTATAGTTTTTCAAAAACGTTCGTTTAAGGGGGTGTTCCAGAGGAAAATGTTCGAGAGGTGAATTGATAAGAAAACATACTTCGGGATGAGATAGAGATTTGAAATGTGGTGTACAGGTAGATAGTTTGGAAAGAAGAAAGTGTGCAATTTCAGTTTTCCAATATTTTCGACTTTAGGGAGTTTTGCACACAAAAACGTTCGATTTTTAGAATGAAGTAGAAACACTCCTTTTAGAACGTGATAGATAGAGGCTTGATGTTTGGTATATGGGCGAATCATTTAATAGAAAACCCAAGAAGGATGGAGTTTTTCAAAAATATATATGTGAGGGGAGGGGTGGATACTCCACTGAAAAACATTCGAAAGGTGAAATGATAGAAAAAGCATGCTTCGCGAAGAGATAGACTTCAAATTTGGTATACGTGTAGATAGTTAGAAAGGAAGAAAGTGTTGAAGACCCAGACCGTTCGATTCATCCAGAGGACTCGAGCAACAAATTGGACGGCCGGAAAGAAGAAAGTGTGCAATTTCAGTTTTCCAATGTTGGAAAATTGAAATTGCACACTTTCTTCCTCCTGAGCAACAAATTGGACGGCCGGGAGGAAGAAAGTGTGCATTTTCAGTTTTCCAACATTTGCTATTGCAGGGGGTGCCGCCCACTAAAATGTTCGATTTGACGAACAAATGGAAAACACCTCCTTTAGAATGTGGTAGAGGCTTTAAATTTAGTATATGGGGTAATCATTTGATAAAAAAAAAACCCTACGATTATTACGGTTTTTCAAAAATGATCATTTCAGGGGGCGCAACACAGAAAAACATTCAAAATATGAAGTGATAGAAAAACATGCTTCACGATAGGATAAAGACATTAAATTTGGTGTACTGGTAGATAGTTTAAAATGAAGAAAGTGTGCAATTTCAGATTTTCAATATTTGCAACTTTAGGGGGTGCTAAACACCAATATGTTCAATTTTTGGAATAAATGAAACACGCTTCCTTTAAATGTGATAGAGGTTTGATATTTGGTATATGGGCCAATCATCTGATAAGAAACCCAAGGCAAACAGAGTTTTTCAAAAATGTTCATTTATGGATGTGCTCCACAGAAAAACGTTCGAAATGGGAGATGATAAAATAGTATGCTTCGGGATGAGATAGACTTAATTTGGTGTACTGGTAGATAGTTCGAAAAGAAGACGTGCGCAATTTAAAATTTACAATATTTTCTTCTTTAGGGGGTTCCGCACACTAAAATATTCTATTTGCCATATAAATGTGAAACGCGAATTATTAAAAAAATGACAATATTCAGTGGTTACTTATTGCGAGACCATTGATTTTCAACGGATATTCGGCTAGTTAATTTATTATTTCTGGTATCTGTCAAACACCATAGAGGTAAACAAACAACATATCGTGATAGCGATACAGTCAAAAGTTGAAGTTTTGGATATTTCCGGTTAACTGTTTGGATTTCGGATCATTTGTTGAGTGTCCGAGTTGAATTACATTCGAGTTCCTGAAGATTGTACCTTTCCTGACCGGAATATGCTAATTTTTCATATCACTGGAAATTTGAATACTCTGGAAACATCCTAACAGATGATTAGTATAAATGCCTTATGCCGGGAATGACACTTTGGCTTTGACTGAAGAGCTAGTTGCTCATGATACGCTTTGAGAAGCATTGTGCATGTAGAGCTTCTGGCTCTGAATTAGTTTAGTATGAGCTTGTTGTTGAGACTCAGACCGTCCGACCTACCAGAAAGGTATAAGGTAACTGTTTGGACGGCCAGGAAGTGCCACCCAATTTAGACCAGAACCCAGTGGGGGAGGGCATCCACGGGGACCGTACCCTCCTTCCCCTACCACCAACCTCTCGGAAGGACTTACGGACCCACATGTTTAATGTGGTCGTACTCCGCATGAACACAGCGGCAGTTGTGGCAGCGTACAAATCCAGTGTGTAAACCACCGGGCTACCGCACCTGAAATGTGCCAACAGCACATGGTGTTCCCAGGTGGTCACCCACCCAAGTACTAACCACGCCCAATGCTGCTTGATTTCGGTGATCTATCAAGAACCGGTGTTTTCAACACGGTACAGCCGTTGGCTCAGTATGAGCTTGTTGTAGAAGCTCTTGTTAATTTTTAAACTTAAAGTTGGTGTTATGCTATGTTCTGCAAAAGGCCAAAATGTTACGGCTATGCTCGATATTTAGATCAATGTTTTCGTCTGATGTAACGTTTTGTGAGCTACATCAAAGTTAAAGATGTATGCTCTTATTCTTTCTATTATTATATGATTTTGTGAAGTTTGATTTTATTTTACTCACTGTTGCTTTCATTGAATCACTTCGTGTCATACCCACTGATCTAACATTCCTTCTAACATTTCAATATTCTGACTTACTTATGACTTAGAGGTGGGTGGCTCAAAGAGAGACTAGCACAGTAACCAGAGGTCTATTGTACTGTAACTTACCCACAGTTAGCAGCAAATCATAATTATCTCCTACAATCACTCTAAAATATATAAGCTTTTCTTTACTTCATTCACAAAATCATCAGAAATGGACGTTTTTTAATGCTCAAAATGGGGCGATAAGCAAAAGAACAGATGTTTGAGGTTATCATATGTAGCAGGCTTCGGGAAATCGGCAAAATCTGACCCGTCCGCGAGGACGGCTATTGAAATCTTTTACCCGTCCTAGAAAATTTTTATCCGTCCTAAGAATTTTTTTTTCACTTTATGTTTATATTCATTAATATATGTGCTTAAATACATCGCACAACAATAATAAATTAGAACCAACTGCCTCACGATGAAGTGCGATAACTGCATATTCATACACCACCCCCACAGCGCTTAACCGCCGCGATGAAAGTCGCCGACGCGGAGTCTCCGATAAAGGATCGGACCGGCGGAATTCCGATCTATGGGTGGGGGCAAAGGGGTAAGATATGTAAGGAATCGCTCCTTTTTCAAAGTTTGGTAACTTGAAGGAGTGGTAAATAAATAATCGTATAAATCCTCTTGTCTCTAAACAGTTTAAACCTCATCGGTACTCTTAATTTCTAGGGAATGTAGTCAATCAAGATTAAAATCTTCTTGGACTGAATAGATGTTTCATACTTTAACTTCAGCTGTCAAACAACTGGAGCAAATGTCATGAATGAATTTTAAACATTTTAGTTTTAAAGTTGAAACCAAAGTGGGGAAGCAAATAAACCACTTCTGGCTGAAACTAGAAGAATCCATTCCAAAAATTAAAACTTGTTACTTACTCCCATCTATTACAGCAAATGAAAATTTTATAGTTTGGGTTTTAAAGAGTTAAATGGGGATTTGGGCTTAGGCCTGGGCTGGACTTGAGTTTTCTATTGTTTCGGGCACAGTTGAATCTTTTTTTTTTTTTTTTTTTAACGTCCATTACGACCGGGCCGAACATATTTCTTTTGAAAATTTTTAAAATGGATTTAAATTGAATGCATGAACTTATTGCTTTTATTTCAGCTATGTTAATGTTTAATAATAATAAATTTGATAAATGTTTAAGAAAACAAACTAAATTCTCCGTACAAAATTTTGACAAATTTATTTTCAACATATTTGAATACAAATCATTTCGGGCCTGCTGAGACACAGTTATCTTCAGGCCGAGTTCATTCTACATTTATAAATTTCTTCGTGCTTGGTCCGGATTTAAGCATTGGTGTTGTCGGTCTTGTGAAAATCCGAAAATTACGCACATATAGACCTTGAAAAGGAGAACAGAACATGTGATGTTACTTTGATCGTGAGTGCGCAATCGCATTTTTGTACAGTCATCGGATTCACTAGATGAAGGATGATGGGAGAAAAAATAACTAGCGCCTGTGGTTACAATGTAGATCTGACGGCTCTCCTAGAAAGAAGGCATTGATAATGCGCACTAGCTAAGTTTATGGGGTGGGGGGGATTTGCAGGTGACGACATTTCAATTTTCATTCATGGCACAGGAAAGGGCAGCTTTCACCACAATTTTACGATGACAGCAATTTTTTTTTTTTAACGGAATCTCTAATTTCAAGGCCATCCGAGAGGACGGCAACCTCCGAAAATTGGCCCGTCCTCGGTGAATTTTAACCCGGCGAGGACGGGCGATTTCCGGAAGCCTGATATGTAGTATGTAGAAATTGTTTAGAGGTGTTGGATTATGCCCATGCTGGGTAAATAGAGTATATATATAATATTATATACAGATCTGGATTTTGTCTAATAATAAGTAGCAAATTGCTAGTTAAAAAAGTAAAATGCTAGTAACAAAAAAATGCAGTAGCAAAAATTGCTAGTAACTTTTTCTGGTTCTTTTGCATCCTCTCTACCTCCCACCCCCCACCCTACCCAAATTTATTTTTTTAATTCACCCGTTAGAGCGCGAGAATCTCACACAATAGAAATTACTGTGCAATGTTTTCTCACGGCATGAATAAAGATATTTCCCTCTGTTCAAACACTCCTTACATTTTCGCTTTGAGTCCAACGGGCAGCGACAAAAATTTAAGACTTGTCTTCAATTCCCTTTCGTAGATATCCTACTACGTTCCCTTTTATATCATCCCCCTTCATTGTCAGACCTTGTTTAACTGACCTTGTTACTGGTTTAACTGACCAGTTAACTGACTTTGACCCCACTTTTCTACCAAGAGGAATGTGGTAAAATCTGGCATTGTGGTTGCAGACATTTTTACTTGAGTACCTATCTGCAATGACACTGCAAAGCCAAAAGTAATTGCATTTCTAAACAGCAGTCAATCCTATATACATGTTAAATTTCTCTGGTGGAGCCAAGATTGGAACTATAAATTTGGAGCTAGTCCAGGGAAATAAGGTGTGATTGGCCCTTTTAACTTTGGTCCATCTTACACATTATTGATAAGGAAAAAAATTTATTCAGCAGACCCGGCTGTATCTGAGGTGGACCTGTCAACTAATAATAAAGTGTTCCAGTTATTTTGATGACGTTTAATGATTTTAACGTGCTAGTTCATTAACAATGTTTTCACAATTGCATAGCTGCTATTTTCTTGATTTTTACAGGAGATTACAATTTGTCCTGTTCTCTCAATAAAAAAAAGTGCAAATAATTCGAATTTTTCACTTTCTACAATATTTCCTTATTTATGGAATTTTAGAAATATATCCCCCTACAATTTATAAAACATATAACACATAAATCACACAAAATTTTGTTGAGATTCGTAAAAAAAATTGCAATTCTCGTATTCACAGGAGGCACATTTGTTTTGCTAAAATCTTATTACTAAACATCACAAATTGCATTTTTTAATGATCCCCAAAATTTACTTCAATTATCATTTGCCAAAATGCCAAGAAAAAATATCGCAATTCCAGTGTCTGTGGGAAACATTCCGCTAAAATCTTGTTACTTGTTGCTAAACAATAAAAATAGTATTTTTAAATTGAACTCATATAAATTTATTTGAGCTATGCTTCAGCAAAATGTCGAGGAGAAAAACACAATTGCAATTTACTGGGGGCCCAAATGCGCACTACTAAAATCTTGTTATCAAGCATGAAAAATGACACTTAATTGATCTCCAAAATTTAATTAAGCTATCTTTCGCCAAAATACCCAAAAAACAAACAGAAAAAAAAAATGAATGGTTGTAATATGTGATTTAAGACAAACTTCTGCAAATACTAATTCCTTGCTAAAGCAGACTTCCTGCATTTGCGTGATGCAAATTCATTTTGCTAAGGTTTTTGTCATTTACAGTATTTGTTATATTTTTGTATATTAGCTAACTAAATACATATTTTGTTAATTGTGATATTGTGCAAATGTTTATACATGAAGATTGTTTCCACTGAAGTTCCCCAAAATTTTAATCATTGTCCATTTTTTAGCAGGCACATTGAATGTTTCCATTTCGTCAAGTTATTTACTTGTTCTTGCGAGTCAGATAATCAGCATTTTTGATCACTAGCAAATTTTGATATTGATTTTAAGAAATGAAATCATGCCCTTATTATATATATTATATTACGTATATGTATATATGTTCAAGGGTGCATTATTCACTAAATTCAAAATTCCACACTTCCATTCAACATTCCAAATTAATTTAACGTTATTTCTTTATTTCTGCAATCTAATGTTAATTTTAAGTTACCATCCCTTTCTAGCCTGAATGATTAAAGTAAGCATTTAGTGTTTGCCAATCATTAAATGTAATTTTCAATAGTGACAGATGAGATGATAAATTGATTTGAACTTTAATCATTTAAAGAATATATATATATAATAAAAATATTACATGAAATTCCAATTATAGATTAGAGATAAGTTGTAACTCAAATAACTACAACTTAAAATATCACATAGAATAAAATGCATATATCCAGTTGTTGCTTGTGTCGAAAGCCCAGACCATCCGACTCATCCTAGGACATAGAGCAATTGAATGGATGGCCGGCGTTGTTGCTTGTGTGAAATTTTTTTATGGAATACTCATTGCTTTTGAGTTTTTCATAAAAGTTTAAATGTTATGGGTCTATGTTTATTTCATAGAGGATTAAACTTAACATTACATCTGCATTTTACCTAGTGGATTCATCAATTCTACCTCAATCAAACCAGACATCATTCAGAATGGAGAACACCTTTTCGACAGAATATACTCCACAACCCAGCTAACATTTTTTTTATCCCTGATAAATTCTTCAAAATTTGAATCTTTGCAGTCTATCACATTCAGTGTATTACAGTCGAGATAAAAAAAAAAATTGACACCATGACGACTGATGAATAAGAAGTACTTCGATTGAGTCAAAGGGAACAAAAACGAATTTTTACTCACAAAATGAAATCAAACACAAATGAAAATAGCATGCATCGTTGACTTTAATACAGCTTACATATATACATCAGAAGAACATCATTCCAATACTGAGCCTAGCCATTACACATCATCTATTGACATAACATAGCTCGATACCAGCTACAAACACTGGAAAAGCTATCCAAGCAAGCTCAAAGCAAAAAAAACTGTAAAAGCTAAGCCATTCTCATCAAGGCTAATCATGGTAAATCAAAATGCCTTTACCGGCACCAGCCATTTATTCCCATCATCTGTTAGGACGCTTGCAGAGTAGGCTAATTTCCAGTGATATGGAAAATTAGCATATTCTAGTCAGCTAAGATATGATTTGCAGGAACTCAAATGTAATTCAACTCAGACAAACAATCCATACTCCAAACAGTTAATTGGAAATATCCAATACTTCAACTTTGACCGTAATGCTATCTCGATACGTCATTTGTTTTTGTAGTGTCTAAATTTTTCTTCACAGTTCGAAGACTACAATTTTTTTAGCAATCACCACTTCATTACCTTAAGCAATTCATTTACATTTACAGCATTTTCAAGTGCTTCATTAATTTTTTCTGCCACTGTTTCTGTTACAATCAATGCAATATCATGCTCCTTTAGCCAGAAAAGTTTTTCTTTCCCACCAAAACTTTATTCCAAAAGATAAATTTTAAACCAAAACAAAATGACAAACTGGTTTGGGCTTCGGGACATAACTTTAAAACAAGAGCCAGTCAACATAGGATGTATAGTAAACCTTTATATATATATATATATATATATACACACACACTGCTGGACAATTGCTAAGGACAGATGACATAGCAACCACAAACCTACCCATAGCAACCACAAAATGAAAGGAAGCAAAATGTGGAAAATTAGACTAAGTGCGGGATACAATAAAAAGAGATATGCATATACAAATTTTTCATTTCCACTCCTGTTCGTCACGTGATAGCGCTAAGAGATTTAAAGGATTTGACGTGTGTGGACAGTTGTTCCAAGTGAAAGTTTTATTGGAAAGATTTAATTGATGAACTTGAATTTTTCGGTATCTCTTCCCGATATCAATCTCTTAGATGATTTTATGTGCGACCATATTATTGGAAAGATCGAAGAAAAGCGAAAAATAACAGATGACACCAGGGAGTTCAACATCACCCACAGTGTTGTTTCACGGCTGTGGCAAGCATTTAAAACAACTGGAATGTGTATCACGCGTCACGTGGGAGGTCGTGTTAGAAGTACGACTCCTGCAGCAGACAGGTACATTGTCCTATTGGCAAAAAATAACCGGCGCACCACAGCTCAGCAGGTGGCAAATCAGTTTCTTGCTACCACAGGACAGCGGATCTCCTGAAAAATTGTAGCCAGACATTTGAGAGGAGGACTATACGCCCGCAGATCTATTGTGTGTGTTCCATTGTCCAGACTGCACCGTACCGGCCATTTGCAATGGTGTCGTGAGCATCACAATTAGACCAAACAGGACTGGACTTGCATACTATTCTCAGATGAGAGTAGGTTGTCTGTCATCGGATTGTAGGCACCAACTGATCTGGTGTAAGAGTGGTACTGCTTATCAACCAGGAAAGGAACCGATATCCAACATGCAGTATCATGGTATGAGCCGGCATCATGATCAATGGTCGCACGCCCCTACATGTGGTTGCAACTGGGACTATGACCGAACACTCGCTGTTCAGGATTGTCTAGTCAGCGAGGATATTCAATGCCTCGTAATGGCCAGCACGTTCTCCAGATCTAAACCGATATATTAATGAAGTTCTACTGCCTCATGTTCACCTTTTCTGTGGTGCTGTCGGTGATAAACCCCACTGAAAATATTAGGGATGCTTTGGTGAGCCGACTTGCTGGTCAAAAATATCCTCCAACAAACAAAAACACCCTCATCAGTGCACTGACAAAGAGTGTTATAACTTGCCTCAACAGCTGCTAGATAATGTTTTGCAAAGCATGACACGACGTGTGGAATGTTGCATCCACAGTGGACATTTCCCGTACTGAGACCTTTCTCAAAGGTGCCTGTTGTCGTTCATATACATTTTTCCATTTCTCCATACACAGCATCAAATAAACGCTTTTTACTTTCCTTATATACAATAATGTATAAGGAAAGTATTGTGACAGTGTCAAAAATTCGAATTCGAGTTTTGGATGGGAGAGCACGTTTCAAGCATCCCTGATTGCGAATCGAACATTTTTGAAGTGATGTCTGTGTGTCAGGGAGTCTGTGGAGACGATAACTGACGAACGAATGGACAGATTCGAGCGAAATTTTGTGCAGAAATTACAATCCGTAAACATTGGAAGCCTATTATTTTTATACGCAATCGCGAATGATCAGAACCCCCACCCACACCCCTAAATTTTCGAGTGAAATTTTGAAAAAATCATCAAAAAATTAAAACCTCTAATAAAGTTACGCAAATAGATATTTCTTATGTAATTTTTCATTAGAAAATGATTGACATAAATGTTAGAACGCTAGCATGAACCGTTCTCGAGATATTGCACATTTTTCAAAAAAATTATCTAAAAGTAAAAAAATAAAATTATCAAAAATAAAAAATAAATATTTCCTATTAAGAAACATGTTCACTTTTCATATGTAATACCATGCGATAAATTTGGTGACATCATTCTCGTTGATCTAGCTCGTTTCATTCATGGAAAAAGATACTTTGAGTAATACTTTTGTATTTGAACGCCAATAGTCATTTATCTACTGTAAGAATAACTTATTTCTCCATCCATAAGTCTTGACTATATATTGGCGACGAATTTGGTGGAATGTCGCCAGCTTGGCAACATTTTTAAATGTTGCTAAATTAACGAAAAACTCGCCAAATGGATGAAAATGACGGCCCATTAACGAAAATTCAATATCTTGGAAAGAATATAAATATCTACTATAAAAATAATCAATTTTTTTTACTGTAAAAGTAGTAAATTCATTACATTATATAAGGAAAGTTATGTGCTGCCCACATCAGATTTTTTCCTTTCAGATGTTTCAAAACCTTCTGTATTTTCCAGCACAATAAATGATCATTATTCTAATGTCCGAACAGTGTGGCAATAATATTTTATCCTGCTGGGCCTGCACCCCTGTTTAATGTTGTGCTACATTGCAATTTGTGATCCTTCCTTAGCAATTGTCCAGCAGTATATATATACACTGCTGGACAATTGCTAAGGACGGATGACACTATCACCCATAGCAATTACAAAATAAAAGGAAGCAAAATGTGGAATATTAGAATAAGTGTGAAATACAGTAAGAAGAGGTGTGTTTATGCAAATTTTTCATTTCCACACCTGTTCGTCACATGATAGTGCTGATAAGAGATTTAAAGAATTTGATACGTGTGGACAGTTGTTCCAAGGGAAAGTTTTACGGGAAAGATTTAATTGATGAACTTGAAATTTTCAGTATGTCTTCCCGATATCACTTAAATGATTTTATTCATAGCTGTATTATTGGAAAGATCGAAAAAGGGCAAAAAAATAACAGATTTTGCCAAGGAGTTCGACATCGGGCACAGTGTTGTTGCATGGCAGTGACAAGCATTTAAAACAACTGGAATGTGTAGCAAGCATCACAAGGAGGTCTTGTTAGAAGTACGACTCCTGCAGGAGATTTTATCCTGCTGGGCCTCTATGCCCGCTTAATGTTGTGCTACATTGCAATTTGTGATCCGTCCTTAGCAATTGTCCAGCAGTGTATATATAAATTGTTGTGAATGTGCAATATTCCCTTTAGCGCCTCCTCTTTTGTCTGTCTCGAAGGCCAGGCGAAGAAAGCACAGTCCATGACATCAGGGTGATATGAGCCCAAGGTTACCAGGATTACCCAGTTAGAAAAAGGTTTGCCAGATGTGACAATTTATCGCCAATTTAGTGACATTTGGTGACTTCCGGAATGTTCCAGAAACTTCTCAATAGAACAATTATTCTTTGAGATATAGATATTTCCAGAAGTTTCTATAGATAGAATATAGAAAGACTCATTCCTTCATTGGAGTTCAGTTGACAATATACGAGCTTCAGTGAACTGTGACTTTTGTCAATGTTTGAGAATATTAGCTGTTTTGTGAAATTATTTTTTCCAGTATTTTGATAATATTATTGTTTATTTTGTGTAATGAGTAGAGCATTTAAGTGTTATTCGATTGTATACTGTTCCTGTCTACTTGTGAATGAACGTCAATTATCCATAAACTTGTTCTTGTATCGATTCTAGAGGACACCTTCACAACAATATATAACTGAAGATTAAATTATAATAAATTAAATCTATGAACTTGCATTGAGTTTGCTCTCCATTAATGTCTTGTTAGATATGAAATTAGTATTTGCATTCAAGTTTTCCCATGTTACCAAACTTTTACATGTTAGTCAATTCTAAAGTGAATTATAAATTTTTCAGCATTATAAAAGCCAAGAAATATGAAACAGTTTTATCAATTTTGATATATTTTTTCTTTACAATCAGAGGACCTTGAACTGCTCAAATTTTGGAGTTTTTTTCATTTCTCATTCAGGAGAACATGTGTATTTGCCAATTTTTAACAGAATCTAAAATGGTGATCCCCCATTTTGGGACTTGATTTGACATGCAACGACCCGTATTATATAATTTTTATTTATTCCTAAAGGGATGCCTAGTAGATTCAAAGAAAAGTTTCTTCACAAAGAGTAGGCTTTGCCAGCTAGTGGTCACTAAATATATAGCAGCCAGTTCTGCACCTATTGCAGTGGGTGCAGAACTTGCTAAAAAAACTGACACACAAGTAGTAAGCAACAAACTGGTACTTACCACTAACTTTGACACAAGTACTAAGCAACAAAATTGGGTCCAAGTTTAGCGTAAGCAGGTTGAGTGGCTCCATTTTAAAAAGGACCCATCTCAAAGAGCCCCTTCTTTTGGCATCCCCCCTTGGCAAGACTGTACATCAAAATGTCTGCTTTACAAACCATTTCAATGTGAATTGATTCTTATTTAAGTAGAATTAAAATCTTAATGGATGCTAACTTGAAGTTATCCTAGGAACATGATTTTTTTCAGGGATGCAATACCATTATAATTTTATATTTAAAAATTCACTTAAAAATCTGTATAAAAAAACTATTGACTTCATCAATAATCCAGCTGCTAAAGGCTGTTGGAAATTTGTCTCCCGTTCAAACCAAAAACCAAGTTCCTAATGGGTAAAACTTGGGATTTTAAATTTCTGAATTTTAAGGCTTACTACCCAAGCACCAGAATGTTTTGTGATCTCCAGTTTCACAGGCAAGATGTTTGTCTATGATCTAGCTGTTTTGTCTTTGAACTAGACAAATTCGGACCTTGTTCTTCTCAGTGCATTTTACTGCGTTTTGGGAATTCTTAAAAATCTGTGTAAAAGAAACTATTGACTCTGTCAAAAATCCAGCTGCTAAAGGCTGTTTTACTTATCTCTCATTTGATCCAAAAACATAATAGGGGTTTTTTTTGTAAGAGGAGATAGGTTTTGAAAAGAAAGCAAATGAATTTAACCAGGAATTTATAGGAATTCTCTTTACCTTCGAAGCTAGGTGCCATCTGAAACAAATTTTGCAATGCTTCACTAAAGTCTTACTGCAAATTAAGGAAGCCCCCCACTGATAGAGACAGGATTCATGTTCTGTATGCAAGTCTCAGTGAGCTTGCATGGCAGAAATGAAATCCTGTCCCGATTGGTCAAGCCCGACGAGCTCAGAATCCCAACATTTTTTTAAAACATAGCCTTTCTTTGATTCAAGGCCAGTGCTCCACAGAGCACAGCTAGACACCGCCCATTTAATGCACCGCCTTTACTTCTCGAGGAATTTTACCTCCTTTTCCAAATTCTGCGACTTGACAGATCTAGATTGGGATTCGTCACAATCTGGATCCAAGAGCATCACCCGCTTTTTGATTTTTCTCTTCTGTAACTTATCTTTTATTACTATTTCCCAACCGCCCTTTGTATTGGAGTAATAAAAGGCAGCACATGCTGTCCTGGGAACTCCTTTAATTGGAATATCCTTGAATCTTGTTGAAGCCAAAAACCAAGTTTCTAACTTTTTTTTTTCTTGCAAATGTAAAAATCTGTCAAATTTTTTGTAAAGTTTTGGGACCATTTCAGGTTTGCTACCCACATTTATAAAAAAAAAAAAAACTGTAAGCTTCTAGGCTGAATAGGAACTTTTGAATAAGCAACATATACATAGCTTTTTAATAGTATGCATGTCCATTTTCAGAGTATTCCTGAACAAGCCAAAGAGAAAGGCCCCATCCCTCCCGGGCATCAGGTGCTTCAAGACATCTTCGAAGATCTCAGGAGGCAGTGCCAACAAGTAGCAACCAATCCAGTATGTTGTTTCTTTTAAGAATCAATGAATCGGTAAATCTTTAGGAATAAAGTAGCACAGGCTTCCTGAAATACCCTGTGCCACCCCTCCACACCATTATTGATGCATTGCTGATCTGATTATTCAGTGTTCGGTGTGAAAGCCCCAGGCCGTCCGGCTCGTCCAGAGGACTTAGAGCAACAAATCAGTGTTCGGTGTGTAAACATTCCACAATTTGATCACAAAAATGGGTCATTGTCGGCCTCTCCATTGTCCTCTTCCATTTATGCATCTTCAAAGTGGTTTGCAATCACCATAGCTTCAATGGGGACTCATTATCTACAGTGGGCAAAATGCAAGGGGCCACTTTTCCATAAATTGAGTAATATATGCATTATTTACATTGAGCTTTCAATTCTCAAAAGAAGTATTAATTAAATTTAAACTTGACTATAATCATAAAGGTTTATTTTCTTATTACTTTTTATTAATATGAGGCTTGGTAAAGAGTATTTATTTTTCAGGCATTTGAGAGGCACAAAAGCATTTTTATGGGATATTTTCCACCTATTTTTAGGTCATTAATATTTAGTTCTAATGAATATTTTTATATACATTTCATTGCATTCTATAAAAATGATTCCATATCCGTTTTGTGACAAGTCCAAACCTTTCAACTCACGCAGAGTGCTTTTGGTGCTTTGAAGTCCTTAAAAACTGCTTAATTCTCAATTTCACTTCATAGTGACCTTGAAATTGCTTGAATTTTTTAAAGTGCTTAATTTTCGTAATAAACTTTAAAAATTGTGATAGAAGTCGGAAAATTAGCTTATCTTCTGCCCACAAAAGCTTTTGTCTAATTTTAGAATTCTCAGTTGAAGATTCCCTAAATGTATTCAAAGAAATCTTCACTATTCCTTACTTGCTATCAACTGTGTGAGTTTAATTATTCATCAACTTTATGTAAGGGATGTACCAGGCAGAAGAATGTTAATGAATGACATTTTAGTATAAATTAAAAAAGATTTATTAAATACTTCGCATCGTAATAAATCAAAAATATATTATAACATCGAATACAAGCATCAAGCATTAAACATAACATCATGGGACTTAATGAGTGCCGCTAGAGCAAGATTACAAAGATAAAACAAATATGAAAGACAATAGTTCCCAGTTGGCGCTTACAATCGGCTATCCTGCAAAATTGGCGTCCTTATCTATGGTGCATCTGCGGTAGTCTCACCATCTACATCCTCAAGGTCATAATGTTCCTCGTCATTCACTAATTTGAACAACTTCAATTGCGAAGCATGTGCAGTAGTTTCATAATTTGGACATCATCTTCATCCTTGTCCAATATTCCACAGATCAGATACTATATATGTCAAAGGGTAAAACAGTTTCTACCACTAAGGGTCCATGATATCGTACTTGCAGTTTTGTGCTGCTATCGGTGTGCTCTAGCAAGTACTTCATAAGTACAACGTCACCGACTTCATACTTAAAAGCAGGGCAATGTTGTTTATCGTAATTTTTTTTCATTTTAGCTTGAGACTCAAATAGTTTCTTTTGCTTTTGCCTGTAGGATTTTTGGTTCACAATATCTCCCTTCTTCCGGTAACAGGTCAATTGGAAAATCAATTGGTTACAAAGATAAAATGAACATGAAAGAAAATAGTTCCCGTTTGATGCTTACATTTATAAGTTTTAAGTGCTAAATAGATATTTAACAAATTGCATGATTGTAATTCCATCCTACAAATTCTAATGCACCTGATTAAAAAATGTTAACATTTTAAAATTAGCCAGTGTTTCTTATAAACACTGGCCAATTTTATAAAGACTTTTTAGGGAGAATTTTAGAAATATTAAAAGCTCACATGAGAGAATCAATCAGAAAGCAGCATGAAGAACAGTCCAGCCAACCTGAAAGAAGTAACACACAAGATTGGTGTGCACCAAAATACAGCAGGAATGTCCCGACAAGATGAGTCAAGTCTGAACCAGAATAAATGAAAGCCAAGAAGATGAAAAATAGGTTAAGACGACATTTTCTCCACTTTCTTCTTTCCATTCCTTAACCTTTGGGGGTTCTTATGTGTCTTTTTAACCTATTTTTCATCTTGTAGGATCTCATTTATTTTTTACCCATCTTGTTGGTATATTACTATTGTGTTTGGGCACATGCCAATCTTGTGTGTTACTTATTGTTTAATTAGCTGGACTGTTTTTCATTCTTGCTTTCTGATTGGCTCTCTCCAATGAGTTCTTAATCCAGGTTTTGGACATGTAACTCCCTCTGTTTTTTCTATTTCACAAAATTTGGTAGATAAGTCGCTTATGGGTTACCCTGATGCTGATTAAATTTTGGTATGATTCAGAAAAAAAATAACCTGCTTTTTTTTCTTCTTTTTTTTTTTGCGAAATGGCCCACAAAAATCGTCAAAATCTGAAATAAAAGACTACGTTTGCTCAAATATATCAATTAAATGCTTGTTTTACATATAACTTTTGACGATGAAAAGAATAAAGATTAATCTCATTACTGTAGGACTAGCCGTTCAAGATATTTTAGTTTTTTCACATTTTTGCTATGCTAGTTTGGAGAATAAGTCCAGTTACCAAATGAAAACGAAAGCTGAATTAAAAGTGCAAATTTAGTGCCATTTCAATTAATTATGCTTGTTATTTATTGCAATTTAATGAATTATTAATGAAATAAAGAGAAAATGAATTTCAGTCTGCAGGAAAAATCATGTGCAGCTCATATCAGATTTTTACTTTCCCTGCAATACATGGTAGTTAATGTATAGGGAAAGTATTGGAATCATGTCGAAAATCACAACTCGAGTTTTCGACGGATCGACACGTTTTGAAACCTCTAGAATACGAAAAAAATATTTTTAGTGTGACGTCTGTGGGTATGTCTGTCTGTGCAATGTATGTATCCACTCTAACTCGAAAGCTAATGGACCCAATTTTATGAAAGGTAAGTCACTTATGGGTGACCCTGGTGCTGATTAGCTTTTGCTTTGAATTGGGATAAAATAATTCGCCTTTTTTTTTTGTGTGTGTGAAGGCCCACAAAAATTGCTTGTATCCACTCTAGCAAAAAAACTAATGAAACAAATTTTACAAAATTTGGTAGATAAGTCACTTGTGGGTTTCCCTGGTGCTGATTAGATTTTGATACGTTTCAGAAAAAAATAGCCTGGCTTTTTTTTTTTGCGAAATGGCCTGCAAAAATCATCAAAATCTAAAATAAAAAACTACGTATGCTCAAATATATCAGTTAAATGCTTGTTTTATACGTAATTTTTAATGATGAAAATAATAAGACAGACCCCATTGTACTACGTCTAGCCATTCTTGAGATATTTTAGTTTTTTCGCTATGCTACCTTTGAATATAAGTCAGGTTACAAAATGAGAACGAAAATTGAACTAAAAGTGCACATTCAGTGTCATTTAAAATGATTATGGGTGTTATTTTGTGCAATTAAACTCAATATAATGAATTATTGAAGAAATAAAAAGAATATGAATATGAATCTGCAGGGAAAATCATGTCAGATTTTTGGTTTTGAAGGAGGTTGTTCCAAAAATTGGTCTGACTCGATTTTGCGGAAGGAGCAAAAGAGCATAAAAATGCTTAACAATTCCATTAAAAATGAAGTGTACACACCAACTGAAGTGTGTACACAGCACTTATGTACACACTACAACTGAAAGCTCCTTCATTAAATTCTTGTTATGGAAACAAAAATTCAACTCTCGTATTTCTAATAGATCTACGTTTTAAGTATCGCTGAATACAAAGCAACTATTTTTTAAAGATATATATGTGTGTTCCTGTTTAATTTTGTGGACACTGTATAGTTTGAAAAAGAGTTACTGATTTCTGAGAAATTTAGTACAATAATTTAAATCAGTAAAACAGTATACCTATTGATTCATGAAATTGAAAATAAAATCATGAAAAATATCCTATTTTACACCACAATAGGATGACTTATTAATTAATGAAATATCTTTGTTTAAGAATGTGTATAAGTGCTTATAGAATTTCAGATATTGCATGATATACTTTGAAAAGACATGAAGAGTCTCAAAAATTTCAATATTTCAAAACCTCATATTTGTGGCATAAATCATGTCGTATTCAATAGGTTCCCCAGAATTACAATATTTTACACACTATTTGTCTGCTTTATTTCTTTTGTAGGTTACTTAACAAATGATAATTATTGAAAATTTCTTTGATATTTAAATATCAACCATTATATATTCTTGTGCTTTTAAATCTGGCACATTCAAGTAGGTTAATGTTACAACAAAATGTTTACATTCAAAACACACATATTTTTTTTTAATGGTATAGGTTGTTGCTGTTAATCTAAAGATTGGTTACATTAGTATATAGTTATTAAACCTCTATTTCCATTTTAATGTAGTTCCATATTTCTTTAAAGTAAATGTGTGATTCTTGATTCTTTTAGCAAACCAGGAGGAAATTAGATGATGTTGCTAAGAAATTAGAGAACTTGTATGACAAATTGCGGGACAATAGTGTAAGTTAATTTTTTTTTAGTGCATATTCCATGGATCAGCTATCTTGTAAAATATTTATTTGATAATTAATATTATTAAAATGCGTAATTCTTGTAAAATAATTCCATTGCTTTGCAGCATATCTTTTTTTTTTTTTCAAATAACTTTGTGGAATAAATATCGTCTGCATAATGCTATCTCAATAGAAGGTTTAATAGTGCATTTTTTATTAATATCTCGATAACCCTTGGTCCTAGAAACTTGAAACATAGACTCCATTTTAAATAGGGCTATTCTAAGACCATCCTGAAAATTTCATCCAATTTGGTGCTGTCATTCTTCGGTGATGATGAGGCAGATTTTCAATGTTATTTATATAGATTGGGTAATGACATTTTTCAGAAACGAGCCTTTTCAGTTTCATTTGTATGCTAGCCAACGATCTTGCAACCCAATTTCGTGCACATACTTTCCTGAGAATGCAGTTTCGATTTCTGAAGGGAAAAAAAATAGTTCAAATTTTGGCCGCCAAGTTTGCCGCTGCAGTCCCTGCAACTTGCATATTGTCTAACTTATCTTACAAATATCAGCAAAAAGATTACAAATGGTGCTGAGTGTACCTCTCTGTAAACCTTTTAACTGTCGAAATGCCTTAATTGCTTGATGGAAGAGTTTTAACAAGTGACAGTAGCGCCAGCTGGTAAGGCCAGCTTCACGACCCTTCTCTGGTCATCGATTTGTAAAAAACTCTTTTTATAGGTTGCAGGATATGCAAATTACGGCAGTCCCTTAGTGGCTAAAATTTGAACTATTATTATTGTTGTTCAGAAATTGAAACCGCATACTCGGGAAAGTACACGTTCAAAATCGGGTTGTGAATTGCCCTGTAGTTTTTCTAAACTCGTTTTGAATCACCTTGTATAATGACATCAAAATCAAAGGCTGAAAAATGATTTTAAGAATAGTATGCGTACATCTGTAAATAAGTAAAATAATAATATAGTGACTTAGCTATTAACTTAGATAACACAAATTTGACTTATTGTAAATATTTTTTTTTTTTCTTTTGATGAGTTACTTAAGCATTAACCCTTTCAAGATACATTATAACAAAATGTAAAAAAGATTTCTAAAACGATATATGAATTTCGAACTTTTTCCCTGTATGTGCCGGCTTTAAATGGATTCCGAACAAGGATCTAGCTTTAAAGATGAGTGAAAGAGGGGATGTGGCCAGTTTATGATCTCAAATCTCACAGAGGTTATTGACATTCAACAAGCATTTTTTCATAAATAACTACTCAATTATGTTTATTAAAAATAAAATACACAAATACAAATTTGTGATAAAGTCTTAATGATGCAAATTGTGTGCTATAAATGAAAGAGCATGATCCAATTCAGGAAAGATTTCAATTCCTTAGTTTCTTTGGATAATTAATTATGGGTCATATTAGCCGTCAAAGTTTTAACGTAGGTCTTGATTTCAGGGATTCCCTACTCCTCAGCAACGAACATCATGCTACTGGCACAAGTGTTGTCAAATATTATCTAAAAATAGCCAAATGAATCACCAAATAATAATCATAACTCATTTAACCTATAACTTTAAGCGAAGCAGCGCTTCACCTGTGTCACCTGATCAGCTGCCACTGGTATCAAGTAATAAGTAAGTGCATGCATAATCACATCTCCCCTGTGAGATACAAATTTAGGCCACTTTCTCTTTTTTTTTTTGCTTTCCCCTAATTTTTAGAAATTTCATTTTACACATGTACCTGCGTCTGTTTTAATAACTAGTATGTGTGCATAGTTTCCCCAAGTGAAACTGGCATATTTACTCACCAGGACTGTATAAATTTTAAAAGATTCTCAAGTTTAAAGAATTTTGTGTTTGAAATGGATTCAGAATTTAGGTTTTTTTATTTAATCCCAATCATCTGTATAAAGAAGTATTTTGTGTTCCAGCTGTCCAGTCCTGTCACCCTAGGATTGCATCAAATTGTTCAAGCTATCATGCAGAGTGACTATCCAACAGCACTTTCGATACACGGACACTTAGTGCAGAACGCCAATTTCAGCGAAATCAGCGGATTCATGCCCAGCATAAAAGTGCTCCTACAGACTTCCTCACAGCTCCACGTCTTCTTACAATAGCAAGGAGAAACATTTCTTTTTAGAAAGATGAAGTTGGAAGGAATGAAATGAAATTTTAATATTTTTCTGGAAAGATTTGTAAGCAAAAGTTAATTCAATTCAGTTGCACATGCCACTTTTCTAATACAATACAATCTTATTTTTGTAATATTAAATTTTAAAACTATCTTAAGTTATATATATATATATATATATATATATATATATAATCTAGTAATAAATTTTAAAAATATCTAATCTTTTAAAGTTAAATATATATATATATATATATATATATATAATAAAAATATAGTAATATTTTCAAATGAAGTAAGGATCTTATTTTGTTCTTTGAAGTTTAAGAATAAAAAATGATTTTCAAAATTTTTATATTTGAATGTACGGCTGTTGTGTAAATATTTGAAAATACACTTTTGTTATTATCAATATGAGTGCTCTTAAATCCTTATTTATTTTCTTAAACTGGGGGGAAGTGTAATTGTTTTCAGTTAGCTATAATTATGGTCATTCAAGTTCTTTATTTCTATTTTTAAGTTCTACTTTGTCAATATCTGTGTATTTATATATTATCTACACAAACATAAAAATGTTTTATTTTTCTCTCTGGAGAGATAATATACTGATAATCTGTGAGAAAAGAATTTCTGTGCAATGAAAAATTTACAGAATTTATTATTGTTGTGTAAATTAATAAATTGTTAAATTAAATTAGTTTGTATGAATCATTGGGAAAAATGTTGGTTTTCATTTCTTTTAAAGTAATATAAACATTAAAGAATATTAAACTTACTTTTATTAAAATTTCCGATCAAAAATAAGTTAATTTTAGCATAAAACATGTTAACTGAACAGTATACTCTCATAAGCGGAAAATATTTTTATCCCTGTCCAAAATATAGGAAATTTGTTCTTTTCCTCTGTGTGAAACGGAAACTGCACAAAGTGGAAACGGAACAGCCAATTTAAAATAATTTGTTAATAAAAGCACCTGTTGTAACAAACAAAAAATAGAAAAATCATCCAACTATTTTAGCCATTTATTTCCAAGAGAATTATGTTTCACAGAACTTTCTATTAAATCATATTACAATTTTCTGAAAGCTGTCACAGAACTTCAAGAAATTTCAGATAATCAGGAAGATTTTGAAATATTAATGCACGATTTTTGACTAAAAGTTGCATCATTGGTAAGACACATCCAAGAAACCATGTTGGATTATTTTAAAAGTTCATCTCAATAAACCATTGGCTTTTTTTAACACTTTACAACATTGTTCATTCGGTCTGTCTGTCTTACAATAACTGTCATAAAAATGGCTTATCAAAATGAAATTTTAGTATGTTGTTGAGATGGTCTGTGGGATATATGGGAATGTAAATGAAAAATCCCTCAATTAGTTTTGGATTGAAAAAGTGAGATACATTGAACCCTATGGGACCTCATTTTTTAAGTGATGTTAAGTTTCATAAATGGCTTCGAAAATTTTAGGAAATATTTAAATTATGCCATAAGATATATAAAAAAAAAAATTGAGCAAAATAGGTTCGGTAGTTTTTTAAATAATTAAAATAATAATGACACCCATATAATATGGCCAACGGCCGTACCGTGCTGGAAACACCGGTTCTCGTTAGATCACCGAAGTGAAGCAGCATCGGGCATGGTTAGTACTTGGGTGGGTGACCACCTGGGAACACTGCGTGCTATTGGCACATTTTGGGTGCGGTAGTCCGGTGATTTGCGCGCTGGATTTGCACGCTGCCACAACTGTCGGCGTGTTCATGCGGAGTACAATCACGTTAAACATGTGGGTCCATAAGTCCTTCCGAGAAGCTGGTGGTAGGGGAAGGAGGGTACGGTCCCTGTGGATGCCTCCCCCACTGGGTTCCGGTCTAAGTTGGGTGGCACTTCCCGGCTGTCCAAACGGTTACCTTACACCTTTCTGGTAGGTCGGACGGTCTGGGTCTCAACTCAACAACAACCCATATAATATGAAGAGATCACATGACCTGTTTAAAATAAAATAGGGCATACATCTTTTTTTCCCAAATTATACAACTTGTTTTATGTCTATTTGTATTTAATTCTGTCACATGCCAGGCATAATTTGTGCTGGGGTTGTTAGACAATTCATTTTTTTTTTATTTCTCTATTATTGACATAATTGAATTCTTTGAAATTTATACATCTGTTGCAGCTTCATAAAGCCATATTACTTGTTTTACACTTTTATCCCGATAATTCATGAGTCCTCTATTGGCCATGAAGAAAACTGGCAGTTTAATTTAAATAAAGAGAATGTTCAGTTAAAAATAAAAACATGAAATGTGTTATTGGAAATTGGGTTTTTATGCAATTTAAATTTTCTGGCTGATTACAACCTTTTGTCCTCAAACTGAATCTTCATTTGTTGTTCAGACCCAGACCGTCCTACCTACCAGAAAGGTGTAAGGTAACTGTTTGGGCGGCTGGGAAGAGCCACCCAATTTAGACCGGAACCTAGTGGGGGAGGCATCGACAAGGACCATACCCTCCAACCTCTCTGAAGGACTTATGGACCCACATGTTTAACGTGATCGTATGATCGTACTCCTTGTGAACACAGCGAATCTTCATTTGTGTACTAGTTTTAGCCTCCGAAGAAAACCTCTGTGAGTATTTGATTTGAAGAGTAGGAATAATATTTCTGTTTAAGTAAGAAATACATTTAAATTTATTTGAATGTGCTTCAAACTAAGTAATGTAGTATAAAGAAATTTGATATTTTAATGCCAATAGTATATTACCCTAACAGCATTTTTATTCACAGTGACATAAGATTTACGTCACACTGTGACTTTGGGATGTCGCAGTACGTCTCAGCAATGTCATATTGAGGTCACAGCAAAATCATTTTGGTCATTTTCATGGTCTTTTGTGACGTCGCATATTAATTGCCATTGTAATGTCGTCACATTGTTACGTGTTAATTAAATTGTGAAAACGTCACAGAATATAGTCACAATGAAGTTATAAAGTTACTAATACGTAACGTCACATAAAAGTCACAAATATGATGTCACATTGTGACCCAGTTGTCACATAACTACGACGCTGTCACACATGTGACGATCTTTGCTGTGAGGGATAGGACCTCCTAAATACATTTTGACTATTTTTGGAATGATTTCTTGTGTACATGATACAGACACACATTTTAATGGCTTTGTTATAAAACTGTGTAGAATTTCAAATTTTGTGTTTTTAACATGGCAGCATAGGATGTAATCCTGCATAGATTTATTTATAGCTCAATGATTACATTTCAATCCTTGGTATGATCAAATTCGTTTTATTCGAGACGTCATTGTCAAGTATGGTATCAATCGAAATTTTTTTTTTTTTTTTTCAAGCCATTTAAAGTGAAGGGTAACACACTGTAATTATTCAGACTTTTTTTTTCTTGTAAAAAAATTGGAGTCTGAACTTGACACAGATGCCTAAGCAATGTAGGGAAGCAAAAATGAGTGTATTGCAATGGAGTAAAAACTTGGAGTGAATAAGTTATGGACCTCCAATTGGGAGGAGGAGAGAAGTGAGCTTACTTCTCGACCAAGTAGCTGAGTCGCTGACTCAGCTAATGGACCGGTTTGCATGGATGGTAATTATTTTCCAAGGATATTTGATGTTTTTATATGCACACCCCTATTTCTCTGCATAAAAATAGGCAGTTCTATGTAAAATACACTTATCTTCATTTTACAGGAATTGTCATCCTCGGCCATGTTTTGGATTTTCTCACTGGACTCGATTTCATTTAAAGATTGTTAATGCAAATTGTCACTCTAGTTGTCAATACAAATGTTCGTTATACCAATATGAAAGAGATTTCCTGTTTTTGTGTGGGAAATTGAAAAGGACCGCATTTTTTTTTTACTGTTGCTGTCGATGCAAGATAAGTGGCATTCTCTTTGTTTGTTTGAGTCGCAGCATTTTGTGATAGTTTTTGCCTAATCTGCTTACTTTCTTCTCCCTGCCTTCTAGTAATAGAAGATTAATTAGAAAAACCAGGGATGATCAATGGCACAGTTACAATTTTAGGTAAAAATTTTTTTAGCCTGCTCTCATATGCGATATTTTATCATTTGATATGAGGACACTCAATCCCCTCAAGCAAAAACCATAAATTATTTTTTTTATTTACATAGGTTTATTTTTTCTTTCTTTCGGACCATCCGACTTACACAAAAGGGTAAAGTACTTGTTTGGGTGGCCGTGGGACCCCTACCACCAACCTCTTGGAAAGACTTTCAGACCCACATTTAACCCGTATTCTGTGTGAACACTAGGACAGTTTGGGAAAAGTCGGAAATCGAGCTTGGGTTCACTTAGCCACTGGGCTGTCCTGTCCCTACATAAACTTATTAAAATGTTTATTTTAATTGAAATGGCCAAACAGATCACATAACTAAAAATGAATCATTAAATGGCAGTACTTTAACTAGCATCTATCCTGTCTGTAGAGTCTATTGTGACAGCTACTGAATTGCAGGGAATTTTTGATAATCCATGCTTTATAAAATACAGAGATAGTGGCGAAACATTTTCAGATGGAATAGTTTGGTGAACATCAGCAGGTAAAAGTAAATCAGCAAAAGTAAATCAGCATGCCACATTTTGATTTTCAGCTTTAATCTATTTATTGTTCCAAATTTTCCCGTTTTTCTTCAAAATTCCTAAGTTGTTTTGCTAATTTTTCACTTTTTATTTTTTAAATTCTTAATTTCAAACTCCTTGAAGGGATTGTATTCCTGTCCCAAAGAAACGATGCTTCTTGTTGCTTCGAAGCTAATGTGAATGACTTCCAATAAAGTGCTCAAAATAAGATACAGGGGGATTCAAACAGATGGGCCAAACTTTACGAGATGGTAGTACACACCAAACCCAACATTTTTTGCCATAGTTTATTATCGGGTCGGAAATGAAACACTTACTCGTTGGCAAGCGGCCGCTCTGCAAACTTAAAAGCAGCATTCTGGTTGAAGAAGCAAATGCATGCAAATTTCATCTGGAGAAGAAATACCCTTGTGCAAAATTTCGTAACACCGTATGTACGGCCTTATCAGTTTGCAACAGTTATTCGCAGCTCCAATTTTTGATAGGCCGATCAGTCATGTCTGTGTCTTGACTTCTTTTTGTGGGTATATCTCAAGAGTCTCGTCTATGACACTCCCCTTGAATCTGAAGAGGAACTCGTCGCCAGAATTTTGGCCGCTGCTACTGAAGTGTGCGACATACCTGGTCTGTTCGAGAGAGTTTGCCAATTCCTCCGCCGCCACTGCTAGACGTGCATTCAGATGGGTGGTCGCTCTTTTGAGCCATTTCTGTAATTATTATTTATTAAATGTCATTTTATGACTTCTAAGCCATTCTTGTGTTTTCACCTTACCTCATCGGTTTCACCATTAAGCACCTTTACGTTTCATTTCTGACCCGGTAAACTATGATGAAAAATGCTTGGTTTGGTGTGTACTACCACCTCGTAAAGTTTGGTTCATCTATTTTGAACCACTCTGCATATGACACTTTTCCCATTTAATCAAAATCGAAGCATTAAAATGGATTAAAAGTAGACAAGCTTATGATTGCCTAAAATAAGTCGCCTGAGCCGATTTATTGGCCCTGACCAAACAGTTCAAACCCATTCTCTTATAAAATATTAAAGTTTAGAAAGTGAGAATATATTTCCTATTATTACTCATAGGAGAAACATGACTTTAATCGACTCGCACTTTATTATGGATTGTCTTGGAATTGGAATGCTAGATTACACTCACATACCAAAATTCATGGGATAGCAGTATGCAAATTTACAAGTGACGCTCGCATCGCTTTAAAAGGGTATAAAGAGTCCGATGGTTGTCTGTTGGACTCTTGAATGTCTTGTGAAACATTGAATTACTTGATAATGGCTACCCGATGGGAATCAAAAGTGGAATGATAGCTGGAGCTTGAACATAGCATTTAGAAAGTTGTTAAAACTTTTATTAGATTTTTTTGCTCGGGTGTACAGAGAGTACCTCATGGAAGGCATTACTTCCCACAAGAGAGCGGCCTCGTCTGCTGAATGATCGAGACCAGCTACGTCTGAGCAGAAGCATCCTTGCGAACCACACTGCATCAACTGACTACCACATTCAACGAGGGACGCACTAAAAGCGCATCTGTGACTAGCGTCTGGGGAGAGTAATCTATCCACACGGAAAATTTTCCTCTCATGCATGTAGGGAAAATTATGGCGATAAAATCAGCTTTAGGTAAAAATGCAGGGAAAAATTAATGAAAGATCAGTTGACTGAATTGTGTTTTATAAATGTTGAATTTACGCGTTTTTTTTATTCAATAAGTACTTGGTATTATTAGATAGTTTCTAACGTTAAAATCGAATTAATTTATTGTATGTTGAATTACAAAGTAGCTGCTTTATTATTTAAGTAAATGTAAAAAAATATATATATTTTAATCATTTGTGTGTGTGTGAGGGGGGGGGGGGGGGGGGGGTCAAGTGAATGCTTAAAACATTATTTTTAGCAATTTAATTTAAAATATGCTCAGAACACGATGTTTATTGTGTTTTCACATAAGTAGAATATGATAGATTATTCATTTGACCTGCTATACATATGTGCAAGCCCAAATTTATTTATTTATTTTTTATGATTTTTTTACTTGCTTCGACAATAGAAATTTTAATATTATACCGTGAGTTTACTGTAATTATCGCTGGGAAATATATGAAGATTATTTGGAAAAGTAGGGGAAGTTCTAAACTGGTTTGTTTATTGTATCAAGTAAATATTGCTAAAATTTACAGTATAATTTTCATTTTTCCTGTCTGGTTCGATTCATATTTTAAGACTCTGTAGTGAATAGCGACCGGAGGCAAGGTGTAAAATTGGCGACCCCCCCCCCCCCCCCCCTAATACACTTACATGTAGAAAATCATATCCAGTAAAATAATAACAATAGTTTATGTAATTTATGAAATTCAGATATATACTATTTTTTCTCATTACTTGTAACAATTTAATTCCTCGCACGCAAGTCAAGAGAAAATTTAAAAAAAAAGTAATGAAGCAAAGCACAAGATAAATCTATTTTTAGTGTTTTATAGTCAAAACTTGACCCCCCCCCCCCCCCCCCCCCCTCCAGTGACGATGGATTTTGTACGCCTGTAACCCCCAGGGCCGCTGACAGGGAAAGGTGGCAAAAGGATGCATGGCATAGGGGCTTGGTCCATATAAATAGTGTAAGTATAGTGCCTAGAATACCTAGTGTCGCGTTCGTAGGAGAAAGGTGCTGCAAAACTTGTCCAAGAATTCAGGACACATCGAGTCAAATGCGGTACAAGAGAGTAGAGTGCCATCTGTTATCGTCAGTTGAAGTTACCTATTAGCTGGATCTATTAGTTAAATTTTTCTAGGTCGTAATTTAATTTTTTGTTAATCGTTTTAGTACCGTTATTTGTTTACTTTCTCAATTGTTTTTGTCTGTTACTGTCAAAATCTTATATCCAATATATTATACTCTATTAGTTTATTGCTTTGTTATTGTAGTTCATATGTTATATTTATTATTTGTTTCAAAATGTGTTTCATTTTTCAACAACCAGTAGTTTTTATTAGTCATTATGGAAAATGATGCTAATGCTAATGTGCAATCGAAAAGTCATAAACGGCAACGTAAATGTTTCGTGCCAAGATATACTACTGGCTACAAATCAAGCAAAGCTAAAGCATCTCTTTTTGCTACTCCAAAAGATCCTGAAAGGCTCAAACAATGGGATAAATTAATACCAACACAAGATAAAGCTTTGGATGAATCTTGTGATGTGTGTGAACTGCATTTTGAACCCCACTTTGTTGAAAGACATTACAAACATATTATTCAAGGTGAAGAAATATTATTACCTAGAGGAAAACAACCTTTGCTTCAGTCTGATGCTTGTCCAACAATTTTTCATAATCTGCCTAAGTATCTAAGCACATCACTTCCACGGAAGAGAACATTATCGTCTTCAAGATATGGTAAACAGCAACCAGAAAAAAAAATGAAACTTTAAAATTTAAACTGTTTTTCTGGTTTTGAAAATTGTGATGTAAGAACTTCTTTTGATAATGAAAATTTGAACTTACAAAAATTTTGTGATGTGGAACTACCTTCTAAATATTGAGTCAAAATCCAATATGAACATTCCTTAGACACTTTGTTTTGCTCTTTGGTTTGCTCATGAAGAAAACAATATAGCAGATAAGAAAATTGTTATTAAGAAAGCATCTGAAGAAAATTGTTATTAAGAAAGCATCTGAAGAAAATTGTTATTAAGAAAGCATCTGAAGAAAATTGTTATTAAGAAAGCATCTGAAGAAAATGTTATGTGTTCACTTTTTTGAGAGACATATTGCTAGAAAAGAAATCAATTAACAATAAAACTAACCTACAGTCCTTATTACAGAAATTAGAAGATCTTCATATATGTTTGGGTGCAGGAAATATTGAAGAATTCCCTGAAGCACTTAAAAGAAACTTACAACTATTGATGGCTAGATAATAAAGTCAAGGAAATGCAATGGTTCAGTTTTTCGACCAAGGACCTCATGCCAATCATGTAAGAATGAAAGAAAACTATTACAGAACCAAAATTCATATTCAAAATTATCAAACTTCATTCATTAAAACACCATAATAAATTTAAAATCTCTCAAAACTGGATTAAGACTAAAACAAAAATCCATAAAATTATGTAATAAACTTCAACTTTTGAAAACTGCACATTGACAAGCAAGATATGAAGAAGATTGCAGAACATATTAAGAATTTATCTTACAAACAAAATTTGGCTCTAAAAGAGTGCTTTAAGGCAATGTCTAGAAAAAGCACGAAAGGTATGATGTATAATAAAGAGTGGATATTAGAATGCATAATGTGAAAAGCTCAACTCTTTATGAACACATCCGAATTAATAATATATTTGTGCTACCCAGCAAAACATGCTTAAGAAAATCATTTAAATCTGGATTTGGATTTAACCCAAAGCTTTTCCCAATTTTGAAAGAAAAGTTAATAAAATGGATACCTTTTCAAAACATGGGTGTTTATTGTTGGATGAATTGAAGCTCTCTCAAAACTTGCATGTGTAATCTGGTGGACTTATAACAGGGTATGTGGACTATGGTAAATTTACGCAGACTGGTGAAAAACATGAATTATGTGATCATGGACTAGTGATCTTGTTCCAACCATTTGTAGGGAAATAGACTCAGATCTTAGGAGTGTTTGCCACTAATAACAACGCCAGTGATAAAATGCTTGCCATGTTGCTTACTGAAGCAGTAATTTTAGCAGAAAATGCAGGTCTCTTTGTAGACTGCATCACTGGAGTGGAGATGGTGCACCCTGGAATCGTGCAATGTGGAGGCAATTTGGAATTGGAGTATTAAGTAATGGTGAAATCAGGTGTAAAGTGCCTCACCCAGTTGATAGCTCTGAGGAAAATAAAGGATTCTTACACTTTTCTTCTGATTTTCCTCATTTGATTAAATGTGTGAGGAACACATTTTTAAAACATGGATTTAATACTCCAGATGGCAGAGCTTTTCTTGAAGTGATAAAAGCAGCCGTAAATGAGGGCAAAAAAATTGTAACCTTGAAAGTGGTGCCAAAATAACAAAAGTACATATTTATCCAAACAACTTCGAAAAAATGAGAGTATCATATGCTTTTCAGCTATTCAGTTTAGAAGTTCTGAAAGGTCTGTATATTTACAAAAATCAGATTACAGCTCAGTATGGAGATTCAGAACCAACTATTCATTTTATAAAAAAAATTGATGGACTTATACAAATAATGTGTTCTCGTTTACCAGCAAAAGGTCTAAAGTTTCCAACTGTAGAAAGTGAGTTTTTAAAGAAATTTCTTCATTATATGGATGACTGGGAGAATCATTGCCATGGTATAGGTGGTTTCGTGAGCAAAACAACAGCTACTGGATTGAGAGTCACAATAAGCAGTGCTTTATCTCTTATCCAGTACCTGACATCAGTAGACAATTTTAATTATTTGCTGGCATCATGTTTATCACAGGATAAACTGGAAAATTTATTTAGCATAATACGACAGTGTGGAGGGTGTAATGATCATCCTACTACTGTGGAATTCCTTACAATTGTAAAATGCTTGTCATTTTACAATTTGGTGCATCCTCCAAGAGGTGGAAATGCTGACCCATCTGTGATTGAGTCAGTAATTACAATATGCCCTGATAATTCCACTGAAAATTCAATTTTATCTAAAGTTGATTTACTTGTTGAGAATGGAAATATTTCAGATATTTCACAAACGTTATCTAATAATGTACCTGATGGGCAATACAGTGATGACAGATTAATTTATTACATAGCTGGTTATGTTGTCAGAAAATCAAAAGCAAAATCAAATGTGCTGAATGTTAAATGCAGATAGAAGATCAGGGAAACTCTCTGACAAATGAATGTTCATCATTTGATGATGGAGGTCTTATGTACCTCTCAGTAAATCTATTTAATTTTATTAAAAATTTAGAATACAAATTTACAACATGTTTCTCTATAAATTTAATTCACATAGTATAAGTGACTTATTTGACACTTTGTCAAACTCCACATTAAACTTTATAGGATGTGAAAGCCACAAGGTCGAACTGACAAAAACATTATTGAAATTTTACTTAATAATCAGACTTCATTTTTATATTAAAGGTATCAACAGAGAAAAATGTACACAAAGAAACAAAGTAAAATTTTCAAAGATAAGTAAATGTAAATAGTGCATGTGAATAAATGAAATGCATGTAAAATATTAAAATAATACTTTTTGTTATTAAAATATTTTTATTTTTAAATTTAGTTTTTGTCTCCTCTAAAATAGATAATATTCTTTAAACATTTATTTTTCTGTAAGAGTGTATATATATCTATATCAGGGACGGCATTTCAGCATTTCATTTGGGGGTGCGAGATTTGTATGTATGAAAATTGACAATATGGAATAAATAAAATGTTTGTTAACAGAGGAGGTGGGGGGGGGATCACAAAGTTAAATAATTGTTGCTAATATAATTTTTCTAAATACATATATCTATATTTATTTACCTTATATTGAAGTTTTAAACGCTGGCTCTTAGAATCTGGAAGAAGAAAAAAAATTGTGACAATATCACCATAATCCAGTGGTATATCTTGTTCTATAGCTAAAACAGCTAAAAATGAAAGTCTTTTTTGTCCCACTGAACTTCAAAAATAATTTTACAGCCTCCTAATACACTAAAAAGAGCTTTTACAACTGGCTAAGCTGATTGGCACAGTCAAAAACAATTCAACTAATAATGTTATGACTGGAAACACATTTTTTAAATTCCGCTCTTTAAAATAATCCAGGCGACTTTTAAAATTGGAATAGTCTATGTTTTCATTTTCCACCATTGAATAAAGCAGTCTCAATTCACACAGCAATTCCTCTTTCTGGAAGTCATATACTTTGCATATGGTTGAAACATTTTCTTCTTCTTTTTCGACATTTGATCCGGATAATACTGAACTAAGGGCAAACAAAACAGATATATTGTTCTCATTAAATCTTGTCTCAATTTCATTAGATACTGAATCTATAATTTCATATTGAATATATAATTTCATATTGAATATTGATTCTGTGACATGATTTAACATCATCATGGGGATTTTTTTCACCGCCTCCGAATTCGCTTGGAATTTTTTTATGCCTTTTCAGATTTGGTCCAGAATAAGAATTTTTTTCGCAAAGCTCCACACTTGATTGAAATATTCATCAGTGCGAAAAGAACTAACAGTTTCAATAGTAGCTTTAGTCGAAGCTTGCACGGTCTAAAAATTAAGATCAGATGACTGAAGATGCTTTGAGAGTATTGTATTGATCAGAAACACTATTCAATACAAACAAAGTGAGCAAAATTTCGAACGATGTTGGTGCATGTTAAAAGGGCTTCGGCTCTTCCACTATTGAGAGAATCGTTTTCAGATAATTCTTCCAGCGTTAAAATCACCACTTCAAAATTATCAAGTAGTGCTCTTATGGCCTTAACTCTTGAAGACCACCTCTTATCACTTAGTAATTGTAGAGTTGAAAAACCTCCAGTAAAGGTATATGTTGATGAACGAATCTCTTCGGAAATAGCATGCCTTTTATAGGATGTTTCTATGAAAAAATATAATTCATTGAGCTACTGAAATGCATTTCTAGCAGAAAGAATGGATGACCATGAACTAACTACACATACATTTAATCGAACACTTGAAATTTTCAAGTGAAAAGGATAACATCACCCCAATCTTTTCAAGTTGAAAAGGATTCATTCCAGCCCGAAGTGGGAACTTCATTGTGAAGGTTGGCTCTTTTAAAGCTCCATAGCGTGAGAAAACTGACCAGTGGACAGTCGATAAAAAAGGTAGAAGCCGATAGACGACGAGGAAATATTTGGGGGCGCGACCGCGCCCCCTATTTGCCGCCCCTGATCTATATTATACTGATGATTTTTATTAGGCATTGTATCATATTAAACTTATTATGTAATATAAGGTGAGAAATAATACCTTATCTGTAAATATTTTGTTCAATTTATATATGTCATTTTTTCCATTATATATGGCATTTTTTTTCAATTTATTGTTGAAATCATGAAATTAATTCAATGAAGTTCTAACATGTAGAAAAAAAAAAAATTTAAAAGTTCTCAATACCATGTCAAATTAATCGATGCAAAATTGATTTTTAATATATGCATATAGTTAAAAGATAATTAAGATAGATGTAATGGAAAGATAATCAAGATAGATGTAATGAAAAGATAATCAAGATAGATGTAATGAAGAGATAATGAAGATAGAATATTCTTATCATAATAGTGCTATGTATAGATATAAGGTAATCTTCAAGGATTTACAGTAATATGCTATAAAGATGAGCTGCGAGGTAAGTTTTTTTATTTATTTAATTAGAAAGATAAATTTGAGTATATCTTTCCCCAAACAAAACTCACAAAATGACTTATTTACAAAAATTTATTTAAGTTTTATCTGAGCATTTTATTTAATTTTTTGTATAAAAGAAAGTTTATATGCATTTCTGTCTACAAATGCATTATTTAAAACAAACTTATTGTAAATTTACATTCGTTTTGTATCCCTCCCTAAGTTGTAAGATGAAATTGTATGATTCTATATATATTTTATATAATTATAAAAATAACGTTTTTTGACCAAATAATAATGAAATGTCTTACAAAATAATACTGAAAATAAAAAAAAAAAATTCAAAGCATCACAGACCGATGACACAGTCTGTTTTAGTGCAAGAAACTGATTTAAAAAATATATTTTTTGTATTCATATCTCCGTATTAACTATAATAGGAATTGTTTCTTCAGAAAAATAATTCTCCTGAAACCCTATTTTGAAGTCAAAACATATTTTAAACAGTTAGTTTATTTAAATGTTTTATTTTAAATGACGTATTTTTTGCATAGAAAAGCATAGTTGTCTGCTATAAGCGAGTCCATTTGAACTGCAGCGCCATCTGTTGTATTTCCTGAATAATTCGCCTGATTTTTTTCATTGAACGCGACACTAGGTATTCCAGTCACTATGAATGAATGAATGAAATGAAGGTGGGTGGCTCCAAAAGAGCCCAGCACATCGACCAGAGGTCTATTGTACTACCCCCAAAAGAAAATGAAGATCCCTAAGAAAAGAGACCAGTAGCCGATGCGAAAATAAGCAGGCAGTTGACAGGTATGTCGTTCAGCTCCCAGGGTTCAATCACATAACGACCAATGTGTTCGAATCTGTGAGCAGAGTAGGCCTCACATTCACATAGAATGTGAGCTGCAGTTTCTTCGCTGTAATTGCAGCCTCTGCAAAGCGAATCCTTGGAGACACCCATAATATTAAGATGTCTCTTGAGGGTGCAGTGCCCAGTAAGGAGCCCAACAGCTCTCCCGATGCCAGTTCTACTGAGCCTGAAAAGTTCCTTTTGACGTGTACTAGGGCAATTGCAGTTGAGGATTTTCGCTTGCCTTTGTCCCTTAGTGTCACGCCAGTTCTTACATTGAAGCTTCCTGAAGATGTCATAGACAATTCTTCTGACAAGGTCATTGGGAATACCCAAGGTCGGCTCAGGGCCCACAAAAGGAGTACTAGAGCCTTTCCTAGCAAGTTCATCTGCCAATTCATTGCCAGGAATGCCCGAATGACCAGGCACCCAGTACAGAATGACACTATTATTACTAGCAATTTTACAGAGAGCATTATAACCAAGGGAAGACGTCACAGTGAATTTCCCCAGAGCCATAAGAGCAGCCTGACTGTCAGAACAAATGAAAATCTGGCTATTCTCATACTTTCTGTCATAGCAAATTCTACAACACATAAGAATGGCAAATACTTCAGCCTGAAAGACAGTAGCAAAATTGCCAAGCGGATAAGATAGCTCAGTGCCATCATCAGGGCAACAGGCACCAGCACCAGTACTTGTGCCAATCTTCGAGCCATCCGTATACCATACAAAACATTTCAGTTTGTTGTAGGTTGGAGTCCTCTTCCAATCATCCCGCGAGGGGACAAGAATTTCATAAGGCTTGTCAAACGTAAATTTGACATGGATGCCATCAGGTGGCATACAGAAATAAGGATGACTAGCAACCTTACTGTTAAGTTCGCCCCAAGATAGATACCTTGAGTAATCTTTCCAGTATTTCAGATATTTGAGTCTGTTCATGCAGATAAGTGCCTCTGCTTCAATACGCATATAAAGCGGATGCAAACCAAGTAAAAGTTCAAGAGTTGCAGTAGGAGTGGTTTTCATGCATCCAGAGATTGCAATGCACACCATCCTTTGAAGCTTAACTAAATCGAGTTTAGCAGTTTCACTTCTAATTCTGGACCACCAAACAATGGATCCATAGGAAATGATAGGACAGACTATCATCGAGTAAATCCAATGGATAGCTCTGGGATTTAAGCCCCAGGTTTTCCAAATAGCATTCCTACAAGACCAGAAGATTCTTCTGGCTTTAGTCGTGCAGTAGTCCAAGTGTTTCTTCCAATTGAGTTCCTTGTCAAAGTAAATTCCTAAGAATTTAACCTCCTTGGAGCAAATAAGCTTCTGCCCAAAGAAGCAAATATTCCCAAGATTAAGTATGCGTTTCTTTGTAAGCGCAACTAAAGCAGTCTTCTGCGGATTTACCGTAAGGCCTGCATTTTTGCACCATGTCTCAACCCTCCTGAGAGCAGTAGACATCATGTCAGAGACAGTGTTGCCAAATTTACCCCTGGCAATGATGACAACATCATCAGCATATCCAACGCAAGAGACGCAAGAGATATTGATGCTTTCCAAAAGAGAGTCCACAACTAAACACCAGAGAATTGGTGAGAGCACACCTCCTTGTGGACAGCCCGAAAGTGCATGCACAGTCATACTATCACCAAGTAAAGATGCACAGATATACCTGTTAGATAACAGGTTCTTGATCCAATAAGAGATCGTGGTATCAACACCTTTTCTGTCAAGAGCAACAAGAATGGTGTCAATAGGTACCTTATCAAAGGCACCTTCAATGTCGAGAAAGGTAGCAAGAGCAATTTCCTTGGCATTGAGATTTCTCTCTAAAATAAAGGAGAGACTGTAAAGAGCTGTGTCCGTAGATTTGCCCGGTTGATAGGCATGTTGAGAATTAGATAAGGGCTTAGAGGCCAGAATCACTTCCCTTAAATACCTATCAATAAGCTTTTCAATAGTCTTTAAAAGAAAAGACGTAAGGCTGATAGGCCTAAAAGATTTGGCCTCATAATAATTGTCCTTTCCAATTTTCGGAATGAAGATTACCTTAGTATGCCTCCACGCATTAGGTATATGACCAAAGGCAATACAGGCTCTGTAGATACTACAGAGAATGGGAGCAAGCACCTCAATTCCCTCCTGGAGAAGAATTGGAATGATGCCATCAGTTCCCGGAGTTTTATAGGATTTATGGGAACTAATTGCCCATTTAACCCTATCGAGAGTAACAATGCTCCTAGCAATGCTCCAACTATTGTCATCAGACAAGGACGTGGAGCAAGCAATACCACTGTCACATTGAACATAAGGATAAGAAACCGGAAAGTGAACTCTGAACAACTCAGTCAGGGTCTCTTCACCAGTAACAGTAAAGTTACCATTTGGCAACTTGACAGTGTTAAGATTACAATTTCTGTCTCTAGCCATCAACTTAACGAGTTTTGCAACGGCAGGCACATCATTAATACCTTCGTAGTACGTTCTCCAAGAATTCCTCTTGGATTCCCTGACTGCTTTATTATAAGAGGTGAGGGCAGATTTATAAGTCTGCCAATCACCATTCTTCTTAGCTCTATTAAAGAGCTTCCTGCATTTCCCACGCAACCGGCTGAGCTCATTAGACCACCAAGGAACTATCCTTGGGGAGTCAGCATTGGTGGTTCTGCAGTTACTATGGAAGGAATGGATAATGGCTTGTTGCACAGAGTCAACAGCCAAATCCAGGTTTTCAATAGAGGGATACTCACCATTGTGATTAGCCAATTTGGCCCTAAGATCGTCTTTGTAGGAACCCCAATTAGTCTTCCTAGGGTTCCTACCTTTGTCCTCAGTAGATTTTACAGGACCTTTAACAGAAAAAGAAATTAATTGATGGTCAGACAAGGATATATCATGTGAAACCTTCCAATTAATGACATACTCAAAAGCAGAACTATTGCTTAGGCTGATGTCAAGAACCTCGCGACGTTTTACAGTCACAAAGGTAGGAGTATTACCCTTATTGAGTATATAAAGCTTATGAAGAAGGATCTGTTCTAAAAGATCATCACCCCTACGGTTGCAGTTACTACTGCCCCAAACAGTATTATGGGCATTCGCATCGCAACCAAGAATCATTTTTTTACCATTACAATATTCAGTGAGATTGATAATGACATTAGAAAGAGTTTCCTTATCTTCATAAGGAAGATAGGCAGAAACAAAGATGTATTCCATCATATGTTCATCAGTTTTGAGTTTCACACTGATGGCAACATTGTCACCATCGAGGAATTTAACTAGATGAACAGCATTGAGCTTGTTGCTAACAGCAATACAGGCTCTGGATCTGGTACAGGATGTGTCATAAAAGACATTAAATCCTTTGATCCCTAGACCCAAAATCTTTCCATTACAGGTCCAGGGTTCTTGGATGAGAGCAATATCAGCTCTACCATTGAACAGCCTTTTGCTAAGAATAGCAGAGGCAGAACGACTATGATGCAGATTAATTTGCACAACATTAAGACAACCCATAAACAAAAACAAGAAAAGGGCAGAGAAAACCTAGGAGAGAGAACTCACCTAGTATCAAGACAATGATCAGCATCAAGCGTGATATCATTTTCAAAATCCTTCATGCGTTTTTCCAACTCGTCATCCGAAATCAGAGGGTTAGCATGAAGTGTAACATCAGAACCAGAAGCAATTTCTAGATCATTAAGTTTAGGTATCATAGTCTCAAGACTACCAATACTTAGCTGAGAGGAGGTCGCCCGGTCTACTGGCTGTTCCTCCATCTCCATCTTCCCTTTAGGCTTTTCGTTTGGATCTTGAAGAATCTTAAAGACTCCACGGTCCAAACCGGTGAATGCACCAAGGTCGGCTTTGCGAATCGCTTCCGCTGCCTCCGAATCCACCTCGAAGATCCATCTTACAGAGTGGGGTTCCACAAAATTTTGCAGAACACGCCACTCCTCAGACTTCAACTCCGGGTTGAAACGGTTCAGCCGTTTCAGCAAAACACTCGGCTCCTTAGTGTACACGTCTCTGGTCTTGAAGGCCACCTTGACAGGTTTGGGAAGGTCATTGGCACTCAAGACTATAAGTGCCTCTCCCAAAACCTGACTGTCATTATGGAAGGTTCTTGACCCATTCCACAGTATTTGCGTCATTGCAATGAAGAACCAAAGCTCCAGCGTTTGAGCTAAAGCTATGGATCTTCGGAAGTTGCTCACCAGTGGGGATATCATCTATTTTATCGAGAGCCACCATCTGGATGATATCAACCTCTTCCTTGCTCAGCTTACTAGAAGGGAAGGACTTCTTGACAATAGTCATCTTAATAACCTGGACTGCCTGAGCATATGTTCCAGGTTGGATGTCCGTCCTTGATCTCTTCTTGACGACTAGATCCCTTGGAGAAGGTGTGGCTCCTGCCGACCTAAGTCGTTTGGTACCTCCGACCTTCTCTGTGACAGTGCCAGCTTTTGCAAGCCTCTGGTCCAACTGCCTAGGCGTGCGCCTCCTCCTGCGCCTCTGTGATTTGGTGAGTATACCCTGCGTCACAGCCATGGTTTCAGTGTGTCGGTCACCGAGGTTCGCGACTCCACTTCCTTCCACAGCCGGACTGCAGGCTTCCTCCTTTTTGCCAAGATCCAACCCCAGAGGGGTTGTTTCAATGGCTGATTGGGAAACACCCGAAGATGAACCCAATCCTTTCAAAACTCCTTCGCTTTCGCTGCTGCAGCACGGAGAACCAGGAAAACTCGAAAAAGTCACATCCGATTGCTCCATGCTGTAACCATATAAGAGAGAAAAACCACGGATTACTTCCAGTTCGATCGAAGCCCCCGCTAGGCTCCGTCTCCCCACACTTTTCTAACGTGAAAAGTGTAACCGCCGGAGTCATTCGCAAAGCTAGATGATAAGGAGCGGGCCATAACGTGCACCAGGTACACAGGGCCCAGGGATCAGCAAGGATCCAAGGGGGATTTCTCGATATGAAACGCTCCCCACCATCCAACCAACGCAACCAAGGGACTCCACCTCTGGAACCGTTTACTGCAAACGTTTCCAGTCACTATAGTGTAAGAGAAAGTTAAATATAATATAAAATATTATGTTGTGGGGGGGGGGGGGGGCGAAAAATTGTATTCGTGGCATTGGGGACAAAAGGATTACAACTTTTTAAATTTGAACCATCCATTCGACAGCATTTACAGTTAACAATCACGTGCGACTATCCAACAACAAAGCAAAAGTATGAAAAAAGCTAAAAAGTAAAATCTTGGTTAATCACATGTATTAAAAAATTTAATTGTTTTGTTCCTTGATTTTAGTAAAGATTTATTTTTTTTAGCCATTTTTACAGAATTTTTTTTTTATTTTTTTGCCATTATTTTGGAAAAAGATTTTATTAAATTTTAACCCAATTCTGAACCCCCATCTTTTTACTCTTATGCATAGTTCTGGAATTCAATCAAAATTTTCCTTAAAACTTAATCTGCATTCTATAAAATCTCCCAATTACTGACAAAACAAATATCTGCTTTTAGGAGATCTTATTTCTTAAAATACTACTAGGCAAATAATGCTATTGGAACTTCGCTTAATTATGATATAATTTTTGTGAAGAAAGCAAAATGTTAAAAGAAAGAAACCAAGAGCTTTTTATATAACTTTGATAGAAAAACACTACATGGCGACACCAAAATCATCACGGTAGAATCTTTTTATAATGGAATTTTACATAGACACATATTCTCATTATGCTTTTCAGTGTTTCCATGTTGTTGTTGAGACCCAGACCGTCGGACCTACCAGAAAGGTGTAAGGTAACTAGTGTTTCCATTTGATAAATCTCCTCTCCGTTCCATATGTACACCAGAAAATGATTATTTTAGCTATTAGCTAATTTTAGAAAAAAAAAATTTATTAGATATGTCCAGAGTGCTTTGATAAACCACACTTGTTTAATTTTTTTTCCCTGTTCTATCCCTACGCACATGCGCACTCTAGTTTGGAGATTCAAAGGAAAATTCCAAGTTCATTAACATTGTGGATAGATTCCTCTCCCCAGACCCTTGTGCATCTGTGAGGTCTGTGCAGCGAAATTTGGCGTTGATGGGATATGGCAGCAGAAAGCAGACTCGAGTGCCTTTTCTCACAGCACATCATCGGCTTCAGCGCATTACCTGAGTTCGCAAACACATGCAATGGATCCTAGATGACTAGAAGAAGGTCATGATGAGTCATGTTTCCAGTTAGTATGAACTGATGGTCGCGTTCGGATGTGGCGCAAATGCCATGAATCCAACTTGTCAACAAGGCACTGGTGGTGGTTCCATAATGGTGTAGGGCAGTGGTTCCCAAACTTTCCGCTCCGCGGACCCCCTCAGAGAAAGAAAAAATTCGCGGACCCCTTAAAACCATATTGCAAGGGCGTGTTTCCATTGGATATGTACAACAAGCATAATTTAGTGTGAACAGTGAGGGAGAGGCGGGAGATGTTCGCTACGCCTCCCCCCCCCCCCTCTATTCAAAGCTGACGTCATCCGGTCTCTAGTAGTGTTAATGCTTGAAGTTACAAGTGCTTTGACGTCCGAGCTACATCAGAGTATCGTCACCGTTAATCATGGCATTGTGTCAAAAAACGAAACCTACTCCCAAACAATTTAATTCTGTTTGAAGATATAACCTATCAGCTTGAAATTAATTTCATGAATGTATTTAATTCAAAGTTATTTAGAAAAAAAGTTCATTATTATTTTATTTTAAAAAATAAAATAAAAAAAGAGTGCAGAAAGAAAGTGAAGTTTTCTTTTAAAGCTAACTATTTATTAGTTAAATATTGCGTGTTGTTCGCGGACCCCCTAAAACCTCGTCGGGGACCCCAGTTTGGGAACCACTGGTGTAGGGCAAGGATTGGGTCCTCTGGTCAAATGGAATTGGTCATTGACAGGAAATCGCTGTGTTCAGTTGCTTAGTTACCATTTGCAGCCGTTTATGGACTTGACGTACCCCAATAACGATGGAATGTTCCAAAATGATAATGCTCCATGTCACCTGTCCCATATTGCTCGCAACTGGTTTGAGGAGTATTCTGGACAATTCCAGTACATGATTTCGCCACCTAGATCACCAGACATAAACCCCTTGGAGCAGATCTGGGATATGATCGAAAGAGCCATTCCAGCACTTACTACAATCACGCAATTATGAGTTGCTATCGAGACAGCATGGCTGAACATTTCTCCTGGAGACTTCCGCCAACTGAGTCCATACCATGTCGAGTTGCTGCACTTCACCATGCTAAAGGCCCAACACGATATTGGAGAGGTGTATCCCATGACTTTTGGCACTTGAGTGTATATGTGCTCATAATTTGTTATGCGACGTTCATTTGTATAGTGTCCATTTCATTATTATCATTTCAAAGATGATTTTGTGTAGAATTGTTCTATTACTATAAGCAAATTTTAAAATCTACTTATAGTAACAGAACGATTTCATACAATTTTGTTAAAAGGTTATTTTTGATGGGAAAGTAGTTGCTAGCCGCATCATTTTTTTTTTTTTTTTTTTTTTTTTTGTATCACAATAATATTTATCAATAATGATAAGCAACACTACAGACCTATTTAAACATTTATTTAAGTACATAGTTTGACATACACATGTTTGGCACTGTCTTGCCAATAGCAATACTGATTCTTGAATTAAGTACATAAAGTCGTTGCACTTGCATCTTATAACATCACATACATTAAAACAGGTAAACGTAGTAGTTGTTAGATGAAAATCTAGTTTAAAATATTGCCACTGAAATTCTATTAATACTTCGATTTCTGTTCGGCTTCGTTGTACTATTTTTTTTTTTATTATTATTATTTCGTTGGTACGGAATTGCAGATAAGTATTTATCTAAAAATAAAGAACTTAATACAAAAAATGTACAAAATTCTCACTTCTAGGAGTGCTACATTTTCTCTTACACCTTTCAGATACAAATTGTAGGTTTCCGTTAGATTTAACGATTTTGATAAATTTAATGATTTGGCATCCTAAAATTAGTTTCAAAAGTTTTTTTTTTTTTAATTGGCAATTCATTCTATTATCGTCTGGTTTATTCTACAAAGAGTGATATTTAGAACGACTTCTTGAAATCATTTGGTAAAGAACGTGGAAACCACATATGGTAATTTATTTTTTATCTACCATCCATTTTCAATGTGTTTTTGTTTGGGGGTGGGTTTTATATATTTTAATTTTATTTTTCCACAGAAAAAGTTGTTTCTTTAGCAATTATAACTTTGGAATTAAGTCTATGTCTTTGATTCAGCTGTTATTTTGATCGTATTTAGCATTGTTTCAAGAACGTCTGTATCAAAAAATATGTTTAGGGATTATGCTTCCAAAGCTAAAGAATTGTTAAATGACCGGTTTTGCTTCTATTGCTGCTCATCGTCAGGGAAATTATGCGTAAACCGTTGGACCATTGCAGAACGCGAATAGATCATTGAAATAATTTGATATTTTGTAAACGTTGTAGGCAACATTATTTCCGAACCTAAATCTTTTTCTCCAACGCTATCTCTTGCAGACGAGTCTGTTATTATATTGATCGTATTTAGCAGCTTACAAATTTTGATTTTAAAAAAAAATCGATTTTCAGTTTTAAATGATCTTGTGAGGACGTTAAATTACACTATCGTCTATTTATTCGATGTGTAAAAATTGTGTTGCATTACAGGAATCGCAGCAGCCTAAAATGATGTTACAACTTATCGAATCTATATTATGGGGATGTTACCTTTTTTTGAAATAGTATCACTCCAAATATAAATGATGTTCGAAATGATTTTTTGAAACCTAAATTAGCCGGTAATCAACTCGCATTGTCAAGAATTCTTGGCCTTGGTATAGACACAAAGATATTCTTAACCTATTTTCAAATCTATAACCTTTTGCTTGACATTTGTATTAAAAATGTGTGTTTATCATTTATATTTGAATTGTTCCGAAGTAGCTGTGTTTATGTTGGAAATAGTGTTGCAAAAATTTATAAATGCCAACCTAATACGTATATTATATAAAGGTCAACTTCGATTTTTTTTTGTTTTTAATTCGAATCACCGTACAGAGCCAATTGGGACATCTCGATTGACGATGCTTTCTGCGATTGACGCCATTGAAATGTCATTCTAAGATATTGGTAAAGATGAGCGGGGCAGCTGCCCCTGGCCCCCGCATCAGAGGAGCCCCAAATGAAACAAGTGCAATGTCAAAAAGAATTAACGACTTGTTCATAAATTCACATTTTGTAGACAGTTTTCTGGGATGAAATCATGTTTATGAAAAATATTTTGTTCATTTCATCGAGAGGTGAAAGGGGGGGCCCTGGAGAAATGTCTGCCCCGGGCCCCAATTTGACTAAGTCGAACCCTGTTAAGAGATATATTTTTTATTTACATTTTTTTAGCCGAAATGGGGTGATTGAAGACACTGTAATTATTGCTGTTACTGGATTTTATATCATTTGATAAAGAAAGCTTAGGAAGTTTCTTACAATAAAATAAAATGTCGATGTGTCTGTAGCTGGAAATCGAAGCTTCGCACAGCAGCGAAATTCATTATAGGGGTAACTGAGCTCCCGGAACAACATAACTCTTCAATTTATATATATATATATATATATATATATAATTCGATTTAGTATTTAAAAGTTGTGAATTTAAAAGTCAAAATGTTGGCTTCAAAAATTAATTTATTCCAACAGACAATTTACAAATGCAGGAAATATGAAAGCAGGTGTTCTGCAAACGATATCCAAAACTTAAGTGCAAGACACTTGAGGTCTAGGCACTTGAGAGCTAGCTATAAATGTGAAATTTTCTATTTCGTGGATTTTAAAGATAATTTTTCAATTTTTGAAATAATAACTTTAATATAAATGCGTTCAGAAATTTTAACGTAAATCGGACGTAAACACATTTGAAAATAGCATATAACATTTTATTTTTACTTTCAACTTCAAAATCAATTTATACCAGCTTCCGGACACTACAGATACGAAATAGATAGTGATTCATCAAGAATGCCTGCAGCTGGAGAGATGTACTGGGGCCTCCAAAATTCTATTTTTTTTAATTTTATAGATATCATACAGCTTTTTTAATTTGTCATAAGTATTCCTCTAAAAATTTAGAAGGGTCTTTTCTCGATAAAGGAACGTTTTATCAGCTCCGAGTCGTGAACTCCCATTGCAGTGGGGTATAAACTGGATGATAAAATACAAAAATTTAACTTTTTAACTAAAACTTTCTAAAAACTAACTTTTCTTACTAAAAGATGTTTTTTCTTTTTTTGCAATTTCAAGTATTTTAAGCACGCTTATTTCAATGGAGCTTATTTATAGTATATTACGCCCGCGTAGTACAATTGTAAAAAGAACTGAGCTCGGGATTGATTTTAGTTCTAAGCAAGTGACTGAGTGTATCTGTATTGTTTACGTAGCGAAGGACAACACCGGCTAATTCATTCTAGTACACAATAAAAGATCTCTTGTGACAAATGACCTTGCCAAGTTTTTCTTTTTTTTCCCGAATTAGTCATGAAAATAACGTTAATTAAAGTTAACTTTTAAAGTCGGTACCGAGATAGTCTATAGTGCGGCAGTAGACTCGGATTCCATCCAAACTATCTCTGTCTCAGCGGCACATTAAGTGAAGTGGTGTAGGGTGGCTATAGAACCTGGGAATACCAACATTCTGGAAATATCAGGGAATTCCTGAAAAAAAAAACTTGTAAAATCAGGAAAATTGCCATTTTTAATCTAATCACAGCTTTCTTCCTACTCATACACATGTGTTTTCGCGTTTCATGCCACGGGAGGCAGCCTCTCAACGTTTTTCGGTGATCCCTCTTATTTTAATTGTTTTGAAAATTGTCAAGATATTTCACATGACAGGAAAAGATGATTAAAAAAATACTATACCTAATTCTATTACAATAGGTGATATATATATATATATGCATACATATATATATATTATAACTATATGAATTCTTACTGGATTTTACAGAACACTGCTGAGTTTTAGAGCTTATCTCGAATTTTAATACTCGAAAGATTAATATTCTTGTAATAATACTGTTCTTATATGACTCTTGCATAAATACTATACTTTGACTATTATACTTTTCAATGCTGAAAGTAATTCATTTTAATTATTTAATTTTAATGATCACTTTCAATGTTATTAATTGACTTTTTTATGCTTGTAAACCTGATATTCAGTAAAAGTAGAGAGTGATACATATCAGGAAATTTTTGAAGATATTATCTGGAAACCAGGGAATTTTTTTTTTTTTTTTTTTTTTTGAGGTCCTGTAGCCACCCTGTGATGGGTTGCGGGAAGGATGGTACTGTTCCTATGGTTGCCACCTCCCATTAAAATTGGATGGCATTGCCCCGATTGTTCAAACAAGTACCTTACACCTTCGTTTAAAGAACTTTTAAAACCAAAAAACATTTGCCTCTGTTTTGTCAAATTTGCCGTTACAGACGATATTCGAGAGCAGGTGTTTTGATTAAATGGCAGGCATTTTCTTTGGACGAAAAACCAGCTGTTTCCAAACATAATATATCGGTTTTCTAACTTTGCGAATTTAAAGGATTTAACTCTTTTTTTTAATTTTGTATTATATTATGGTTATTAGTATTGTGTTAAAATCTGACTTAAATTGGATGAAAACCTACTGAGATAGCATTTTTTTTTTTTTTTTAATTTTACTTCTGGGGTAAAGGAACTTTTTTTCATTCATTTAGAACTCAAGTCATTCGTTCTAGTGTAACATATTTAGTGCATGAGTTGAGATACAATTTTCTTTAACTTCTTATTAAAAGACGTTCTTGTTTCATTTTTATTTTCTATAAACAAAAGCGCATAAAAAAAAATGTTTTCTGATATTTTAAAATGACTTATAGCGTTTAATTCAAATAATTAAGGTACATATTATGAAATAGAATTAAAAATAGCAAATTGTCTGTTGAAGACTTTCCTTCCCTCATGCAGTACATGGAAAGAGAGTGTTGTAAAGGAATCCTCTCAGATTCGGATGGATTTGCATGCTTCGAGTCCGTAAGACCTACAATCTCCCTCGAATAAATGGAGCTATTTCAATCGCAAAACATAAGATTTTATGTGAAATCAAACTAGTTCATAGTTAGCAACTATTCTCGAGATGTTGAGAATTCTGGATCTAAAACAATAAAAATTATAAAAAAAAAATTGTTGGCTACAGGTATCTAATAAACATTGTTAACCACTGACATAATTTATCTGTAGAGCGAGTACCAAAACTAAATTGTAGGATAAAATCTCAAGAAGATTATTCAGATGGGGTTGGTTCTCGTTTTTGTTATTCACTGTTTTAATTGAATCTAAATATGTAGAATTTTTAGGGTTGTCCACAAAGCAAGCTTAAGAATTGTGTTTAAACCGGGGCGAAACTTATATTTGGAGGAGCTGGGTCGATGGGTGCCCGAAAAATGACAGGTTTTATGCCCACGTAAAGTGAGGGATGAAAATGAAACGCTCATCGATCGAATATAAAAGAATTATCAAAAGCTCTTTTTTCGCGAATTGGATGAGAATAAATTTTAAACAACATTTAGGTTAGAGATGTCAAGATGCTTTTATATCTTTTGCTAATTGTGCAGCAGAGCTGTCTATTGTTCAGGAATTTTCTCTGGGGGAATCTTCTATGGAAGTTAACCATAAGATGATTGAAAACACCTCTTATTTACATAAAAGGAACGTTCACGCCGAAGCAGACTCGAACGGATGCATCCACATGCATGTTGGAGGAATGTCCGCCATTTTTAAAATGTATATCTTAAGGCGACGCCATTCTCCTGCGAAGCTGCGGGTCTATAGGAGATGACTGCAGTCTATAGGAGAAAAGCCGCGCAATTTAGGAACAGATACATTCTTCATTTCCATTGTTTGAAGTTATTTTTTTTCTTTTCCTCCAAAATGTTATCTTTAAGTAACAAGTTTTAAGCTTCGGAAATTTTAGAATTAAAATGTGACCCTTGTAATGAATGGGTTCATCTTTTTTTTTTATAGAATTAAATAGAGGTTCATATATTTTGTTATAGAATTGAATAATCTTTTTTGTAGAATTGAATAGAGGTTCATCTTTTTTTTTATAGAATTCAAGTTCATATTTTTATTTTGTTGGATAGATTTTTTTTTTATCAAATTGGATAGAGATTCAATTTTTTTTTATAGAATTGAATAGAGGTTTAGCCTATTTTATGGAATTGGATACAGGTTCTGTTTTTCTTTATTTTATTTTAATAGAATTGTATCCTATTTGTTCCTAATTGTATGTTATACTTCTTTTTAAAGTTTTGCAGGTTTGGCCTTTTGTTATCCAATTGATTTTTCACTTACTTTGAATCTGAACTTGAAATATTTTTCGTTTATATATAAAGAATGCTTTTATTCTATTTATAACCTATAAAAAGGGGGAGTATCCATAAAAATATTCTATCTTAATTTTAAAACAATAGAAATGTGTTTCGACACGATTTCATTTTCCCCCAACTCCGGTCGAGTCTCGAAACATCAGGAAGTGGATTTGACGGTGTGTGGGGGAGATATGCGATCTACATAAAATGGATGAATATGATAATGGGAGTGTGTTTTCCCGAGAACACAGGAATTCGTATATTAACGCTTTGGTATGAACCAATTTGACTTCTTTAAGCTCTATAATAATGAAAAGTTAACACTTTGGATCCAGTATTGCCATTTAAAAAAGATTCAAATGTCCGATCTCTTCATATTTTCTTTTATGAAACATTAAACGACGTTATTCTAAAAGGACATATTCTACACATTCTAAAAGTTTTTCGATGATCAGCAAGAACCCAGTAACAACCATTTTATCGTAAAATGCAACATAGTATTAAAGCATGGTTATTATTGCAACCCAGTGTTAAAGCTGTTGTTTGAACGGTAAAGCAAAGCAATAAAATAACCTTGTACTTCGCCTTCAACCGCAGAAAATGATATATTTTCTCTCTGCGCGAATTTTTAATAAAAAGAATGGTTACTTGACACACCTCACAGAGTTTGAAGTATAGTTCTGGATATCCTCCGTTCAACCAACAGCCTTAGCGGAAAGACATCGCTGAAAAGACGGCAAACACAGCCCCTCGACTGTTTGCGCTCACCTATCTCGGGGACAGTTCATTTCTTTCGACAATCCGTTGTAGTCCACTGAGGCTCAGATGATGACCCTCCCCTGTTTGAAATGTCATTTAAAGATACTTTTATTTATTATATTTTTTAAAATAACTGCGAATATATATATGTCTTTTATTTTATTTGTTACACTTTACTTACTTAAAATGAGACGTTTCAAAGTATTTTCCCCCATTAAAATACCTATCTAGAACCTAAAATCATCTAGCCTTTACGGTGCATTGAAAGGAGCATGGTATTTGGGCCGCCCACCTGTTAAACTCCGCCCTGGATGATAAGCTAGAACTATAAGCTAGCTTTCAGAAAAGTGTTTATAAACAGCGTTCAGAAAAGTCTTTATAAACAGCGTAAGACAATGATTGGATATGGGACCACGTGATATTTCAGAATGAAAATTTCTTGAGCAAGGCTACTGGATCCGTCGTTTTGGATCAAACAATCTCCGCAGAAAAAAGTCATATGTAATGCTAAAAAATAGAAGGTATTTTCCAGGAATAACGTGACATTTTTAAACAATATCAAGACGAAGAAACACACTAATAATGACTACCATTAAATTTAAATAGTTTGTGAAGTCGTTTTAGTCAACAATAGTAACAACAATATGGCGAAGCATCCGTTTGATCATTTGGGAGTTTTAGAAAGATTAAATCTGATTTCCCTTTAAAAATCACGTTACCGGAGAATCTCAGTTAAACAAGAGTCATTGATCAGTTTTAGCATATTGTGGTTAAGATTTTCAAAGTATAGTATTTGTAAATAATTACTATACAAAATTGTTCAAGAACATTGTTGATTACAGTGTTCTTACCCATTTTGAGCGCACTCCTTTGAATTGCTTTGTTTCGTTAGTTCTAGCTGTTTATATTTACAAAACTGGTATATTTTTTCTATCACTTGCTAATAATATTCTAATAACATATCTCTACTTCATACATAGGCGCCTGTAAAACTTTTTCCAGAGGCGGGGGTGCAAACTCAAGCACATGACGTATAGCATCGACTGGCTCGCATTTGTTATGTTGGACGTCCAAGGGAGAGTGCGACCTCCCGTTTAATAAAATGACAGACATTTTTCTTTTTAATGTAATATGAATATCGCAGTAAAAATGAAGTAAAACAATCGCAAGACTCTGCTCGAATATCGCCGTGTTGTTCACAAATCGGAGGCTCGGCTCGAAGCGGATCTCTCCATACTGAAAAGAAATGAAGCTCATTTTCTTACGATTTCTTCAATAATTCCTTAAATAGAGTCGAATGGCACGCAACATTATTTTAAATGATGCTGAATGGGCTCTTTCCGTTCAATTTCCGTTCTCGTTGGGGAACGACTTATCCTCAAAGGTGGTCTAGTGAAAATGCGAGAAAACGAAAATATCTCGAGAACGACTAGTCCTAGTGTGATGGGGTGGCTTTTATTCTTTTCATCTTATTCTATCGTCAGAAATGACGTATAGAACACACATTAAATGGATATATTTGAGCACACGTAGTCTTTTACTTTAGATTGGGGCGATTTTTAAGGACCCTTTCTTAAAATCAGGCAGGTTCTACTTTTCCGAATCGTACCAAAATTGAATCAGCACCAGGGTATCACACAGGTGACTTATCTACCCAATTTTATGAAATTTGGCCAGTTACTTTTTTAGCTAGAGTGGATACATCGATTTTGGCGGGCCATTTCGCAAAAAAAAAAAGGATAGATTCTTTCATACAGAACCGTACCCAAATCTAATCAGCACCAGGGACTTACCTACCCAATTTTATGAAATTCGATCCATTCGTTTTTGAGTTAGAATGGATACACGCATTGCACAGACAGACTTGACGCTAAAAATAGTTTTTTTCTTATCCTAGAGGTCCCAAAACGTGTCGATCCGTCGAACCCTCGAGTTGCGATTTTCGGTATGATTCCAATCCTTTCTCTATACATTATGATGTATTGCAGGGAAAGTAAAAAGCTCGGTGCAGCCGCCGACTTTAAAATAGATCCTAAATGCTTTTAAAATATAAATTTTCGGTCAAGGACCTATGGCATCCAATGACTGCAATTTAGCAAACGATGGTTTAGGATAGGTCGCCTCCTGTTTGGGTTATCATCAAATTTTATTTTTAATCCAATTTTAAAATGAAAAATTTTTACACTACTTTTGTATGAAAATTTTATTTTCGTGGTTGTATCTTGAGAATGGAATCCTTCATTTTGTAAACGCTGTTGCCATTACAAAAACGGTGCTATTTAAATGATTGATTTCAACAATTAAACATGCATTAGTTATTGAGAGGTTCGCTTAAATATTACTTCTTATGACGTGACAGCAGCATTTTCAACGATGCATCGTAACGGTTCATGACAATAATGCTCTGTTTGTCGGTAAGGCTATTACGGTGCGATGAAAGTCCTTGCGAAGCGAGCATCGACGACAAATGAGCGGCAATGGACGGGGGGAGGTGAGCAGTAGCGTGCAGGACGAACAAAAGCTTTCGTGTGCGACAGTTGGTGAGCGTCAACGATTAGGGGGCGGCCCAACTCACGTATTACGTCTGCGAAGCAGTCGCCTACAAAGAGCTAGCTCATCGAAAGCCAACGAGTAGGAGGCAAAGTCTTCTAAGTTACGGGAGTTAGTGAGCGTCATCCAGAGACGTAAACCCGTCATCCATAGACGTAAAAGACGCACTATATAGGTCTATGACATTATCCAACGGGGAGACTAATACACATGATTTTTTATTTTATCCCGGCCATTTTTTTTATCCCGGCCGTCCAACTAGTTACTCTAAGTCCTCTGGACGAGTCGGACGGTCTGGGTCTTCAACATGATTTTTTATACAAATTTGATTGAAAAATATTTTTACACTACTTTTGTATGAAAATTTTATTTCCTATCATTTGTCTTTAAAATCTAATCTTTCATTGAACGTTGTAAACGCTGTTACCATCTGAAAAGAATTAATATTAAAATGATTTAATTTTATTGTTGGAAACGCGATTATCATTTAAAAAAGAAATAGTATATAAATTAATGATTTAAGCAAACGAAACGCGATTTTTTTATCATTGTATTAAGAATAAAGGGCAAAACGAATAACTAATGAAGCGAAATCTGGGGTTGATGAGCACCAGCGAACAAGGGACGGTCCCAATGGGCGTGCTTAGCTGGCGGAACGAAACATTAGAGAAGCGATCTCGTCGAGCCTCCCGAGTTTCGAGAGTTGGTCAGCCAGCAGGGGGGTGGAGTATAACAGATGAAACTTCCTAAATACAGCACACACATAATCCCTCAAAAGAAGAGTTTTTTTTTTTTTTTTTTTTATGATTTGAATGAGTTGGCGGTCATTTTTTAAGTTTGATGTAACTCCCGTTTTTGCGTTCTGTGTTGAATTTCTCGTATTTATTAACACCTTTGTGTGAATTGTGGCACAAAATGAGCTTGAAATAAATATTTTACAACCTATTTCAAAAATAAACTTTCGTGTTCTTAGTAAAGGGGGCCATTTTTTTTTAACATCCTGCAAATTGTACTTTATTTTGTATAGATGTTTGTAACACTATCTTATAACTGTTAGCCGATTTATTAAAACCTCCTCGAAAGCCGACATTCTCCTATCACTCGGAGAAGGTAGCATTAAAACTGATTTAATGCGATAGAAAAGGATTGATTTCTCGTGATAGAAACGGAGCCCTTCCCTCATTAGGGTGCCATTCGAAAAGACGTAATGAACATTTGACAGAAAGGAGGCTGTGTTTGGAGTAGCTGATGTGCAGTTACAAAATAAAATATCCTTCCGCGATTATAAAAGAAAATGTTCAAAAATAATATTTATAAGCTCGCTAAAACCATTCTATACAGCACTCGTTTGAGAATGTTTATCAAAAAATCGGTTGAGCATTTCATTCTTTGCACTCGGCCCTCGCTTTGACGACGCACATCAAGAAGTCTTGAAAAAAAGAAAATAGTTTCATTTGTAGTGATTTGTAAATTATAAACACATTTCATTTTTTTTTTTTTTTTTTTTTTTTTTTTTTTATCAATTCCAAAGGCCTATTTTGAAGTTGTATTATCCAACCTGTTTTTTAATGACTCAAAAGTTTTAGTTTTCTTGAATTTTTAGAACATAAATCTCTCTTTTGCAGTCCAATTTTCCAACATTTTCGTAATACATTTAAACTGTTCTCATCTTATCCCCCACCCCCTCTATTTCATGGAATAAGAAAACTATTCTCATAACATTAAGCTTTCTATTGAAGCGGTAAATCGTTAAATATGGGTGAAATATGATATTTATCAGAACAACATTCTGTTTTTATGTTGTTTGAAAATAAATTAAATTTCTATCTTATCTTTTGTAATTTTTTTGGGGTTGGAGATATTTTGTGATTTGGCGTTTCAGTTCGTGAAATTTTCCCGTTTCGGGTTTAGGGAGAAAATACTTATGCTTTATGTGCAATGAAACAAGTCTGAAAATGAAACTGAAGTCCGCGCAGCGGACGTAAGCCAGTGCCCTATGTGCCACTGAACAGCTGTTACTACTTTCGACCTCCGACAACCAGCGGAGCCGAATTCTTTGAGTATTTAGTGTGCCGAGCTCCATCGAGGTAAGCCCGGTCCATGTTTGAATATCCACGGATCGATTAAACCATATTTGGTAGAGGGAAAGTGCTTTATATATATATAAAGCATTTATTCTACTCTGCAAGCGTCGGCCGAGTGCAAAGAAGCATCGCCTCGATTCGGACGGTCGACAATAGAAAAGAAAAATTCGATGTAGAATTCAAAATCACCAGCATTGGAACTCACGAGAAAATACATCTGTCCACACACACACACATATATATATAATTTATGCTGCGACACTTTTTTGGCGTTTTCTCTCTCTCTTCTGTTTTATTGCTCGCCTGTTGGGGAGAAGTGGAAGCACGGTTCTTCACCTCCATTGATTCATTCCTGAAATAAAGAACAAGTGTCCATATATGAGAATGTACGCATAAAATCAAAGCACATTTAAAATGACATTTCCCTCCACAAATCGCGCTCCTATTGCAGCCATTTTTCCTGGTATCCGTACTGAAACTTTGGGAACTTGAAGAGGTCGACGAAATTAAATTGAAAAAAAAAAAAAGAATCCATAGAGCGAAAGCAAAAATGTGTCGATGCCTTACATGAAACATATCCACTCCAAATTTTCACAGCCAGCAAAGCCCGTTCTTTACCTAAATTGCCTGTTCTTTTCTCCGCGAAAATAGGCTCAAAATCCCAGCTCAAAAATGACCGATAGGTGGTGCTAGTTATCAAAAACGACGTTGTTTTCCCATTTCAGTAGCTCTCAAGGTCTCAAGGATGGGGTATACGGAGTGCCCAGGAGGGGAAAGGATTCCCCTCTTTAAACTCCGGGCGAAGAGAAAAAAGAAGTACTAAGAAAGAGAAGCATAAGTTAAGAGAGGCATCAGGGCTTTGCTTGGGGGGAGGGCGACGACCGAAGTCGAGCCCTACGCCAAGTCTTACAGAAGGGGAAAGGTATACTAGAGCCCAAGCAGGCACCTAGCGAGAGTAAAAAGGAAGGAGGGGGACAAGCGCGTCCCGAGGAACGCAGGGCCTTGAGCTTGAGACGGGGGGGGGGGCGTACATAACAAAAAAGGAAAACGGTTCGTCGATAAATCGCGAACTCCCAAATGCTAGGGAGGGCCACGGAGTTAGCAAGAGTTCATAATAAAAGGGGGAGAGCAGATATAAAACAATGCTAGACGAGCCGTCTCCGCTTAGGAGGCCGAAGAAAAGCATCCATTGTGCGGCGCCCCACCAACGCCCAGGGGCGCTTTCGCGCCTTAGGGTGTGTCGGGTTATACCGCGGGATACTGTCTAGCGTGGAATTATTTACTCTACTGAGATCTCTGAAAAAATTTTGAGAAAGTTTTTGAATGTAGTCTAAAAAAGGCCTAATATTGAGATCTCTGGCAAGAACTTCAAGCCGGACGTAGGTTGGAAACCTGATAAACATACGAAGTGCTTTATTTTGCATAACTTGAAGCTTCCGTAGGTGAATCTCAGCAGCGGTTCCCCAGACCGGGGATCCATACGTCATAATTGGACGTATGCAGGACTTGTACAGCAATAACTTATTTCTCGTTGACAGGCGGCTGTTTCCAGCCAAAAGGGGGCGAAGCTGGGCCAGTGCAGACTTCACTTTCTGACAGATGTTAGAAATATGAAGTTTCCACGTGAGATTGGAATCCAAGTACACACCAAGGTACTTGTAGTTAGTTTGCCAGGGAATCGGTTCATCATTCAGAGTTAAGTTAGTGCAGGGGGTTCGGCGAGGGGATGGGTAACTGACGGCGGCACACTTGCTGACATTCACTTTGATTCTCCAGTTAGTCAACCATTGCGTCAAACTGTCGAGGTAAGATTGAAGAGTTTCGTGCACGACATGTGTATGCTTGTGTTGTGCAATCAGGGCTGTGTCGTCGGCGTACAGGCCTAAGGTGACACCGGGGAAACGTGGAAGGTCATTAATGTACAGGTTGAACAATTTGGGGCCGACAAGGGAACCTTGAGGGACCCCACTGAGTATATTCCTGGGGGAGGAGAGAAAGGGGGAAACTCTTACCGCGAAGCTACGCCCTGTTAGGTAAGAGTGAAGAATTTTAATGAGATGAGCAGGAAAATGTAGAGCGATTAGTTTAAAGAGGAGCCCGGATATCCAGCCTTATCAAAGGCTTTTTGGATATCCAGGTAGACAATAGTGGTGTTGAGATGCTTGGCGCGAGCCTCATGTATGAGTTCCACAACCCTAAGCAGTTGATGCATGGGTAGAGTGTCTACTCCTGAACCCATATTGCTCAGGAATAATGACGTTGTTAAGGCTGTAGAACTCATCCAGGTGCTGCACCAAGACATACTCGAAGATTTTAGAAATGCAGGAAAGGAGAGAAATAGGTCTATAATTAGAAGGTTCAGAATGGTTGAGGCCGGGCTTGGAGAGGGGGGCTACAATTGCCACCTTCCAAGCCCGCGGAAAGTAATTTAATTTAATGAGCTGATTAAAGAGATAGACAAGATACTGAAGATAGAAATTAGAGAGGTTTTTGAGCATGTTAGTAGAGATCTGGTCTCTCCCAGGTGCTTTGTTACTCTTAAGTTTTAGAATATAGGGGGCGATGTCAGGAAGTTCAAGTTTCCTGAGCGTGTTAGGAGAAGGTGTGGTGATAAATTGTTCAACCGTGGGCTCCACCAATGCAACCGTCCGGGGATCGATTACATTGTGGTGAGGTTCAAACTAACTTCTAAGACTGCCTGCAAGCAGTTCAGCCTTCTGTGCATTTGAAATTGCCCTGCAGTTTGGGCCATTAAGGGCCGGTATGTAAGTTTTCTGCCTACGAATACGTGAGGTTGCCCTCCAAATGGTGTTGTCCTGAGTCGTTAGGGACTCAACATAGGTGTTCCATCGTGCACTAGAAAAGGCCTTAATCCGTGAGCGAACTTGCGTCCGGAGGAAGTTCAGCTCACGTTTAAGGTCAGGATCTCTACTGGCCTGCCACTCCTTGCGTGTGCGATTTCTTTCTCTGATCAAATCTTGTATACCCGGGGGAAGCTTGTAGTGACTGACCTTGGCTGTCCTGGGCCTCGAGGATGCAGAGTAAGTTTCTCGAAGCATATTTTCGAGATTTTCTATCTCCGCATCCGCGAGGTCCGTGTTCCAGTCCGAAGTATCAGGGAGAGGGAGCTGATTACGACGAAGAAGATTTTTAAACTTTAACCAGTCGGTCTTAAGTTTGGCGGGGACGTTAAGAGAAAAGTGATTAAATTCTAGGGTATATAAGATGGGGAGATGATCAGAGGGGAGCTCGTTAACAGCTTCCATGTGATACGTATAGGGGATGTTGCTGGTGATAGCAAAGTCTATAACATTATCTAAGTGGGTGGGGTCACCTGGAGCTATGACATCAAAGTTGTTCTCATCGGTCCAGCGTTTTACGCCTTGGCCGCGAGGATTCGATGATGGACAGCCCCAGGCTTGGTGTTTAGCGTTTAGGTCACCAGCAACTATCACATGGGGGGAAATTTTGAAGAGGGTGGAAAGGTCCTTAATACTCAAGCCAGTATTAGTGCAAGTGGGTGGCAGGTACACAGATGCAATGGTGATAACTGGATTGGCAGGCAGGTTCACTTCGACCACGGTGACCTCTCCGGTTCGGAGAGGGGGGGAGGGGATACGGCTGTGTGGCAGATTGGATCGCACGTAGATAGCAGTGCCACCGCTAGAACGATTGCTAGTACGAGGCCTGTCGTCATTGTAAAGATCGTAGTTAGCAATCTTGCAGAGAATCCCTGGGCTGCAGTGGGTCTTCAGTACGTGCTTTACCCCGGATGCTTCGTTATATTTATTTGATTTGGATCTTGTTTTCAAATTTTTTGACTTTGATTTTCTTGTATTTTTAAATTGTAATATCTAGTTTTTATTTACTATGGTTTATTGTGTAGTGCCCTTTTGTACATCAAATATCATGAAAGACTGCATAAGTCTTTTTGAATTTCCCTCGGACGTCAATTGTCGGGAGGAATGGAACTTTTCAGAGATAGTTTGTATACGTGTATAATTTCGGCACAAATTAAACTTTATTATGAGTAATGGATCCGAAAAGAACCATCACTGCTAGTTGACACAATCGAACATGGCAAATATTGGCTGTGGTTTATATACTTTGTATATATACATATAGTAAGATCTAAAGAAGAAATGTATGTATGTATGTATGTATGTATGATCCAACATCACGGGAGAACGGCTAACCCGAATTGGATGAAATTGGGTGGGTAGTTTTGAAATAGCCCCACTTAAAATTGAGTCCATTTTTCGAGTTTCTACGACCAGTGGTTCTCGAGATATTAGTGAAAAACGACACTCTCGTTTGTCTCATCATCATGGGAGAACGGCTGAACCGAATTTAATGAAATTGGGTGGATGGCTTTGAAATAGCCCTCCCTAAATTTAGTTCAAGTTTCTAAAACCAGGGGTTGTCAAGATATTGATGGAAAACAAAACTTTTTCCTACGAGTTCTACTCTCTAACTCCATGATTCCCAACGAAAAAGGTTGGAAAGCGTTGGTTTTAACGTGAAAGTCAATTAAATCTCGAGAGTTTTGTGGGAGTTTATTGAACGTATTAGTCACTTTTGAAAATCACAGGTTTGAAATATGAATTTAAATGGAAACTATCACCATGGTTTATTTCTCACAGGCTTACTCAACAACGAAAAATATTAAGAAATCACAAGATCAATCATGCATAAAGCATTGATTATGAAACACTTTCCAACTTTAATTTTATTTACCACTGCACATCTCTAAAATGCGATACATTCAGTGGTAATATATCACAATACTGCAATAATTAATTATATTTGAAAATTTAAAACTTCATCGAAAAAAAACGAACTTGATTCAAATGACGTCATCGAAACTGAGTAGTTAGAACATGGGAGTTCTGCAACAGTGGAGGTATGGCGGCCATCTTGAATTCCGTGATCCTGGACGGGGGTGTAAAAGGGGGGGAAATGAAAAAAGGCGGGGGTCAAAATTTTTTAGAAACTTTTTTTCGGGTGGCAACGATTTCGTAGTCTTGTACGAGGGGTTTAGGGGGAAATAAATTTTTTGGAATGAGATTTTTTCTAAGTTGGGAAGAAATTTTTTTCGAGGTGGCAACACCAACGGTGGAGGTATGGAGCCGCCAGCGCCCCTAGCGGTGGAAAGGGGAACTACGGAGATTAAACTTGGGACTTTTTCTAAGTATGGGAGAAACTTTTTGGGGGTTGGCAACGGCTGAGGTTCTGCACGGAAAGAGGTATGGAACCATCAGCGCCCCCTAGTGGCAGAAAGGAGAATTAAAATCGTAACTTGGGATTTTTACCGATAGTTGGGAATTTTTTTTTCTTTTTCATAAATGAATTAAAGGGTGGTAATTAGAATGAATTAAATAAAGTGATTAAGTATATCAAGGCCATTGTTATTACATGCCAAGGACATACCAAAGGTATACCAAGGGTGTACCAAGGTACATCGTTCTTACAATACCCCTCCGCTATATCGCGGTTACGAAGTGAACTGCGAGAATCCCGCATGATGGAGGGAAATAACATAGATTTTTAAACGTGTGTCATTTTTAACGTTTTTTCACAAAAAGTTTCAAAAACGCTAAAAAACAAAAATGTACGTTTTTTAAATAAATTGTGGTTTTGAGATTATTTGAATTCTCTATGGGAAATAACATGGGCTCTCACACTTTTGTGAATTTTTTAGAAAAACAATGTATTTTTGCAAAAGTGTTACCAAAAAGGCGTTTTTTGAAAAATGTGACATTTTGCGATTTTTTTCAAAATGTGTGATTTCTCTATGGGAATTAACATTGGTTTTCGCACTTTTGCATTTTTTAAAAAAATGTGCGTTTTTGCAAAAGTGTTACCAAAAATGCCTTTTTTGAAAAATGTGACATTTTGGGATTTTTATTAAAAACACACTTTTTACTTGTCAGAAGAATTGTGTGTCTGTCTGTGTATGTAATTATACCTTAAAAAAGCTATATCCCAGTGGATACTAATATTTTCGCTGTTTTTTCAAACTTAGAAAAACTTTATTTCGGTTGCACTTATTCTAAGTGCAATTAAAACAAAGTTTTAACTAAATGTGTAAAACAATAAAAATATTAGTATCCACTGGGATACTAAAGATACATAGCTTTTTTAAGGTATAATTACATACACACACACGGTAAAAATAGACAGACCATTCATAATCACAAAGGGATTTTCTTTAATTATTTAACTAAAATATATTATTTTTTAACATGTGATTCTATTTTATACCATGGTTTAACGGTAACCATGGTATGACCTTGATATCACCTTGTCGCGAAGGTGGTGTCGGTGGTATTCAATCATCGATTTTATCATTATAATTGTGGATTTCATGTTGGTAGATCGCATTTAAACTACTACGAATATGTCGGTTTTAGTTGGTAATGCTGGAGATGTTAGATCTGTCATTATTCAGCGACCTATACTTAATGCAGCATTTTTTAACCGGATTAAACATGTAAGGACTTGCTTTAATATGATTTTTATTCTCTCATTTTATTAAACTTAGTATTTTTATAGTATGTTACAGCTTCATTATTTTATTTAGTTAAGATTTTTATCAATTTAGTGTAGTTTGTTGGGGTTTTAGTATCTAGATATATTCTTTAGCTTGGTAACTTTATTATTTTAGCTGATTTCTGATGGAATTAGTATAATGGATTCACGATTACTTCATATAAATCTGGGGGTATGTATTACATTGCTACATAGAATAATGTGCTTATACTAGCGTAGAACATTTTTTATCTTGTATAGACATGTCTTGTCTATTTTATAAGGTCGGTGATCTGTATTATCCACACAACTTCACTACATATTTTTCGCCCCTTTAAAGGTTATTTACTTAGAAATGTTAAGGATCCCTCTTTAAAATATTTGTAGTATCCCCATTTCGTCGTTATCTGGCGATGATAAATTCACCTCATACCGCCTTATTAGGTCTTTCTGACTCTTTAAATGTTCTTAAACATCTCATTTACCCAAAAAATTCAGCGTCCTATCCTTAAAAATTTTCTTAAATCAGCATTTAGCTATTATGTGTCGGCGATGCGTATCACGCATGCCGCCTGAATCTTCGTATTCATCCGCTTTAAGTGTTGATATATTGCCCTTAGTTAGAGAAAATTTAGGGTGTTATTCTAAAAAGCTCTCTTAGCTTTTCCCTATTTCATAACTATGTATTGGTTATGTGTATCGCATATGTCGTCATAGTAGGCATTTACGCTACTTTAAAAGTTTTTAAACATAACATTTACCTAAAAATCTAAAGTCCCATCCCTAAAATATTACTCTAATTCCTATTTTCCCTCGATAGGTATTGGTGATGGTGCTATTCTACTCCCACTTAAAGTGTAATTTCTAACCATTCAGGGGTTTCTAAACATCCTCATTTATGTGAAGAAACCCAAAATTCCATCCTTAAAAACATGTTTAGTTCTACTTTTGTTACTATATGCGGATGATGTGCATCGCACATGCTGTCTGAATCTGCGTATTCATACGCTTTGAGTGTTTATATGTTGCACCTAGTTACAAAAGAATTTAAAGTTTAATCTTTAAAATATTATGCTAATTCCTCATTTTAGCACTAGGTGTTAGTAATGATAACACTCTATGCTCTTCAGTATGTGTTTTTATTCCTTAAAAGTTAGTAGAAATCCCTATTTAGCTAAAAAATTCTAAAAATTTGTTATATGCCCTTTAGTATGTCTCTATATTCCTTTAAAAATTAGTGGAAATCCCTATTTAGCTAGCAAATTCCCAAAGTCCCTTCTAAAAATTTGTTGTACACCCTTTAGTATACCTTTCTATCCCTTTAAAAATTAGTAGAAATCCCTATTTAACTAAAAAATCCAAAGTTACGTACTTATAAATTATTCTTAGTTCGCCATTTTACTGTTATATCGGGTATGTGTATTATACCTAGCTCATTAAAAGTCTCTGAACAAGTACATTTACTTCGAAATTTGAAGTTCAGTCTTTAAACAATATTTAAGTTTTCCTTTCGCTGTTATGTATCGGCGTTGTATTCATTCTAAGTCATCTCGCTGGGCGTTTGCATTTCTTTAAAAGCTAGTATAAATTGCCATTTATGTGAAACTTCTAAAGTCTTTACTTTAAAAATTTATCTTAGTTAATAATTTCAGCGCTAGGTGTCTTGGGTAAGTACACCCCCATTCCGCCTCATTAGATGTTTTCATCCTCTTTAAATGTTTCTTGATGTCTCATTTAGTTTCAAAATCTAAAGTCCTATCTTTAAAAAATTTTCTAATATCCCCTTCCTAATGTTATATGCTGCTTATGTGCATTATACATACCCCCTCGGTAAGCGCTAGCACACTCTAAGATTTAATAGATTCTCCACTTAATTGAAAAAAGTTAAAGTCACATCTTTAAAAACTGCTCTGGCATCACTTTTCCATCACTGTGATCGGGGTATGTGTATCGCACATAGCCCATTAAAAATTTCCAAACACCTACATTTACTTAAAAATTTGAAGTTCGGTCTCTAAACAATACTAAAGTTTTCCTTTCGCTGTCCTATATTAGTTGTGTGTGTTATGGATGCTACCTTATCATATGTTTATATCTCTTTAAATGCCTCTAAATACCCCATTTACTTAAAAATTCCACGTCTTCTCCTAAAAATACTATCTTAGATCTGAATTCCACCGGTGGGTGTTGGTTATATGCATTATATATACATAACCCCTTTCACTATTCATTTCTCCCTTTGCAGTAGTTAGTAGAAATCATGTTTAATTATAAATTCAAGTTCTAACTCTAAAAAATCTTTGTTAGTTTCCTATTTCATGGCTATGTATCAGCTATAAGTATCATATATGCCGCCTCAGTAGGTGTTTCCAACCCTTTAAAAGCTACAAAGCATTGTATTTGGTTAGCATATTTAAATTTTGTATCGTAGAAATGTTCGTCTAAATCGACACTTTGTAACTAGCTGCTGATGATGGGATCGTCTTATATTCACTCTGCAGGTGATATCATCTTATAAAATGTTGGCATATATTACATTTAGCTAAAAACTTCAAAGTCCTATACTTGAAAATTTAGCCTAGTTCCTCATTTTATTATCATGTAACGATCATTCACACGTTAAATAACCTCAAATACCTTATTTGTCGAAAAAAATTTCAAAGTCTCGTCTTTAAAAACTATCTCACCATTTATTTCCGCCGATTTGTGTTGAGCGCGTGTATCATATGTATCACCATATTAGGCGTTTCTCCCTCCCTCAGAAAGCTATATGTGAAAGCCCCAGGCCGTCCGGCTCGTCCAGAGGACTTAGAGCAACTATTTGGACGACCGGGAAGAGAAAGCTATATGTGTTAAATCTCACTTAAAACTGGTATGCACACAAAAAATATATGTTATTCGTCGTAAAGAAATTAGCGTGTATGCTGCTATTTCAAACGTTAAAAATCACAGGATAACCATTTTCGGCTATATATCTCCTGAATACAGACTCGCTCGTATTTCGGGTTAAGCAATTTCTTATTTAGTAATATAACACGTGTCAACGTCCACTAAGTATTCTCCTAGTGCCGAGAATGTGTTAAATATCTCCCCTCCATCCGCACAAAAGGGTTGGGCGGGGCACTCATAGCTATATCATTTTTTACGAGACTTAAGCTTGGAGGGTTCTGGCATGTACTTTTATTTTTAAAAATGGTGGGATTTAGAGAAATAAGACACACACTATGCGTATAAACTGATATACACTAACCCTTTTTTTATAATTCTTATTTTTAAAATAGGCATATTCTCTGGGGTTTTTCTAGGTTTTCAGACTAAAATGGATGCGGGATTCATAACATTACTCACTTAAATGTTTCGCGGATCGCTGATAAACGGTCTATGCGGGTTCCCTCATTGGGTATATACACCTCCTCGAATAGAGTCATTCATCGAATATAGTCGATCACGCGATTCTGCTACTTTAAAACATCAATTCACGCGATTCTACTACTTTAAAACATCAATTCACGCGATTCTGCTACTTTGAAAACATGTTTTTCTTAGTTTTTACAAGTAAAAAGTGTGTTTTTGAAAAAAATCGCAAAATGTCACATTTTCAAAAAACGCATTTTTGGAAACACTTTTGCAAAAACGCACATTTTCTTTTAAAAAATGCAAAAGTGCGAAAACTTATGTTAATGCCCATAAAGAAATCAGACATTTTGAAAAAAATCGCAAAATGTCACATTTTTCAAAAAACGCCTTTTTGGTAACACTTTTACAAAGACGCACATTTTTTTTCTAAAAAATTCACAAAAGTGTGAAAACCCATGTTATTTCCCATAGAGAAATCAAACAATCTCAAAACTACAACTTGTTAAAAAAAAACGCACATTTTTGTTGTTTTTTAACGTTTCTGAAACCTTTTGTGAAAAAACGCTAAAAATGACACACGTTTAAAAATCTATATTATTTCCCTTCATCATACAAGATTCTCACGTATATCTTCGTAACCGCGATATAGTGGAGGGGTATTGTAAGAACGATGATCTTGGTACACATTGGCATGCCTTTAACATACCCTTGGCATGTCTTTGACATGCTCCTGGCATACGGATATTCAATACTTAATCACTTAATTAACATCCTTTACTTAATCATTTAATTAACATCCTTTAATTAACTTGCGAGATTCATAACACTAATTTAATTAACATCCTTTAATTAACTTGCAAGATTCATAACACATAAGTGTTTTGGACATAAGCACACTTCCACGATTATTTAAAATATTTATTTTTAAAATTCTTGAAATTGAAGACCGAAATGATTGGGGAAACATACCCCTCCAATAGACCCAATTCCCAAGATTCCCGAAATTCTGCTATTTTAAAAACGTGTTTTTCTTAGTTTTTACAAGTAAAAAGTGTGTTTTTAAAAAAAATCGTAAAATGTCACATTTTTCAAAAACCGCATTTTTGATAACACTTTTGCAAAAACGCACATTTTTAAAAAAAAATGCAAAAGTGCGAAAACCTATGTTAATTCCCATAGAGAAATCACACATTTTGAAAAAAATCGCAAAATGTCACATTTTTCAAAAAACGTCTTTTTGGTAACACTTTTGCAAAAACACGCATTTTTTTTCTAAAAAATTCACAAAAGTGTGAAAACCCATGTTATTTCCCATAGAGAATTCAAACAATCTCAAAACCACAATTTATTTAAAAAACGTACATTTTTGTTGTTTTTTAGCGTTTTTGAAACTTTTTGTGAAAAAACGCTAAAAATGACACACGTTTAAAAATCTATGTTATTTCCCTCCATCATGCGGGATTCTCGCAGTTCACTTCGTAACCCGATATAGCGGAGGGGTATTGTAAGAACGATGTACCTTGGTACACCCTTGGTATACCTTTGGCATACCCTTGGTATGTCCTTGGCATGTAATAACAATGGCCTTGATATACTTAATCATTTTATTTAATTCATTCTAATTAACACCCTTTAATTCATTTATAAAAAAGAAAAAAATTCCCAACTATCGGTAAAAATCCCAAGTTACGATTTTAATTCTCCTTTCTGCCGCTAGGGGGCACTGATGGTTCTATACCTCCTTTCGTGCAGAACCTCAGCCGTTGCCAACCCTTAAAAAGTTTCTCCCATACTTAAAAATCCCAAGTTTAATCCCCATAGTTCCACTTTCTACCGCTGGGGGCGTTGGTGGCTCCATACCTCCTTCCTAGGTGTTACCACCCCCCAAAAAGTTTGTCCCCCACAGGTGTTGCTATAGGAACCCAAACAAAAAAAAATCTCAAGTTTAATCTCCATAGTTCCCCTTTCCACCACTAGGGGGGGCGCTGGCGGCTCCATACCTCCACCGTTGGTGTTGCCTCCTCGAAAAAAGTTTCTTGCCTACTTAGAAAAAATCTCATTCCAAAAAATTTATTTCCCCCTAAACCTCTCGTACAAGACTACGAAATCGTTGCCACTCGAAAAAAGTTTCTAAAAAATTTTGACCCCCGCCTTTTTTCATTTCCCCCCTTTTTACACCCCCGTCTAGGATCACGGAATTCAAAATGGCCGTCATACCTCATACCTCACTATACCTCCACTGTTGCAGAACGCCCATGTTCCAACTACTCGCCTGGCTCTCTGTGTAAAAGCCGTAAATACATTTTTACAGTAGTAAATACATTCATACATTTCTATTTCATTCATCACAGTACTACAATAATTTAGTCTACTTAAAAACTTAAAACCATGGAAGCCAAAGTGGTTTAACTCTATTCATAAAACTTCATCGAAGAAGTCTGCAATTAAATCGTCTGTTTCTCTATGTAAAATAAATGAATGTTTCATTTATACAATCTATATTGCAGACTCCTGAGCAAAATAATTTTGCGTTAAAGAAATTCAGCAATTCTTATACAACTCATCTTACAGCTTAATCAGTTTACATTCTCCATAAGAAAATTAGGTTTTGTTGTAGAAATAATCAAACTTTGATGATCATTTAGACTCAAGTATATTGTAATTGTGTTGTTACAGAATATAGACGCACAGAAATTAAAAAAAAATAAAGCGGTTTTAGGACGAATACAACACTAAATTTAAATTAAAAAGAACTTTAAAAACCACAAGTTTGACACAATATGGATGGTAATGATCATTTAAACTCAAATATATTGTAATTGTGCTGTTTCAGAATACAGATGCACAGAAATTAAGCAAAAATAAAACGGTTTTTGGACGGATACGACACTAAAAATAAATTAAAAATAATTTTTAAAATCACGATTTCGACACAAGATGAATGCCCTATTTTATTTTGAAGTGGGTCACGTGATCTCTTCATATAATGGTCACGTGATCTCTCCATATAAAGGGTTTAATTATTATTTTAATTGGTATTTAACAAAATTACTGAATATATTTTGCTGAACATTTTTTTATATATTTTATGGAATAATTCGAATATTTCCTAAAACTTTCGAAGCAATTTGTGAATTTTAAATTCGCTTAAAAATGTTTGAAAAATTGAGTCCCATAGGGTTCAATGTATTTCATTTTTTCAACCCGGGTTCCATCCAAAACTAATTGGGTGATATTATTCATTTATGTTCCCATAGGTCCCACAGACCGTCTGAACAACATGCTGAAATTTCATTTTGATAAAGTCATTTTTACGGCCATTATCGTGCTAACGGACAGACAGACAGAATGAACCAAGTCATAAACACTTTTCAACTATGTTGTAAAGTGTTAAAAACGGTTATTTAATGATCAGCATTTTATGAGGAAGATTCTTTCTTATGCAGCTATGACTTATATAATACAATGACTTTTTTTCTTACATAATGCAATGAATTGACATCTTTCACAGTGAAAAAACAATGTATAAGATCTACGGCCCTAAATGTTCCGGTGTCATTTTTATCCCATTTTTGCATGGTAAACCCCGAGCAGCGCCGGGTAATTGCTGCCAGTACAACTATGAATTTAAAATTTTCATTAAAGATTTCATATTGATATCTATAAAGATTTTTTTTTTTTTTTATGTTTGTTTCCATCTTATGCAAATTGAAATGAGATTTAATTTTACAATAACCCTGAGCGAAGCTGGAATTTCTATTTATCAATGAATAAATATCCAAATATCCAATTCACATAGTCTACGGTCTTTCAAATCTTCGTCTTGTTCTAGCTGTTAGCGCTAGATGGCGATACATAGCATATTTTGCAGGTGTATCGTGGTTTCCACTTTTTAACAATAGAAAAGACGGAAATGAACGGGCATTTTTGATAAAGGTAGTTATGCACAAAAATTTCTCCTTATCCAAGGGTTCATTTGAAAAAGCTATTTCAGATTTGGATTCAGCAGGGTCTACATGAGTTTTTTCAGCCCTCATGTCCTGACGACATGCTGACACTGAGCTTTTAGAGAGGTGACCCAGAAACGTCTATTAAAACCTAAAAAATATCTTCATCCTCCCTTTTAATAATCGTGCCGGGCATCCGCGTCATTTTGGCATAACTCTCAAACCGAGTCCGTGGATAACGCAATGCAAAACCACGTAGACAGGAACAATAACACCACGGCTATCTGATGGCAACAGTAAAACGGCCAACAATTCAATAAAGGCCCAACTAACTCACAAGAGAGCAGAAACGTGTATATTTCGCAACAATTCAATTTCAGTCATATTATGTCCAAATGAACGGTGGCTCCTTTATACAGGGCGATTCAAAAAAAAAAGGGGGGGGGGGGGGCAAACTTTACACACCAAAACAAGCATTTTTCGTCCTAATTTACCGGGTCGAAAATGAAACGTGAAGGGGTTACAAGGCGATGACTCGTTGGGAAAAGGCCTCTTCACAAACTTAAAAGTGTCTTTCTGGTTGAAGAAGAAAACCATGTATGCAAATTTCATTTGGGGAAAAAGATTATGCAATTCCTTACTTCTCGCTCCCATTTTGGGCGAAAGGTAAGGAACTATCTGGACGTCACTTTTCCGGGCCGATTGGATTGGGCGAGGTAGTCCGGTAGCTTGCCCTCCCCCCCCCCCCTCCCTCCCCACGATCGCCCGATCTGTCGTGTCTTGACTTCTTTTTGTGGGGATATCTCAAGAGTCTCGTCTATGGCACTCCCCTTGAATCTGAAGAGGAACTCGTTGCCAGAATTTCGACCGCTGCTACCGAAGTGCGCGACATGCCTGGTGTGTTCGAGAGAGTTCGCCAATCTCTCCATCGCCGCTGCGAGACGTGCATTCAGGGAGGCGGTCGCTCTTTTGAGCCATTATTGTAATTATTATTTATTAAATGTCGTTTTATAACTTCTAGGTCATTCTTGTGTTTTCGCCCTCACCTCATCGGTTTCCCCATTAAGCGCCCACTGGCGCCTTCACGTTTCATTTCCGAGCCGGTAAACTCTGACTCAAAATGCTCGGTTTGGTGTGTACTACCACCTCGTAAAGTTTGTCCGAATCACCCTCTATCCACTCCATAGACATTTCGAGAAAGATGCGCAGCTCATGGATCCATAAAGTCACAGTGCCTTCGAAAAGTCACTAAGGTAATCCTTCCCATAACAGCGAAGGCCGCCTGTAAAAGTGTTTTCTCCTTACTCCCGTACATATCCGTAACACTGCACGTCCCCGGAAGTATCGACCTACTGTGGTCCGTGATATGAAACTAATCGGTCGATAGACACAATTTTGTGACGCTTTTGTATTTGATGATGGACAGCCTCTTTGTTATGGCATGCGGTCCTTCTCGGCTGGTTCTTGGAATGGGCAGCCACGCTTTGTCGCCTTCCTGGAGTCGTCCTTCGTGGAGCACGGGCACGTCACACGGACCACGCTTCCGAAGCAAAACACTCGTTGGCTTGACAGTATGGAAAGTTTCATTACTTCTGTATTAAAACCGGTTACTTTAGAAACTGACAATCGTTTAACCTCCCATTTAGTAGGATGTATATATCTAAATGGATCTCCTTGTATGGACATTTTAGTGAACCGGAAAATAAAATATTCACTTTCATTAAAATATGTACACGAGTCTTTTTAAAGAAAAATCGTTACGCACCTTTCCCTTCTCGCTCGCGCAGGAGTGGCTGGTCAATCTTTAGAGCGCTAATGAGTGAGTGACTCCGGTAAAAAGGATTCGTAGTGTACATTCACTTAAAGTGCACTTTAGCAAATGAAATATTTAAATGTTGTTATTTAAGTATTCTAAATAACTTATTTTCATCACAAAGGTACATTTCGACGTTGAATGGCTTCAGTTTCAATTCGGATGGGCCGTTTGCAGTCTCAAGGCGGGGATCAGAGAAGTGCCCAGAAGAGGATAAAATCCTCCCTTTAAACTCGAGCGAAGAGATAAAAGAATATGGAAAAGTAGTTTTATGAAAAGGATAGAATTTAAATCGAAGTTGTGCGACGGCCGAAGTCGAGCCTGTCCCCAAGTCTCCAGAATGGAAAAACTGGGGCCCCAGTGAGCTACCAGCAGAAGAAGAGAGAGCTAAGAAGGTATAGGAGTAGGGCGGTGCACCGTACGTCAGAATTGGACGTATACAGGACTTGTATAGCAATAACTTATTTTGGGTTAACAGGCGGCTGTTTCCAGTCAAGAGGGGGCGCAGCTGGGCCTGTGAAGAATTCACTTTCTTACTAATTTCAGAAATGTGAACTTTCCACGTCAAGTTTGAATCTAAGTACACGCCAAGGTACTTGTAACTAGATTGCCAGGGAATGGGTTCATTGTTTAAAATTAAGTTAGTGGAAGGGGTATGGCGGGGGGAGGGAAAGGTGACATTAACTTTAATTCTCCATTTAGTTAGCCATTGCGTCAGGACGTGAAGGTAATTTTGAAAGGTTTCGTGCACGACTTGTGTCTGTTTATGTTGTGCAGTCAAGGTCGTGTCTTCGGCGTACAAGCCTAAGGGGACACCGGGGAAACGTGGGAGATCATTAATGTAAAGGTTGAACAACTTGGGTCCGACAAGAGAACCTTGCGGGACCCCGCTAAGAATATCCCTGGGAGAGGAAAGAACATTAGAGACTCGCACCTCGAAGTTACGCCCCGTAAAGTACCCGTGAAGAATATTAATAAGTTGAGTAGGAAAGGAACGCTTAATAAGCTTGAAGAGTAAACCATTTATCTACACCTTATCAAACGCTTTCTGAATATCAAGAAAGACCATAGAAGTGGACTGTCTCCTGTTGCGTGCCTCATGGATCAGTTCTACAACCAGAAGCAACTGGTGCTGAGTTGAATGTTTTTTCCTGAACCCAAATTGTTCCGGTATCAGAATGTTGTTCAGGCTGCAGAACTCGTCCAGACTCTGCACCAGAACAGACTCAAAGAGCCTGGTAATGCAGGAGAGTAAAGAAATAGGAAGGAAATTAGAAGGAATAGAGTGGTCAAGTCCTTGTTTGGGGATGGTTACCACAGTAGCCACCTTCCAAGCCCGGTGGAAATAATTAAAAAGAAGCGAAGCATTAAAAAGGTTAAAGAGATGATCAATGAGAAGAAAAGGAAGGTTTTTGAGCATGTTAGAGTGAATAAGATCTTTCCCAGGCAATTTATTCTTTTTCATTTTTTGAATATAGGAAAGGATGTCATCATGAGTCACAGCTCTAAGTATCGTGAGACGGCGTAGAGATAAATTGTTCAACCTTGGAATCCACAATCGTAACCGTCCTAGGATCGATTACATCGTTGTGTGGTGCAAACTGACTTCTAAAACTGCTGCGGGCAGCTCAGCCTTTTGAATGTTAGAAATGGTTTTGAAATTCGGACCGTTAAGGGTCGGAATGATAGTTTTGTGCCTACGGAAGCGTGAGGCAGCCCTCCAAATACTGTTGTCTTCAGTCGTTAAGGGCTCGCCACGAGTGTTCCATCGTACACAGGAATATGCCTTAATGCGTCATCTCACTTGAGACCGTGAGAAATTAAGTTCATGGTCTGGCCTGCCACTCCTTTCGGAGACGGTTCCTGTTTTGGATCAGTTGGAAGCTTGTGACAATCCGTTTTCGATTCCCTGGGCCTAGAGGATGAGGTATGGGCATCTCTCAGCATAGCCTCGAAATTGTCCACCTCCTCATCCAATTGGTCCGTGGAATTCACAACCGGGGAGATCTTTTCAAAGAGAATATTCTTAAATTGATTTCATTCAGTTCTGAGTTTAGCAGTGGAATTTAAACAGAATTTATTTAATTTCAGAGTGTAGAGGATCAGAGGGGAGCTTATTAACAACTTCCCTGTGATACGTAAAGGGAATGCTGCTGGTGATGGCAAAATCAATGATATTATTTAAATGGGTGGGTTTACTTGGAGCTACAACCTCGAAATTGTTCTCGTCGGCCAACTTACAATTTGTATCTCTTTAATGACTCTCGGTAATTTTAAAATTGAAAAATTTAGTGTTTTTCATAAATTTAGTGTCTCTATATTTTAACTCAGCCGCTTCGACCTTTCCGAAGGTGTAAGCTAACTGTTTGGACGAACGGGAGAGCCACTCACCTTAGATCGGAACCCAGTGGCAGTGACCCTGCCGCCCATCTCTCGAAAGAACTTTCGGACCCACAGATTTGATGTGCCGGTACTCCGCGTAGGCACGAAGATAGTTTGGGCATCGAACTCGTGTCCTCCGAATGAAATCTCCCTGTCTTAACCACTGAGTACCTTACTCAAATATATGTATTGCATTTTAATTTTCACTTATTTTATTCACCTCGAAGCGCCCGTTATTTTTAAACAGGTTGTTTTATGAGTGCAAAGTTTTGTGGCTCCATAATTACTTTCTGTGTTAAACGATCAGGTTTTGCCTGGTATGCATTCTGAATGAGGCGAGCATTTAAAATTTATTTTTCACTAGCAGCATACCCGGTCTTCGGAGTATATAATATAAAGAAACTTAAAATTCACAATCATGTGCAAATTCCTATAGTATACTAAATGACATTGTTAATCAAAATATTCTGTTAAAATATTTAATACAATGCTCCTAAAAAGAAGTTTAATCTCTGTTTTCACTATACAAAATTATCTTCAAGGGCCAAATCTGAAGAATAAAACAATCCTGACCAATTTTGTAAGCAATATATGTAAAATGAAAGCATTAAAATTGTATGGGACCCGTACTAGTTATATACGCGAATATTAGACGATATAACCTGTATTAGTGCATTACATGTATGAATTGAAAATATCAATAAACTCGTAATGGACTCCAATACATGCCAGAATGAAAGTACCAAAATTATATGGGAATATATATATATATCCCCGTACTACTTATATTGTCGCAGATTAGAAAATATGCCAGTGTGTTAGTAGAAGATTACCCGTATTACAATATGAGTCTCAAAAATCTTTGCCAAAATAAAACAGATGACGCAATAAATTGAAAATATCAATAATCCCTAATCTTTATACCAGAAGGTTGTAATGGATTCCAATATATGCCAATATATATCAAAATATTTGCCAATATATATCAAAATATATGCCAATATACCTGTACTACTTGTATTCTCGTGGATTAGAAGATATACCTGTGCATTTGCAGAAGATTACTCGTACAACGCCTACAATATATGAGTTTAAACAATTTTTGTCATAATAAAACAATGGCATAATAACTTGAAAATATCAATAAGACCTGAATCAATAATCCCCGAAAATATCAATAATAATAATGTTTAAACCTGAAGACCGTAATTGATATTATCCATGCAATTGATATTATTAATGCAATGTCAATGAAATTTTATTTATATACATATATTTATTATTCAAATCGGAAAAGATTGAATAAAAATCGTATGCCGCATAACACATTGGATTTACATCCATTGCTAAACGACATGATATCATTTGCTTCAAATAAATGGATGGAAATCATATCGTCTGAATAATGCCAAATTTATGGCCAAGTGGGACTGTAGAACTGATAGTCCCATTTTGCGACACATTGACGAAACATCATCGCAATATTATCCTCTAACAAAACACAATTAATTTCATTTATTAAGCGCAATTTTATCAATTTCATGATATTTTTATGGATTTACAAACATTTTTATCAATTTGGTGATATTTTAAAAATTCGCTAAATGTGTTACTAAGGATGGATGGACTGACCGACAAATGCTACCGAAAAATCATTTCAGTACTCTCTTCTAAAAATCAAATTTAATTTCATTGATTTGCTTCGTTTTTATCAATTTGGCGACATTTCCGTAAATTTGGTGAAGTTTAAGAAAAATTGCCAAGTTAGCGATATTCCGCCGAATTGGTAGCTCTGAATTTGCGGATCTGAAGAATAAAACATCCTGATCCCGTTTGTATATACTAAAATTGTATTAGAAGATATACCCGTTCTACTCTTTTTCTGTTTCAACAATCAGATAAATGAATTTATTGGGCAAACACAATATATGAGTTTATTAGCTAAACACCATATAAAAGCTTAAAACTCTTTGCCAAAAAAAAATGAAAGTGATGTACGCAGTCCGCAATCTATATAAATAAAATTGAAAATCTGTCTGTCTGTCTGTTTGTCCCATCATCACGGGAGAATGGCTGAACCGAATTTGATGAAATTTTGTGGGTGGCCTATAAATAGCCCCACTTATAATTTAGTCTGTGTTTTGAGTTTCTACGAGCAGTGGTTCTCGAGATATTAGTAAAAAACGAAACTTTCATTTGTCTCCTCATCACGGGAAAACGGCTGAACCGAAGTTAATGAAATTTTGTGGATAGCCTTGAAATAGCCCCCTATAAATTTAGTCCAAGTTTCGAGTTTCTAAGACTAGGGGTTGTCGAGACATTATTGAAAAACGGAACTTTTTCCTAAGAGTTTTACTCTCCAACTCCGTGGTTTATCCAAACGGAAAGGATGAAAATCGTTTGTTTAAAACGTCAAAAGGAAATAAAACTTTATTTCCGAGTTTGGTGCAGGATTTTTGCATTAATTAGTCACTATCGGAAGACATGAATTGTTTAAAACATGAATCAAATGAAAAAATCTACCTCCATGGGTTATCTTTCACAAGCTTTTACTCAACCATGAAGAGTATAAAGAAATCGAAATGGCTATTTAATTTCGCATTTTATGAGGAAGATTCTATCTTATATCATGTTGCTCGGCAACGGAATGAAATTAAATGTGTTGTTAATATTTATTATTATTTTTTCTATTTGAATAATAAATAAATGGATGTAAAAATATATTTTATAAATGAACGGTTTGATTGTTCTTTTAATTATACAAATTGCGGACTGCGTACATCACTTTCATTTATTTTAGCAAAGAGGTTTCAAGCTCATATATTGTGTTTAGCTAATAAACTCATATATTGTGTTTACCCAATAAATTCATTTAGCCGATCGTTGAAAAAGAAAAAGAGTAGAACGGGTGTATCTTATACAATTTTAGTGTTTTCATTTAGTATATACAAACGGGATCAGGATATTTTATTCCTTAGATCTGCAAATTCAGAGCTACGAATTTGGCGGAATATCGCTAACTTGGTAACTTTTCTTAAACTTTACCAAATTAGCGGAAATGTCTTCAAATTGATAAAAATGACCCACATCAATGAAATTAAATTTGTTTTTTTAGAATAGAGTACTGAAATTATGTTTCGGTAGCATTTGTCGGTCAGTTCATCCATCCTACTTAGTAACACATTTAACGAATTTTTTTAATATCACCAAATTGATAAAAATATTTATAAATCCATAAAAATATTATGGAATTGACAAAATTGCGCTTAATAAATGAAATTAATTGTGTTTTGTTAGGGGATAGTATTGTGATGATGTTTCGGCAATTTGTCGCAAAATGGGACTATCAGTTCTATAGTCCCACTTTTATGTTATCGCTAAATTGACGAAAATGTCGCCAAACCTTCCATGGAGATAGCATTTTCAGACGATATGATTTCCATCAATTTATTTGAAGCAAATGATATCATGTCGCTTAGCAACGGATCAAATGTGTTATGTGCGATACGATTTTTATTAAATCTTTTCCGATTTGAATAATAAAGATATGTATATAAAATAAATTTCATTGACATTGCATTTTTGACTGGATAATATCAATTACGGTCTTCAGGTTTAAACATTAATATCATTGATATTTTCAAGTTATTATGCCATTGTTTATTTATGACGAAAATTGTTGAAACTCATATATAGTACGTTGTACGAGTAATCTTCTACAAATGCACGGATATATCTTCTAATCTACGAGAATATAAGTAGTACAGGTATATTGGCATATATTTTGATATATATTGGCATATATTGGAATCAATTACGACCTTCTCGTATAAAGATTACGGGGATTATTGATATTTTCAATTTATTACGTCATCTCTTTTATTTTGGCAAATATTTTTGAGACTCATATTGTAATACGGGTAATCTTCTACTAACACACTGGCATATTTTCTAATCTGCAACAATATAAGTAGTACGGGGTTGCATATATTGATTGAATTCTTTTTTTTTTTTTTTTTTTTTTTGTAAATTTGCTTACAAAAGGGGCCAGGATGTTTTATTCTTCAGATCTGCCCGTGAAGATAATTTTGCATAGTGAGGACAGATATTCTTAAACTTCTCTTTAGGAGCAATAAATTTAATATTTTAACAGAATTTGCACATGATGATTGCGAATTATAAGTTTCTTTATATTATATATTCCGTACGAAGAACGGGTATGCTGCTAGTTAATATAATAAAAAGAAAAATCAAACCGTTATTTTCTAAAATATATTTTTATATACATTTATTTATTATTCAAATCAAAAAAATAATAATTAAAATTAACAGACAGATTTAATTTAATCGCGTTTCTGAGCAACGTGATATAAAATAGAATCTTCCTCATAAACTGCGAAATTAAATAACCATTTTGATTTCCTTATACTTTTCAGTGTTGAGTAAAAGTTTGTGAAAAATAAACCATGGAGATAGATTTTCCATTTAAATTCATGTTTCAAACAATTCATGTTTTCAGAAAGTGACTCATTAGCGCAAAAAATCTCCCACCAAACTAGGAGATAAGTTTTAATTCACTTTCAAACGATTTTCAACCTTTTCGTTTGGATAACCACGGATTTAGAGACTAGAACTCCTAGGAAAATGTTTCGTTTTTCATTAATATCTCGACAACCCCTGATCTTAGAAACTCGAAATTTGGACTAAATTTATGGGGGGCTATTTCAAAGCTACCCACCCAATTTCATTAAATTCGGTTCAGCCTTTCTCCCGTGATGATGAGACCAACAAAAGTTTTGTTTTTTACTAATATCTCGAGAACCACTGGTCGTAGACTCGAAACATGGACTAAATTTTAAGTAGGGCTATTTCCTGGCTACCCACAAAATTTCATCCAATTCGGTTCAGCCGTTCTCCCATGATGATGGGACAGACAGACAGATTTTCAATTTTATTTATATAGATTTCAATTTTTACTTTTCTAAATATTGAAGCTATATCACGATGTACTTTATGTTTATAAAGCTTTCTGTAACCAGAGTTGGGCAGAAACGAAAATACATTTGGATTTTGTATTTTAAACTGAAAAAGTAAAGTATTTAGGTAATGTATCGAAAATACATTTTAAAAGTATTTTTTATTTTCAAAATACATTTCATCAGATGATGTTTAAACCGCAAGTGGACGATTTGCGAAAGAGAAAACATCTGTATTTTGTTCAGTCATTGAATTCGTATCTAAGCGTTCTTCTTCAATCTGCCGATAAGGACTCTAATTATTGGGATGAAAAATATAATTTCTGTTATAAATTTTACGCTCATATAACGGTGTTGTTTGGTACATGTCTGCTTTCTATGTTCTATGTATGGAAAGGGTAAGAACAATCTTTGTAAAAAAACAATACGAGTTCTGCTGTGCATTCGATTTTTATTTTAGTTTTTTAAGTATATTAAAAAGTAGCGATGCAATTAGTTATTACAAAGACTCTAATTATTGGGATGAAAAATATTATTTCTGTTATAAATTTTACGCTCATATAACGGTGTTGTTTGGTACATGTCTGCTTTCTATGTTCTATGTATGGAAAGGGTAAGAACAATCTTTGTAAAAAAACAATACGAGTTCTGCTTTGCATTCGATTTTTATTTTAGTTTTTTAAGTATATTAAAAAGTAGCGATGCAATTAGTTATTACAAAGACTCTAATTATTGGGATGAAAAATATTATTTCTGTTATAAATTTTACGCTCATATAACGGTGTTGTTTGGTACATGTCTGCTTTCTATGTTCTATGTATGGAAAGGGTAAGAACAATCTTTGTAAAAAAACAATACGAGTTCTGCTGTGCATTCGATTTTTATTTTAGTTTTTTAAGTATATTAAAAAGTAGCGATGCAATTAGTTATTACAAAGACTCTAATTATTGGGATGAAAAATATTATTTCTGTTATAAATTTTACGCTCATATAACGGTGTTGTTTGGTACATGTCTGCTTTCTATGTTCTATGTATGGAAAGGGTAAGAACAATCTTTGTAAAAAAACAATACGAGTTCTGCTGTGCATTCGATTTTTATTTTAGTTTTTTAAGTATATTAAAAAGTAGCGATGCAATTAGTTATTACAAAGACTCTAATTATTGGGATGAAAAATATTATTTCTGTTATAAATTTTACGCTCATATAACGGTGTTGTTTGGTACATGTCTGCTTTCTATGTTCTATGTATGGAAAGGGTAAGAACAATCTATGTAAAAAAACAATACGAGTTCTGCTGTGCATTCGATTTTTATTTTAGTTTTTTAAGTATATTAAAAAGTAGCGATGCAATTAGTTATTACAAAGACTCTAATTATTGGGATGAAAAATATAATTTCTGTTATAAATTTTACGCTCATATAACGGTGTTGTTTGGTACATGTCTGCTTTCTATGTTCTATGTATGGAAAGGGTAAGAACAATCTTTGTAAAAAAACAATACGAGTTCTGCTGTGCATTCGATTTTTATTTTAGTTTTTTAAGTATATTAAAAAGTAGCGATGCAATTAGTTATTACAAAGACTCTAATTATTGGGATGAAAAATATTATTTCTGTTATAAATTTTACGCTCATATAACGGTGTTGTTTGGTACATGTCTGCTTTCTATGTTCTATGTATGGAAAGGGTAAGAACAATCTATGTAAAAAAACAATACGAGTTCTGCTGTGCATTCGATTTTTATTTTAGTTTTTTAAGTATATTAAAAAGTAGCGATGCAATTAGTTATTACAAAGACTCTAATTATTGGGATGAAAAATATAATTTCTGTTATAAATTTTACGCTCATATAACGGTGTTGTTTGGTACATGTCTGCTTTCTATGTTCTATGTATGGAAAGGGTAAGAACAATCTTTGTAAAAAAACAATACGAGTTCTGCTGTGCATTCGATTTTTATTTTAGTTTTTTAAGTATATTAAAAAGTAGCGATGCAATTAGTTATTACAAAGACTCTAATTATTGGGATGAAAAATATTATTTCTGTTATAAATTTTACGCTCATATAACGGTGTTGTTTGGTACATGTCTGCTTTCTATGTTCTATGTATGGAAAGGGTAAGAACAATCTATGTAAAAAAACAATACGAGTTCTGCTGTGCATTCGATTTTTATTTTAGTTTTTTAAGTATATTAAAAAGTAGCGATGCAATTAGTTATTACAAAGACTCTAATTATTGGGATGAAAAATATTATTTCTGTTATAAATTTTACGCTCATATAACGGTGTTGTTTGGTACATGTCTGCTTTCTATGTTCTATGTATGGAAAGGGTAAGAACAATCTTTGTAAAAAAACAATACGAGTTCTGCTGTGCATTCGATTTTTATTTTAGTTTTTTAAGTATATTAAAAAGTAGCGATGCAATTAGTTATTACAAAGACTCTAATTATTGGGATGAAAAATATTATTTCTGTTATAAATTTTACGCTCATATAACGGTGTTGTTTGGTACATGTCTGCTTTCTATGTTCTATGTATGGAAAGGGTAAGAACAATCTTTGTAAAAAAACAATACGAGTTCTGCTGTGCATTCGATTTTTATTTTAGTTTTTTAAGTATATTAAAAAGTAGCGATGCAATTAGTTATTACAAAGACTCTAATTATTGGGATGAAAAATATAATTTCTGTTATAAATTTTACGCTCATATAACGGTGTTGTTTGGTACATGTCTGCTTTCTATGTTCTATGTATGGAAAGGGTAAGAACAATCTTTGTAAAAAAACAATACGAGTTCTGCTGTGCATTCGATTTTTATTTTAGTTTTTTAAGTATATTAAAAAGTAGCGATGCAATTAGTTATTACAAAGACTCTAATTATTGGGATGAAAAATATTATTTCTGTTATAAATTTTACGCTCATATAACGGTGTTGTTTGGTACATGTCTGCTTTCTATGTTCTATGTATGGAAAGGGTAAGAACAATCTATGTAAAAAAACAATACGAGTTCTGCTGTGCATTCGATTTTTATTTTAGTTTTTTAAGTATATTAAAAAGTAGCGATGCAATTAGTTATTACAAAGACTCTAATTATTGGGATGAAAAATATTATTTCTGTTATAAATTTTACGCTCATATAACGGTGTTGTTTGGTACATGTCTGCTTTCTATGTTCTATGTATGGAAAGGGTAAGAACAATCTTTGTAAAAAAACAATACGAGTTCTGCTGTGCATTCGATTTTTATTTTAGTTTTTTAAGTATATTAAAAAGTAGCGATGCAATTAGTTATTACAAAGACTCTAATTATTGGGATGAAAAATATTATTTCTGTTATAAATTTTACGCTCATATAACGGTGTTGTTTGGTACATGTCTGCTTTCTATGTTCTATGTATGGAAAGGGTAAGAACAATCTTTGTAAAAAAACAATACGAGTTCTGCTGTGCATTCGATTTTTATTTTAGTTTTTTAAGTATATTAAAAAGTAGCGATGCAATTAGTTATTACAAAGACTCTAATTATTGGGATGAAAAATATTATTTCTGTTATAAATTTTACGCTCATATAACGGTGTTGTTTGGTACATGTCTGCTTTCTATGTTCTATGTATGGAAAGGGTAAGAACAATCTTTGTAAAAAAACAATACGAGTTCTGCTGTGCATTCGATTTTTATTTTAGTTTTTTAAGTATATTAAAAAGTAGCGATGCAATTAGTTATTACAAAGACTCTAATTATTGGGATGAAAAATATTATTTCTGTTATAAATTTTACGCTCATATAACGGTGTTGTTTGGTACATGTCTGCTTTCTATGTTCTATGTATGGAAAGGGTAAGAACAATCTTTGTAAAAAAACAATACGAGTTCTGCTGTGCATTCGATTTTTATTTTAGTTTTTTAAGTATATTAAAAAGTAGCGATGCAATTAGTTATTACAAAGACTCTAATTATTGGGATGAAAAATATTATTTCTGTTATAAATTTTACGCTCATATAACGGTGTTGTTTGGTACATGTCTGCTTTCTATGTTCTATGTATGGAAAGGGTAAGAACAATCTTTGTAAAAAAACAATACGAGTTCTGCTGTGCATTCGATTTTTATTTTAGTTTTTTAAGTATATTAAAAAGTAGCGATGCAATTAGTTATTACAAAGACTCTAATTATTGGGATGAAAAATATTATTTCTGTTATAAATTTTACGCTCATATAACGGTGTTGTTTGGTACATGTCTGCTTTCTATGTTCTATGTATGGAAAGGGTAAGAACAATCTTTGTAAAAAAACAATACGAGTTCTGCTGTGCATTCGATTTTTATTTTAGTTTTTTAAGTATATTAAAAAGTAGCGATGCAATTAGTTATTACAAAGACTCTAATTATTGGGATGAAAAATATTATTTCTGTTATAAATTTTACGCTCATATAACGGTGTTGTTTGGTACATGTCTGCTTTCTATGTTCTATGTATGGAAAGGGTAAGAACAATCTTTGTAAAAAAACAATACGAGTTCTGCTGTGCATTCGATTTTTATTTTAGTTTTTTAAGTATATTAAAAAGTAGCGATGCAATTAGTTATTACAAAGACTCTAATTATTGGGATGAAAAATATTATTTCTGTTATAAATTTTACGCTCATATAACGGTGTTGTTTGGTACATGTCTGCTTTCTATGTTCTATGTATGGAAAGGGTAAGAACAATCTTTGTAAAAAAACAATACGAGTTCTGCTGTGCATTCGATTTTTATTTTAGTTTTTTAAGTATATTAAAAAGTAGCGATGCAATTAGTTATTACAAAGACTCTAATTATTGGGATGAAAAATATTATTTCTGTTATAAATTTTACGCTCATATAACGGTGTTGTTTGGTACATGTCTGCTTTCTATGTTCTATGTATGGAAAGGGTAAGAACAATCTTTGTAAAAAAACAATACGAGTTCTGCTGTGCATTCGATTTTTATTTTAGTTTTTTAAGTATATTAAAAAGTAGCGATGCAATTAGTTATTACAAAGACTCTAATTATTGGGATGAAAAATATTATTTCTGTTATAAATTTTACGCTCATATAACGGTGTTGTTTGGTACATGTCTGCTTTCTATGTTCTATGTATGGAAAGGGTAAGAACAATCTTTGTAAAAAAACAATACGAGTTCTGCTGTGCATTCGATTTTTATTTTAGTTTTTTAAGTATATTAAAAAGTAGCGATGCAATTAGTTATTACAAAGACTCTAATTATTGGGATGAAAAATATTATTTCTGTTATAAATTTTACGCTCATATAACGGTGTTGTTTGGTACATGTCTGCTTTCTATGTTCTATGTATGGAAAGGGTAAGAACAATCTTTGTAAAAAAACAATACGAGTTCTGCTGTGCATTCGATTTTTATTTTAGTTTTTTAAGTATATTAAAAAGTAGCGATGCAATTAGTTATTACAAAGACTCTAATTATTGGGATGAAAAATATTATTTCTGTTATAAATTTTACGCTCATATAACGGTGTTGTTTGGTACATGTCTGCTTTCTATGTTCTATGTATGGAAAGGGTAAGAACAATCTTTGTAAAAAAACAATACGAGTTCTGCTGTGCATTCGATTTTTATTTTAGTTTTTTAAGTATATTAAAAAGTAGCGATGCAATTAGTTATTACAAAGACTCTAATTATTGGGATGAAAAATATTATTTCTGTTATAAATTTTACGCTCATATAACGGTGTTGTTTGGTACATGTCTGCTTTCTATGTTCTATGTATGGAAAGGGTAAGAACAATCTTTGTAAAAAAACAATACGAGTTCTGCTGTGCATTCGATTTTTATTTTAGTTTTTTAAGTATATTAAAAAGTAGCGATGCAATTAGTTATTACAAAGACTCTAATTATTGGGATGAAAAATATTATTTCTGTTATAAATTTTACGCTCATATAACGGTGTTGTTTGGTACATGTCTGCTTTCTATGTTCTATGTATGGAAAGGGTAAGAACAATCTTTGTAAAAAAACAATACGAGTTCTGCTGTGCATTCGATTTTTATTTTAGTTTTTTAAGTATATTAAAAAGTAGCGATGCAATTAGTTATTACAAAGACTCTAATTATTGGGATGAAAAATATTATTTCTGTTATAAATTTTACGCTCATATAACGGTGTTGTTTGGTACATGTCTGCTTTCTATGTTCTATGTATGGAAAGGGTAAGAACAATCTTTGTAAAAAAACAATACGAGTTCTGCTGTGCATTCGATTTTATTTTAGTTTTTTAAGTATATTAAAAAGTAGCGATGCAATTAGTTATTACAAAGACTCTAATTATTGGGATGAAAAATATTATTTCTGTTATAAATTTTACGCTCATATAACGGTGTTGTTTGGTACATGTCTGCTTTCTATGTTCTATGTATGGAAAGGGTAAGAACAATCTTTGTAAAAAAACAATACGAGTTCTGCTGTGCATTCGATTTTTATTTTAGTTTTTTAAGTATATTAAAAAGTAGCGATGCAATTAGTTATTACAAAGACTCTAATTATTGGGATGAAAAATATTATTTCTGTTATAAATTTTACGCTCATATAACGGTGTTGTTTGGTACATGTCTGCTTTCTATGTTCTATGTATGGAAAGGGTAAGAACAATCTTTGTAAACAAACAATACGAGTTCTGCTGTGCATTCGATTTTTATTTTAGTTTTTTAAGTATATTAAAAAGTAGCGATGCAATTAGTTATTACAAAGACTCTAATTATTGGGATGAAAAATATTATTTCTGTTATAAATTTTACGCTCATATAACGGTGTTGTTTGGTACATGTCTGCTTTCTATGTTCTATGTATGGAAAGGGTAAGAACAATCTTTGTAAACAAACAATACGAGTTCTGCTGTGCATTCGATTTTTATTTTAGTTTTTTAAGTATATTAAAAGTAGCGATGCAATTAGTTATTACAAAGACTCTAATTATTGGGATGAAAAATATTATTTCTGTTATAAATTTTACGCTCATATAACGGTGTTGTTTGGTACATGTCTGCTTTCTATGTTCTATGTATGGAAAGGGTAAGAACAATCTTTGTAAAAAAACAATACGAGTTCTGCTGTGCATTCGATTTTTATTTTAGTTTTTTAAGTATATTAAAAAGTAGCGATGCAATTAGTTATTACAAAGACTCTAATTATTGGGATGAAAAATATTATTTCTGTTATAAATTTTACGCTCATATAACGGTGTTGTTTGGTACATGTCTGCTTTCTATGTTCTATGTATGGAAAGGGTAAGAACAATCTTTGTAAAAAAACAATACGAGTTCTGCTGTGCATTCGATTTTTATTTTAGTTTTTTAAGTATATTAAAAAGTAGCGATGCAATTAGTTATTACAAAGACTCTAATTATTGGGATGAAAAATATTATTTCTGTTATAAATTTTACGCTCATATAACGGTGTTGTTTGGTACATGTCTGCTTTCTATGTTCTATGTATGGAAAGGGTAAGAACAATCTTTGTAAAAAAACAATACGAGTTCTGCTGTGCATTCGATTTTTATTTTAGTTTTTTAAGTATATTAAAAAGTAGCGATGCAATTAGTTATTACAAAGACTCTAATTATTGGGATGAAAAATATTATTTCTGTTATAAATTTTACGCTCATATAACGGTGTTGTTTGGTACATGTCTGCTTTCTATGTTCTATGTATGGAAAGGGTAAGAACAATCTTTGTAAACAAACAATACGAGTTCTGCTGTGCATTCGATTTTTATTTTAGTTTTTTAAGTATATTAAAAAGTAGCGATGCAATTAGTTATTACAAAGACTCTAATTATTGGGATGAAAAATATTATTTCTGTTATAAATTTTACGCTCATATAACGGTGTTGTTTGGTACATGTCTGCTTTCTATGTTCTATGTATGGAAAGGGTAAGAACAATCTTTGTAAAAAAACAATACGAGTTCTGCTGTGCATTCGATTTTTATTTTAGTTTTTTAAGTATATTAAAAAGTAGCGATGCAATTAGTTATTACAAAGACTCTAATTATTGGGATGAAAAATATTATTTCTGTTATAAATTTTACGCTCATATAACGGTGTTGTTTGGTACATGTCTGCTTTCTATGTTCTATGTATGGAAAGGGTAAGAACAATCTTTGTAAAAAAACAATACGAGTTCTGCTGTGCATTCGATTTTTATTTTAGTTTTTTAAGTATATTAAAAAGTAGCGATGCAATTAGTTATTACAAAGACTCTAATTATTGGGATGAAAAATATTATTTCTGTTATAAATTTTACGCTCATATAACGGTGTTGTTTGGTACATGTCTGCTTTCTATGTTCTATGTATGGAAAGGGTAAGAACAATCTTTGTAAAAAAACAATACGAGTTCTGCTGTGCATTCGATTTTTATTTTAGTTTTTTAAGTATATTAAAAAGTAGCGATGCAATTAGTTATTACAAAGACTCTAATTATTGGGATGAAAAATATTATTTCTGTTATAAATTTTACGCTCATATAACGGTGTTGTTTGGTACATGTCTGCTTTCTATGTTCTATGTATGGAAAGGGTAAGAACAATCTTTGTAAAAAAACAATACGAGTTCTGCTGTGCATTCGATTTTTATTTTAGTTTTTTAAGTATATTAAAAAGTAGCGATGCAATTAGTTATTACAAAGACTCTAATTATTGGGATGAAAAATATTATTTCTGTTATAAATTTTACGCTCATATAACGGTGTTGTTTGGTACATGTCTGCTTTCTATGTTCTATGTATGGAAAGGGTAAGAACAATCTTTGTAAAAAAACAATACGAGTTCTGCTGTGCATTCGATTTTTATTTTAGTTTTTTAAGTATATTAAAAAGTAGCGATGCAATTAGTTATTACAAAGACTCTAATTATTGGGATGAAAAATATTATTTCTGTTATAAATTTTACGCTCATATAACGGTGTTGTTTGGTACATGTCTGCTTTCTATGTTCTATGTATGGAAAGGGTAAGAACAATCTTTGTAAAAAAACAATACGAGTTCTGCTGTGCATTCGATTTTTATTTTAGTTTTTTAAGTATATTAAAAAGTAGCGATGCAATTAGTTATTACAAAGACTCTAATTATTGGGATGAAAAATATTATTTCTGTTATAAATTTTACGCTCATATAACGGTGTTGTTTGGTACATGTCTGCTTTCTATGTTCTATGTATGGAAAGGGTAAGAACAATCTTTGTAAAAAAACAATACGAGTTCTGCTGTGCATTCGATTTTTATTTTAGTTTTTTAAGTATATTAAAAAGTAGCGATGCAATTAGTTATTACAAAGACTCTAATTATTGGGATGAAAAATATTATTTCTGTTATAAATTTTACGCTCATATAACGGTGTTGTTTGGTACATGTCTGCTTTCTATGTTCTATGTATGGAAAGGGTAAGAACAATCTTTGTAAAAAAACAATACGAGTTCTGCTGTGCATTCGATTTTTATTTTAGTTTTTTAAGTATATTAAAAAGTAGCGATGCAATTAGTTATTACAAAGACTCTAATTATTGGGATGAAAAATATTATTTCTGTTATAAATTTTACGCTCATATAACGGTGTTGTTTGGTACATGTCTGCTTTCTATGTTCTATGTATGGAAAGGGTAAGAACAATCTTTGTAAAAAAACAATACGAGTTCTGCTGTGCATTCGATTTTTATTTTAGTTTTTTAAGTATATTAAAAAGTAGCGATGCAATTAGTTATTACAAAGACTCTAATTATTGGGATGAAAAATATTATTTCTGTTATAAATTTTACGCTCATATAACGGTGTTGTTTGGTACATGTCTGCTTTCTATGTTCTATGTATGGAAAGGGTAAGAACAATCTTTGTAAAAAAACAATACGAGTTCTGCTGTGCATTCGATTTTTATTTTAGTTTTTTAAGTATATTAAAAAGTAGCGATGCAATTAGTTATTACAAAGACTCTAATTATTGGGATGAAAAATATTATTTCTGTTATAAATTTTACGCTCATATAACGGTGTTGTTTGGTACATGTCTGCTTTCTATGTTCTATGTATGGAAAGGGTAAGAACAATCTTTGTAAAAAAACAATACGAGTTCTGCTGTGCATTCGATTTTTATTTTAGTTTTTTAAGTATATTAAAAAGTAGCGATGCAATTAGTTATTACAAAGACTCTAATTATTGGGATGAAAAATATTATTTCTGTTATAAATTTTACGCTCATATAACGGTGTTGTTTGGTACATGTCTGCTTTCTATGTTCTATGTATGGAAAGGGTAAGAACAATCTTTGTAAAAAAACAATACGAGTTCTGCTGTGCATTCGATTTTTATTTTAGTTTTTTAAGTATATTAAAAAGTAGCGATGCAATTAGTTATTACAAAGACTCTAATTATTGGGATGAAAAATATTATTTCTGTTATAAATTTTACGCTCATATAACGGTGTTGTTTGGTACATGTCTGCTTTCTATGTTCTATGTATGGAAAGGGTAAGAACAATCTTTGTAAAAAAACAATACGAGTTCTGCTGTGCATTCGATTTTTATTTTAGTTTTTTAAGTATATTAAAAAGTAGCGATGCAATTAGTTATTACAAAGACTCTAATTATTGGGATGAAAAATATTATTTCTGTTATAAATTTTACGCTCATATAACGGTGTTGTTTGGTACATGTCTGCTTTCTATGTTCTATGTATGGAAAGGGTAAGAACAATCTTTGTAAAAAAACAATACGAGTTCTGCTGTGCATTCGATTTTTATTTTAGTTTTTTAAGTATATTAAAAAGTAGCGATGCAATTAGTTATTACAAAGACTCTAATTATTGGGATGAAAAATATTATTTCTGTTATAAATTTTACGCTCATATAACGGTGTTGTTTGGTACATGTCTGCTTTCTATGTTCTATGTATGGAAAGGGTAAGAACAATCTTTGTAAAAAAACAATACGAGTTCTGCTGTGCATTCGATTTTTATTTTAGTTTTTTAAGTATATTAAAAAGTAGCGATGCAATTAGTTATTACAAAGACTCTAATTATTGGGATGAAAAATATAATTTCTGTTATAAATTTTACGCTCATATAACGGTGTTGTTTGGTACATGTCTGCTTTCTATGTTCTATGTATGGAAAGGGTAAGAACAATCTTTGTAAAAAAACAATACGAGTTCTGCTGTGCATTCGATTTTTATTTTAGTTTTTTAAGTATATTAAAAAGTAGCGATGCAATTAGTTATTACAAAGACTCTAATTATTGGGATGAAAAATATTATTTCTGTTATAAATTTTACGCTCATATAACGGTGTTGTTTGGTACATGTCTGCTTTCTATGTTCTATGTATGGAAAGGGTAAGAACAATCTATGTAAAAAAACAATACGAGTTCTGCTGTGCATTCGATTTTTATTTTAGTTTTTTAAGTATATTAAAAAGTAGCGATGCAATTAGTTATTACAAAGACTCTAATTATTGGGATGAAAAATATTATTTCTGTTATAAATTTTACGCTCATATAACGGTGTTGTTTGGTACATGTCTGCTTTCTATGTTCTATGTATGGAAAGGGTAAGAACAATCTATGTAAAAAAACAATACGAGTTCTGCTGTGCATTCGATTTTTATTTTAGTTTTTTAAGTATATTAAAAAGTAGCGATGCAATTAGTTATTACAAAGACTCTAATTATTGGGATGAAAAATATTATTTCTGTTATAAATTTTACGCTCATATAACGGTGTTGTTTGGTACATGTCTGCTTTCTATGTTCTATGTATGGAAAGGGTAAGAACAATCTTTGTAAAAAAACAATACGAGTTCTGCTGTGCATTCGATTTTTATTTTAGTTTTTTAAGTATATTAAAAAGTAGCGATGCAATTAGTTATTACAAAGACTCTAATTATTGGGATGAAAAATATTATTTCTGTTATAAATTTTACGCTCATATAACGGTGTTGTTTGGTACATGTCTGCTTTCTATGTTCTATGTATGGAAAGGGTAAGAACAATCTATGTAAAAAAACAATACGAGTTCTGCTGTGCATTCGATTTTTATTTTAGTTTTTTAAGTATATTAAAAAGTAGCGATGCAATTAGTTATTACAAAGACTCTAATTATTGGGATGAAAAATATAATTTCTGTTATAAATTTTACGCTCATATAACGGTGTTGTTTGGTACATGTCTGCTTTCTATGTTCTATGTATGGAAAGGGTAAGAACAATCTTTGTAAAAAAACAATACGAGTTCTGCTGTGCATTCGATTTTTATTTTAGTTTTTTAAGTATATTAAAAAGTAGCGATGCAATTAGTTATTACAAAGACTCTAATTATTGGGATGAAAAATATTATTTCTGTTATAAATTTTACGCTCATATAACGGTGTTGTTTGGTACATGTCTGCTTTCTATGTTCTATGTATGGAAAGGGTAAGAACAATCTATGTAAAAAAACAATACGAGTTCTGCTGTGCATTCGATTTTTATTTTAGTTTTTTAAGTATATTAAAAAGTAGCGATGCAATTAGTTATTACAAAGACTCTAATTATTGGGATGAAAAATATTATTTCTGTTATAAATTTTACGCTCATATAACGGTGTTGTTTGGTACATGTCTGCTTTCTATGTTCTATGTATGGAAAGGGTAAGAACAATCTTTGTAAAAAAACAATACGAGTTCTGCTGTGCATTCGATTTTTATTTTAGTTTTTTAAGTATATTAAAAAGTAGCGATGCAATTAGTTATTACAAAGACTCTAATTATTGGGATGAAAAATATTATTTCTGTTATAAATTTTACGCTCATATAACGGTGTTGTTTGGTACATGTCTGCTTTCTATGTTCTATGTATGGAAAGGGTAAGAACAATCTTTGTAAAAAAACAATACGAGTTCTGCTGTGCATTCGATTTTTATTTTAGTTTTTTAAGTATATTAAAAAGTAGCGATGCAATTAGTTATTACAAAGACTCTAATTATTGGGATGAAAAATATAATTTCTGTTATAAATTTTACGCTCATATAACGGTGTTGTTTGGTACATGTCTGCTTTCTATGTTCTATGTATGGAAAGGGTAAGAACAATCTATGTAAAAAAACAATACGAGTTCTGCTGTGCATTCGATTTTTATTTTAGTTTTTTAAGTATATTAAAAAGTAGCGATGCAATTAGTTATTACAAAGACTCTAATTATTGGGATGAAAAATATTATTTCTGTTATAAATTTTACGCTCATATAACGGTGTTGTTTGGTACATGTCTGCTTTCTATGTTCTATGTATGGAAAGGGTAAGAACAATCTTTGTAAAAAAACAATACGAGTTCTGCTGTGCATTCGATTTTTATTTTAGTTTTTTAAGTATATTAAAAAGTAGCGATGCAATTAGTTATTACAAAGACTCTAATTATTGGGATGAAAAATATTATTTCTGTTATAAATTTTACGCTCATATAACGGTGTTGTTTGGTACATGTCTGCTTTCTATGTTCTATGTATGGAAAGGGTAAGAACAATCTTTGTAAAAAAACAATACGAGTTCTGCTGTGCATTCGATTTTTATTTTAGTTTTTTAAGTATATTAAAAAGTAGCGATGCAATTAGTTATTACAAAGACTCTAATTATTGGGATGAAAAATATTATTTCTGTTATAAATTTTACGCTCATATAACGGTGTTGTTTGGTACATGTCTGCTTTCTATGTTCTATGTATGGAAAGGGTAAGAACAATCTTTGTAAAAAAACAATACGAGTTCTGCTGTGCATTCGATTTTTATTTTAGTTTTTTAAGTATATTAAAAAGTAGCGATGCAATTAGTTATTACAAAGACTCTAATTATTGGGATGAAAAATATTATTTCTGTTATAAATTTTACGCTCATATAACGGTGTTGTTTGGTACATGTCTGCTTTCTATGTTCTATGTATGGAAAGGGTAAGAACAATCTTTGTAAAAAAACAATACGAGTTCTGCTGTGCATTCGATTTTTATTTTAGTTTTTTAAGTATATTAAAAAGTAGCGATGCAATTAGTTATTACAAAGACTCTAATTATTGGGATGAAAAATATTATTTCTGTTATAAATTTTACGCTCATATAACGGTGTTGTTTGGTACATGTCTGCTTTCTATGTTCTATGTATGGAAAGGGTAAGAACAATCTTTGTAAAAAAACAATACGAGTTCTGCTGTGCATTCGATTTTTATTTTAGTTTTTTAAGTATATTAAAAAGTAGCGATGCAATTAGTTATTACAAAGACTCTAATTATTGGGATGAAAAATATTATTTCTGTTATAAATTTTACGCTCATATAACGGTGTTGTTTGGTACATGTCTGCTTTCTATGTTCTATGTATGGAAAGGGTAAG
>OX578138.1:1617909-1642445 GCA_951213105.1 Amaurobius ferox
AAGTTAGCGATGCAATTAGTTATTACAAAGACTCTAATTATTGGGATGAAAAATATTATTTCTGTTATAAATTTTACGCTCATATAACGGTGTTGTTTGGTACATGTCTGCTTTCTATGTTCTATGTATGGAAAGGGTAAGAACAATCTTTGTAAAAAAACAATACGAGTTCTGCTGTGCATTCGATTTTTATTTTAGTTTTTTAAGTATATTAAAAAGTAGCGATGCAATTAGTTATTACAAAGACTCTAATTATTGGGATGAAAAATATTATTTCTGTTATAAATTTTACGCTCATATAACGGTGTTGTTTGGTACATGTCTGCTTTCTATGTTCTATGTATGGAAAGGGTAAGAACAATCTTTGTAAAAAAACAATACGAGTTCTGCTGTGCATTCGATTTTTATTTTAGTTTTTTAAGTATATTAAAAAGTAGCGATGCAATTAGTTATTACAAAGACTCTAATTATTGGGATGAAAAATATTATTTCTGTTATAAATTTTACGCTCATATAACGGTGTTGTTTGGTACATGTCTGCTTTCTATGTTCTATGTATGGAAAGGGTAAGAACAATCTTTGTAAAAAAACAATACGAGTTCTGCTGTGCATTCGATTTTTATTTTAGTTTTTTAAGTATATTAAAAAGTAGCGATGCAATTAGTTATTACAAAGACTCTAATTATTGGGATGAAAAATATTATTTCTGTTATAAATTTTACGCTCATATAACGGTGTTGTTTGGTACATGTCTGCTTTCTATGTTCTATGTATGGAAAGGGTAAGAACAATCTTTGTAAAAAAACAATACGAGTTCTGCTGTGCATTCGATTTTTATTTTAGTTTTTTAAGTATATTAAAAAGTAGCGATGCAATTAGTTATTACAAAGACTCTAATTATTGGGATGAAAAATATTATTTCTGTTATAAATTTTACGCTCATATAACGGTGTTGTTTGGTACATGTCTGCTTTCTATGTTCTATGTATGGAAAGGGTAAGAACAATCTTTGTAAAAAAACAATACGAGTTCTGCTGTGCATTCGATTTTTATTTTAGTTTTTTAAGTATATTAAAAAGTAGCGATGCAATTAGTTATTACAAAGACTCTAATTATTGGGATGAAAAATATTATTTCTGTTATAAATTTTACGCTCATATAACGGTGTTGTTTGGTACATGTCTGCTTTCTATGTTCTATGTATGGAAAGGGTAAGAACAATCTTTGTAAACAAACAATACGAGTTCTGCTGTGCATTCGATTTTTATTTTAGTTTTTTAAGTATATTAAAAAGTAGCGATGCAATTAGTTATTACAAAGACTCTAATTATTGGGATGAAAAATATTATTTCTGTTATAAATTTTACGCTCATATAACGGTGTTGTTTGGTACATGTCTGCTTTCTATGTTCTATGTATGGAAAGGGTAAGAACAATCTTTGTAAACAAACAATACGAGTTCTGCTGTGCATTCGATTTTTATTTTAGTTTTTTAAGTATATTAAAAAGTAGCGATGCAATTAGTTATTACAAAGACTCTAATTATTGGGATGAAAAATATTATTTCTGTTATAAATTTTACGCTCATATAACGGTGTTGTTTGGTACATGTCTGCTTTCTATGTTCTATGTATGGAAAGGGTAAGAACAATCTTTGTAAACAAACAATACGAGTTCTGCTGTGCATTCGATTTTTATTTTAGTTTTTTAAGTATATTAAAAAGTAGCGATGCAATTAGTTATTACAAAGACTCTAATTATTGGGATGAAAAATATTATTTCTGTTATAAATTTTACGCTCATATAACGGTGTTGTTTGGTACATGTCTGCTTTCTATGTTCTATGTATGGAAAGGGTAAGAACAATCTTTGTAAAAAAACAATACGAGTTCTGCTGTGCATTCGATTTTTATTTTAGTTTTTTAAGTATATTAAAAAGTAGCGATGCAATTAGTTATTACAAAGACTCTAATTATTGGGATGAAAAATATTATTTCTGTTATAAATTTTACGCTCATATAACGGTGTTGTTTGGTACATGTCTGCTTTCTATGTTCTATGTATGGAAAGGGTAAGAACAATCTTTGTAAACAAACAATACGAGTTCTGCTGTGCATTCGATTTTTATTTTAGTTTTTTAAGTATATTAAAAAGTAGCGATGCAATTAGTTATTACAAAGACTCTAATTATTGGGATGAAAAATATTATTTCTGTTATAAATTTTACGCTCATATAACGGTGTTGTTTGGTACATGTCTGCTTTCTATGTTCTATGTATGGAAAGGGTAAGAACAATCTTTGTAAACAAACAATACGAGTTCTGCTGTGCATTCGATTTTTATTTTAGTTTTTTAAGTATATTAAAAAGTAGCGATGCAATTAGTTATTACAAAGACTCTAATTATTGGGATGAAAAATATTATTTCTGTTATAAATTTTACGCTCATATAACGGTGTTGTTTGGTACATGTCTGCTTTCTATGTTCTATGTATGGAAAGGGTAAGAACAATCTTTGTAAAAAAACAATACGAGTTCTGCTGTGCATTCGATTTTTATTTTAGTTTTTTAAGTATATTAAAAAGTAGCGATGCAATTAGTTATTACAAAGACTCTAATTATTGGGATGAAAAATATTATTTCTGTTATAAATTTTACGCTCATATAACGGTGTTGTTTGGTACATGTCTGCTTTCTATGTTCTATGTATGGAAAGGGTAAGAACAATCTTTGTAAAAAAACAATACGAGTTCTGCTGTGCATTCGATTTTTATTTTAGTTTTTTAAGTATATTAAAAAGTAGCGATGCAATTAGTTATTACAAAGACTCTAATTATTGGGATGAAAAATATTATTTCTGTTATAAATTTTACGCTCATATAACGGTGTTGTTTGGTACATGTCTGCTTTCTATGTTCTATGTATGGAAAGGGTAAGAACAATCTTTGTAAACAAACAATACGAGTTCTGCTGTGCATTCGATTTTTATTTTAGTTTTTTAAGTATATTAAAAAGTAGCGATGCAATTAGTTATTACAAAGACTCTAATTATTGGGATGAAAAATATTATTTCTGTTATAAATTTTACGCTCATATAACGGTGTTGTTTGGTACATGTCTGCTTTCTATGTTCTATGTATGGAAAGGGTAAGAACAATCTTTGTAAAAAAACAATACGAGTTCTGCTGTGCATTCGATTTTTATTTTAGTTTTTTAAGTATATTAAAAAGTAGCGATGCAATTAGTTATTACAAAGACTCTAATTATTGGGATGAAAAATATTATTTCTGTTATAAATTTTACGCTCATATAACGGTGTTGTTTGGTACATGTCTGCTTTCTATGTTCTATGTATGGAAAGGGTAAGAACAATCTTTGTAAAAAAACAATACGAGTTCTGCTGTGCATTCGATTTTTATTTTAGTTTTTTAAGTATATTAAAAAGTAGCGATGCAATTAGTTATTACAAAGACTCTAATTATTGGGATGAAAAATATTATTTCTGTTATAAATTTTACGCTCATATAACGGTGTTGTTTGGTACATGTCTGCTTTCTATGTTCTATGTATGGAAAGGGTAAGAACAATCTTTGTAAACAAACAATACGAGTTCTGCTGTGCATTCGATTTTTATTTTAGTTTTTTAAGTATATTAAAAAGTAGCGATGCAATTAGTTATTACAAAGACTCTAATTATTGGGATGAAAAATATTATTTCTGTTATAAATTTTACGCTCATATAACGGTGTTGTTTGGTACATGTCTGCTTTCTATGTTCTATGTATGGAAAGGGTAAGAACAATCTTTGTAAACAAACAATACGAGTTCTGCTGTGCATTCGATTTTTATTTTAGTTTTTTAAGTATATTAAAAAGTAGCGATGCAATTAGTTATTACAAAGACTCTAATTATTGGGATGAAAAATATTATTTCTGTTATAAATTTTACGCTCATATAACGGTGTTGTTTGGTACATGTCTGCTTTCTATGTTCTATGTATGGAAAGGGTAAGAACAATCTTTGTAAACAAACAATACGAGTTCTGCTGTGCATTCGATTTTTATTTTAGTTTTTTAAGTATATTAAAAAGTAGCGATGCAATTAGTTATTACAAAGACTCTAATTATTGGGATGAAAAATATTATTTCTGTTATAAATTTTACGCTCATATAACGGTGTTGTTTGGTACATGTCTGCTTTCTATGTTCTATGTATGGAAAGGGTAAGAACAATCTTTGTAAAAAAACAATACGAGTTCTGCTGTGCATTCGATTTTTATTTTAGTTTTTTAAGTATATTAAAAAGTAGCGATGCAATTAGTTATTACAAAGACTCTAATTATTGGGATGAAAAATATTATTTCTGTTATAAATTTTACGCTCATATAACGGTGTTGTTTGGTACATGTCTGCTTTCTATGTTCTATGTATGGAAAGGGTAAGAACAATCTTTGTAAAAAAACAATACGAGTTCTGCTGTGCATTCGATTTTTATTTTAGTTTTTTAAGTATATTAAAAAGTAGCGATGCAATTAGTTATTACAAAGACTCTAATTATTGGGATGAAAAATATTATTTCTGTTATAAATTTTACGCTCATATAACGGTGTTGTTTGGTACATGTCTGCTTTCTATGTTCTATGTATGGAAAGGGTAAGAACAATCTTTGTAAACAAACAATACGAGTTCTGCTGTGCATTCGATTTTTATTTTAGTTTTTTAAGTATATTAAAAAGTAGCGATGCAATTAGTTATTACAAAGACTCTAATTATTGGGATGAAAAATATTATTTCTGTTATAAATTTTACGCTCATATAACGGTGTTGTTTGGTACATGTCTGCTTTCTATGTTCTATGTATGGAAAGGGTAAGAACAATCTTTGTAAAAAAACAATACGAGTTCTGCTGTGCATTCGATTTTTATTTTAGTTTTTTAAGTATATTAAAAAGTAGCGATGCAATTAGTTATTACAAAGACTCTAATTATTGGGATGAAAAATATTATTTCTGTTATAAATTTTACGCTCATATAACGGTGTTGTTTGGTACATGTCTGCTTTCTATGTTCTATGTATGGAAAGGGTAAGAACAATCTTTGTAAAAAAACAATACGAGTTCTGCTGTGCATTCGATTTTTATTTTAGTTTTTTAAGTATATTAAAAAGTAGCGATGCAATTAGTTATTACAAAGACTCTAATTATTGGGATGAAAAATATTATTTCTGTTATAAATTTTACGCTCATATAACGGTGTTGTTTGGTACATGTCTGCTTTCTATGTTCTATGTATGGAAAGGGTAAGAACAATCTTTGTAAAAAAACAATACGAGTTCTGCTGTGCATTCGATTTTTATTTTAGTTTTTTAAGTATATTAAAAAGTAGCGATGCAATTAGTTATTACAACGACATGAGAAAAGATGGCCGTGATGAAAATGCATCTAGGAAATGAATAGGTCATGATATGCACGGTGTGCAGTTAGAGCGCAAAATAGCCGAATACCCATTGAAAATCAACGTTCTCACAATAAGCAACCCCAGAATAGCATAGACTTTTTGAACAATTCACGCTTCACATTTTTTTCTTAAAATCGGAAATTTTGGTATGCGGAACCCCCCTAAAGAAGAAAATATTAGAAAACTGAAATCGCTCACTTTCTTCCTTTCGAACTATCTACCCGCACACCCAATTTGAGCTCATACTGAGGCATGCAATTTTATCATTTCATCTTTCGGACGTTTTCATGTGGAGCACCCTCTTAAATGATCATTAATGAAAAACTCTATTCGTCTTGGGTTTTTTATGAAATGATTAGCCTATGCACCAGTTTAAAGCCTCTATCAAATTTTAAATTAGACGTTTCTCATTTCTTAAGCAAATCGAACATTTTGGTGGGTGACACCCCCTAAAGTAGCAAATATTGGAAATCTGAAGTTGCACACTTTCTTCCTTTGAAACGATATTATCATACACCAAATTGGAAGTCTCTATCTCATCGCAAAGCATGTTTTTCTATCGTTTCACTTTCGAAAGTTTTGGTGTGCGGAACCCCTCAAAATTACAAATATCGGAAATTTTTTATTGCACACTTTCTTTCTTTTGAACTATCTACCTCTATACCAAATTTAAAGTTTCTATTCCATTGCGAAGTATATTTTTACTCTCATTTTACTTTTCGAACGTTTTTATGTGGAGTAGCCACCCCCTAAAATGAACAATTTCGAAAAACTCTATTTTTTTGTTTTTTATCAGACGATTTCCCCATTTACCAAATATCAAGCCTCTATTACATTTTTAAAGGAGGCGTTTCTCATTTATTCAGAAAATCGAACATTTGGGTTTGCGGCACCCTCTAAAGTAGAAAATAACGGAAAACAGAAATTGCACATGCTCTTCCTTTCGAACTATGTACCCATACACCAAATGTGAAGTCTCTATCGCATCTCGAAGCATGGTTTCTCGTCATTTCACCTTTCGAACGTTTTTCTCTGGAGCACCCCCTTAAACGAACATTTTTTAAAAACTCTTTTGTCTTGAATGCTTTCATTAAATGATTAGCCCATATACCAAATTTCAAGCCTCTATCAAATTTTAAAGCAGGCGTTTCTCATTTGTTTGCAAATCGAACATTTCAGTTGGTGGTACCCCCTAAAGTAGCAAATATTGAAAATCTGAATGTGCACATTTTCTTCTTTCTGAACGGTTTACCCATACACTAAATTTGAAATCTCTATCTCATCGCGAAGTGTGCTTTCCTATCATTTCACTTTTCGAACATTTTAGTGTGGAGCACCCACCCCCCCCTCTCTCCAGAGAAAGTTGGGGGTTTTATCGAACGACCAAGCCGTGTACCAAATTGCAAGTCTATCTATTCGGGAAGTGCCTAAAAAAAGCGTGACAGACAGACGGACACTTGGCAATTAGTATATATAGATAGATAGGTAGATGTTTTATAGAAATATCTATTGATGCAATAAAAAAGTGGAGAGGGAATGCTCATTATGCCAAAACGGATACAATTTTAATATAATGTTATAAATGGATCCAATTTTTAAAAGCATCTAGAGGTAAGATTTTAGTTGTATGCCGTAGTATCTCGATTGAACGAACATTTTTGTTTCGTTCAATCGTGGTTGCTCAATATTAGTCCATTTTATTGGTAAAAAGAAATTGCGATATTATTTTCAGAAAAATGTTCTTCTGAAATCTGTATTTCGCGGAATCCGCTATAGATAAAGTTCAGATGGCGATTGGTTTAGAATTATCTTCCTATACCGGAACGAGTTGGGGGGTTCACTCAGGATTTCCATTTCGTGTTCAAACATTTTTATTTTACTTCTAATGTTTATATTTGAAAATGGGCTATTATAGATCGAGCTTAGATGATATCCGATATGGATTCCGAATCCAATTCTGAAGGGAGTGAGGTTCAAAGAAATGCCTTAAAACTTTATTTCTCAAGACTGGTCATTGGTAGAGCTGAGACGACGACCTGTATGAATTCAGCATTGCATTAGAAGGATGTGTCCAGCTGCTGCGATGAAGGTGATCAGGAGATTCTTTCAGATGATGAAGGCTGAATCTGATGCACAGAATATATGTCTGCAAATATTGATGTCGCTCATCTCTTAGCCCATGGGGACGAATTTCATGAAAATGCCTAATTATCCGGTAATCCAGAGACTCTGCGGCTAAAAATATGGACTGTTGCGGTTTATTACCTTGAACTTCGAATTTTAGTGTTATATATATATATATATATAAATTAGTAAATCCAAAGTTAGAATGTAGTAACTCATAATACACTATTCCAAAATTTTCTACAAAAGACAAAGAAATAAAAGAAATTAAGACATAAAGAGGAAATAATAAAGCGTAATGCAGGTCATAAAGACAAAGACAATCAACAAATTTCAAAAATGAGGAATGCAAATAAGGAAACAAAAAAATCAAGCAAAAAAGCTTGCAAATGGAAGAGATTTAGGCTTACGATAAGTTCATTTCGAAAAAATTCTCTTCGGGTCCATATATCCCTTCGAAATGAACACAAAAATGCTTGTTTCTGAAACACAAGATAGATTTTATCTATAAACTTGTGTTATATGGACGACAAGCATATAGATTGGAACAATAAAGGAAACATAAATACCTCAAAACACACCTCATCAGCGCAATCATGACGAGCAAAATATGACTAGACCAATGTTGCCATATGCCAAAATGAAAAGATGTGATTTGCTGTTGCCAAAGAGAGAAATAAAAACTGTACTGCGCAAAAGCAATAAAATGAGTTATTCAACAGTTAAAGCTTCAAGATAAAAAGGTGAAAATATAATTTCAAGAGAATGAAGAAGTACGGCTAAAATAAGATAATAAGGGGAGAATATGAGAATTTTAGGCTAATCGAAACTTATTAACTGTACTATTTACTAAATATGCAGGATATTGATACATTTTACTGGTAATTTTGAGGTTATTAATGTGCAAAGCATGTAATTTTTTATCTGATAATCTATAAATTCTAAAAAGCTGATTAAGTATAATATTTCTAAACAATTGAATTGAGTTGCAGGAATTAAAAGGTAATAATTTATTAATATTAAATTTAAAAAAATCTTTTTTATCATATATATATATCATATATATATATATAAAAAGTTTTTAAAAAGTTAGGTTTATCGTGTTACATCTTCTTACTTTTCGTTCATTGGATTTTCAAACTTCTATTATTATTCATATATATATATATATATATATTAAATTAAAATAACAAAAACTAAAGTGCAAGTGTGTGAATCAGTAACCACAGTATCTAACCGCGAGCAAAATAAAAGCGTGTGTGAAAAGCAAAAAGCAACGAGGAAGGGCCGAAAAAGCAGAGCACGGAGAGGCCAGGACAAGGAAAATATATTAAAAAATAGTATATCTGCCAGAAACGTCTTCAGGGGCACATTCTAGACAGATATACTAAAATCCGTTGTTTCTATGATTGCATAAAAACACGTGGTTAAAATATTATGCAATCTGTGCCCAACAACGGAATAACAGAAAAAAACCAAATAGGATAAATTCAATTATATATCATAAAATACCACATAAACATGAAATATAAAATACCACATAGACATGAACATGAAAAATATAGCGCACAAATATACGAATTTGCAAAAAAGAGCAACTCACATGTCGAAAGGTCGTCACCGTGAATAATCTTCAAATGATTCCCCCACATGCTACAATCTGTACGCTTACCTCGCTGAATACCACGTGGGAATAATCCAGACCAGAAGAAGTGGAAGTAGCAGTACATAGTTTCGGAGAGATAAACCCAAGAGTTTAGAAACTGGCCGAGATGTGACCACGATTATCGAAAACTTTGAAAGAATGGATAACTCTGTTTTTTGGAGCCGTAGCCTGTTTTTTGTTTTATTAGTTTTTTAGATATCCGCCTTAACGGTTTTATGAGTGTTTTAAACTTTTTTCTTTACCCGCCGAGGCGGTTTTTTTAAAAAAATTTTTCGTTTTTAGTGTAATCGAAATTACTGTTTTTTAATATTTTTACATTTTTATGTTTGCCCGCCGGGGCGGTGTTTATTTTATGGTGTTTCCACGACTTTAGAATACTGTACTTATACTGCGATCTACAAATAAGGGGGGGAAGTTGTACATATAGCAAAGATTTTTGAGACTATTAATGTGTGATAGTGTACACTTATTACTATCCAGGCGTTTAATGCGGAGCAAATAGCTAGTGATTAGATTTCTAAAAACTTGGTTGCTAAGGCAAGAAGAGAAATGTGGGAAGAATTTTACATTAAATTTAAATTGATGTCTCTTATCATAAATAGTAGTAGTGAAAGAGTTACAATGTATAACAATGGTGATGTCAAGATAATTTACAGATTTGGAAGGGTGGGATTCATTCGGTATTAATTCAAGATTGGATGGATATATATTAAGTGTGGGTAAAGAAACGTGTGCAGTATGAAAACAAAGAAAAACATCATCAATGTATCGAAAAATAGAAATGTTACGAGTGAACAGAGTGGATTTTCTTTCGTAGAAGTAGAGATAAATATTGGCGAGCATGGAGCTACTAGTGGATCCAATCGTTTGGAGATATACAGCATTGCCATGTACAAGATAGTTGTGAAAAAGCACAAAATGCAATAAATTATTAAAGGTGGACGAGTCATATTTAGTAAGAGTATTTAATTTGAATTGATCGAAGAGTTGTTTAATGACAGAGAATAAATCTTTAATGTCGATGTTATTAAAAAGATCTTTAAAATCTAATGTTTGGAAAGAGTCAATGGCAGAAAAGGATTTCAGTTTTTGAATAAGTTCATAGCTATTTCGGATAATGCAATGTGGCTCTAGGGAAATAGCATGAAAAAGAATGTTCAAGACTTTGAGAAGTTTTTTATTAGCTTTTGATGCATAAGAGTTGTGTCCACTGGTAACTGTTCTAAATTTTACTGGGTCCTTGTGAAATTTTGGTATGATTACTAAATATGGAATGTTTAAATTTTGATGGGTATCAAAAAATTGTTTATACTTGGAAATAAGTTTGCGTTTTAAATCATGTATGGTTGTTTTTTGCAATTTGAAGGTATTAATTTGATTTAAATTGGATAACAATGTTTTAATGTAGAAAAATTTGCAGAAAATAGCATATATATATATATATATATATATATATATATATATATATATATATATATATATATATATATATATATATATACATATATATATACATATATATATATATATATATATATATATATATATATATATATATATATATATATATATATAGAATTGACCCTATAGTGATATTAGTGCATATAAGAAAAGTGAAACTGCTTACTAAAATAAACTCAACCATTTACAACAACGTGACAAGGCATGCATGTAAGTTAATTTTAAGATTTATATATTTTAGGTAAATTTGAGAATTTTTAAGATAATGAAGCTGCTCCATATTGGTTTAAGAAGAACTCAGATTGCATTAGATTGAATATGAATACAGCGTAATAATTTAAGATTGATATATCTTTATATGAAATATTGCTTTAAAAATTTATTGGCACTTATCAAATGATGATTTAAAATAATTGTTTATGATTATTGAATAATATATATTATAAAAATGAGCAGTAAAATTGTTACCATTGAATATAGATATAAATTGATAACCAAATAATTTATTTAATCAAGAATTACTTACACTCATTAAAATAAATTTGTTTAGAATTGAATTGGTTTTTTATAGGTTCACATAACGGCATATTTTGATTTAAACTTCTTCGCACGATAGAACCAGTTTTCTGGTTATGCACCTATGTGGTGATTGATATTATACGGTAGGTTAAGCGGGATGTCTTAATTTATAACTTCGATCAAAAACCGAGGCTAATTTTTGAGTTAGTCTCAGTCCATGTTTGGAATTATTTTGTAAGATTTAAAATTAAGATTCCACATGAAACACATAAAGATTGATATGAGGAATTGAGATTCACATTGAGATCATCTATCTCCCTATGCTGACTGCTTCCGACGTCGATTAGAGTCTGAAACGAGTTTGCCAATGGGTAACGTTTGGGTTTCCATTCCCTAAATAACGTCAGCTGCGATGTCTCTCTTTCCACCGCCAGGTACAAGCTGCGTGAAATGAGCTTTTCGTCGCCTATTCTTAACTCTTCTCTTTCACGCTCGGAAACAACAGTTCCGCCTCTCCCGAGAGCATCTGGATCCCCATCTGAATAAACACAGTCTATCAGACACTGGAGGTGGATATATATATATATATATATATATATATATCTTGTAAGAATTTTAATTGCTTGTAATATAACCGAATGCTTGTGACTCATCCCCTATCAAATTATGATGGTGTATGACGAGAACATGAAAAATAGTGTAACTCAGTGAAAAAGTCGGTTAAACATAAGACAGGTATTAAACCCTGTGTTGCCTGTAACAGCACCCAAATAAAATTAGAACAAAATCACACGAAAATGCCGGTTATATGAAATACAGGTACTAAACCCCTTGTTCCCTGTATTAACATACATGGTGAATGGTCAAGAGAAGTTAAAGAGCAGTATAACTTTAAGCAGAAAAAGCAACGATTGGAATTAAGCCTTTATCAGCACCCAAATAAAATTGTGACAAAATTACACTTCAGATTGAAAACCAAATAAAAAGTATTTCAAAAACCATGGACGTTTTCAAGGGTCATCCGTGGCTCGGAGATACTGAAGATCTACGCTTCTGTCTGCATACTGTAATAATTATATATATATATATATATATATATATATATATATATATATATATATATATATATATATATATATATATATATATATATATACACGTATATATCCAGTAATTATGCAGTATTTGTATAAAAGTTTATATACAACATTTGTTAGATTACTTAAAGCATAATATTATATTTCAACTTGATTCATACTCTTTAATTAGTATCAAACATAAAATTATCAATATAGTTACTGATTTTAATATAAATTATATATTTTTTTAATTTCCATATATTGTTTTAATACCTATATTTCACAAAAGTCCTATTAAGTTTAGAACAGTCACTAGTGGCCGTAACATTTATTCTACTACTGCAAATGACTACTAAATATTTTAAAAGAATTAAATGACAGTCTAGTAATAATTATTTTTGTAAGAGATGTATCAGGCAGAAGAATGTTAATGAATGACATTTTAGCATAAATTAAAAAAGATTTATTAAATACTTCGCATCGTAATAAATCAAAAATATATTATAACATCGAATGCGGGCATCAAGCGTCGTACATAACGTGACTCACTGAGTGATGTTAGAGCAAGGTTACAAGAATGAAATGATAGTTCTCGGTTGACGCTTACAATCGGTTATCCTGCAAAATAGGCGTCCTCGTCTATGGTGCTTCTGCGGTAGTCTCGCCATCTACATCCTCAAGGTCATAATGTTCTTCGTCGTTCAGTAATTTGAACAACCTCAATTGCGGAGCGTGCGCAGTAGTTTCATAACTTGGACGTCGTCTTCGTCCTTGTCCAATATTCCGCAGATCAGACATTCTATATGTGTCAGAGGGTAAAACAGTTTCCACGATACCGTAAGGGTCCACGATACCGTACTTGTAGTTTTGTGCTGCTACCAATGTGCTCTGGCAAACGCTTCACAAGGACAACATCACCGACTTCATACTTAAAAACAGGGCAGTGTCGTCTATCGTAATTTTTCTTCATTTTAGCTTGAGACTCAGAAATGGTGTCTTTTGCTTGTAGGATTTTTGGTTCACAATATTCCCCGGTAACAGGTCAATTAGAAAATCATTAGTTCTTTCTGGTACATAACCATACAGCAACTCGAATGCAGATTTGCCAGTGGATTTGCTTGGTTGTTGTTGTTGAGACCCAGACCGTCCGACCTACCAGAAAGGTGTAAGGTAACTGTATGGACGGCCGGGAAGTGCCACCCAATTTAGACCGGAACCCAGTGGGGGAGGCATCCACAGGGACCGTACCCTCCTTCCCCTACCACCAACCTCTCGGAAGGACTTACGGACCCACATGTTTAACGTGATCGTACTCCGCATGAACACGGCGGCATTTGTGGTAGCGTGCAAATCTAGCGCGCAAACCACGGGGATACCGCACCCGAGATGGCCAACAGCACGCGGTGTTCCGAGGTGGTCACCCACCAAGTACTAACCGCGCCCGATGCTGCTTGACTTCGGTGATCTAACGAGAACCGGTGTTTTCAGCACGGTACGGCCGTTGGCCCTAGTGGATTTGCTTGGTGTCCAGTTTATTTGACGTTGGACTTCTATCATAAAGTTGTCCTAATCCTTTTGGTTATCTTTATTACAACTGGCAGTAATGGCAGGAATCGAAAGGGTCCAGCAATATCGTGATAGCGGACAACTAAATACTTCCGCATGGGTCGAGGCATAACAAACAGTTTCTTGGTTGCATCACGATCTGTTATTACTCTCTAGAGAATTACGTTTTCTAGACTATACTGATTGGTAAGTTGACGTTCTGCTGCGTTACGGTTAATTGAGGGTTTAGTTATTGCTTGCAAAATACTTTGTACTTCCTTATCCTGAGATTGAAGTAAAGTTCGTTTTCAGTAGCGATATACAATATTGTAGGTGAATATGTTAGTTCAAGAGGACTTGTTAGATCGAATTCATCATTTGGTGTAAATTTTCGTTCTTCTACTGGTGCTCTACTAAGGGCATCAACATAGCACATTTTATCCCCTACACGATGTTTTACTTCATAGTCGAACTCGCTCAAGAGTTCTGCCCACCGGGCTATCTGAGGCTTGAGATTCCTTTGAGTGGCAAGAAACGTTATCGCTGAACAGTCCGTTACTAGAGTAAAATGTTTACCAATAAGAAATGGTCGCAATCGTGTCATTGACCAAATAGCAGCAATTAATTCTAAACGACTGGAGTGGTACATTGCTTCATCGGGACTCGTTCGATGGCTTACACAGTATACTAGACGTAATCTTTTATCTTTATCATACTGCAGGAGCATTCCAGATAATCCGACTGAACTTGCATCTGTGTGGAGTTCAGTTTCATCACGGTTGTCATAAAGTTGTAGTACTGGACGAAGACGTAACTTTAATTCCTCGAACGTATTAGAAGTTAGACGATTCGTAACGTATTAGATTCGTTTATTCGAACGAATTAGATTCGTTTTAGAAGTTAGACGTAACTTTAATTCCTCGAACACTTTTTGATAATCCGCAGTCCATTCAAATGTTTTCTTCAACAATTGAGTTAACGGAGATGCTAATAAAGCATAGCGTTCTATAAATCTGCGAAAGAAACTAGAAAGTCCTAGAAATCTTCTCAATCCTCTTACATTTCTTGGTGGTGGAATTTCTGAGATTGCAGCAAGTTTTCGAGATCCAGGTTTTATTCCTTCCCTTGATATTGAGAAACCCACATATTCTATTTCTTTCATTGCAAATTCACATTTCGATAGCTCGAGCGGCACTCCTGCTTCACGAAGTTTCGTCAGAACTTTACGTAATTGAGTTATCAAATCTTCAAATGTTTTAGCTCCCATATCATTGACAAAGCAAGTTACGGCATTCCAGAAGAGGCCGCCCAGCGCCATTGTCGTGGCTCTTTGAAAAACAGCAGGTCCATTTGTCAATCCAAAAATTAATCTTGTTGGCTCATAATGACCATCGGGTGTAACAAATGCTGCCTTTTGTTTTGACTCTGGATGTAGAAGAATCTGGTTGAAACCGTGTGCAGCATCAAGAATACAGAAAAGATTGTATCCAGTCAATCTATCAAGTATGTGTGACAAAGGAAATTTATCTTTTACCGTTTGTGCATTTAAACGCGATAATCTATGGCCATACGGTATTCTTCCGTTTTCTTCTTTACTAATAATACAGGACTACTATAATCCGAAGTACTCCACCCCCGGGGCGGGCCACCCATAGATGGTGGTTACGGATCTTAGCTCTGTAGCTCTGGTTCTCCAGGGGAACCGGGGAAAAAATCAGGGGAACCGGCTGTCGAAGAACCGTCCGTCGTACCGGTGAGGCAGTTAGGCCTCGGACTCATCCAGGTGGCTGTGATCGCATGGACTAGATCTGGCCGATGACCGGGGTCGGGCTTGGCGGGTGTTCTTCGGACCCTGCCCGGTGAATGATCCCGTCGGGTACGAGATCCTGGCCGTGGCTTTGCTGGATGAGAGATTGTAGCCATGGTCATGGAGAACTAATGGGCGTAAACCTCACGGTCGCCTTCTCCATAGTCTTATTCCTATTCCTATAATCCGAAGAACTATTTTGAATGACACCTTGTTCTTTCAGTTCGGTAATAATTTTTCGTAAAATTTTACATTCGTGATATGACGTACGATATGGAGCATACGAAACCGGCTTGCTTCCAGAAACTTCCGTTATTTCATAGTTGTGCTTTTGATGCATCCCAACTCGTTGGTTTTCACTGCAATACAGTCTCTGAATTCATTTAAGGGGATATGGGACCCAAATTGCTAAAATCTGCAATTTTGAAGTTATAGTTGTAATTTTTTGTATTCAGGTAGATTTTAAGTATAGTAAACAAAATGTGATATTCAAAATTTTAAAAATTAAAAATATTATTTTTTTTAAATTAAAATTTCAAAAATTTGACAAGCTTTCTTTTTGATATAAGTAGAAAAATAATTTTTCTAAAATTTTAATTTGAACATTTTTTAACATAAAAGTATGTAAGAAATAAATTGTCTCCACAATTTTTGTAAATATGAATCAGAAAAAATTTAATAAAAAAATAATGCAAAAAAAAAAAAACATGATTTTACACCACAAATATTGTTTTCGAAAATCATAATAAAAACACAAACACCGTGCAATTTGACTTATATCAATTTAAATTTATAAAAATATCGAAAATCACGTCTTTGAGAAAGTGGCAGATGAAAATGGGCGTGGCTCGTGACAACAGTAGTAAACAAATAGCGGTTCTGCAGCAAAGCGCAACCGCGCAGCGCTGACGTCACCAAGGAGTGACGTCATCAAGGGATGACGTCCTGTGTGGTCTTCCACTATTGGCTTATCTTACTGTTTTTTTTTTTTTTTTTTTTTTTTTTTTTTTTTTTTTTTTTTTAATTCAATTAACGTGGCAACAACAGATCGAAATCCAGTTACAGTAGCCACACAAGCCTCCATGCCTTATTCGGGATTCGAACCCGAGCCCTCCACACATCAGCCGAACACGCTATCCACTACACCACCTGGGCGGCAAATCGGCTTATCTGACATCTTATCGGCTGTTTGATCGGCTTATCTGACATCTTATCGGTTAACGTCATCTGTTGACATAGGAGAGCGTACTAACCAGTATACAGACTGGGACTTGAAGTTAGAAGGTGAATGGGGCATATGTTGCCTATTTATTCTTATTTGAAAAGTTGGGTACTTGTAGAATTTTACAATCTTCGACGAATGGATTTAATGAGCGCGAATGAATTAGGTTAAGATACTCGTTATTTTTTTAATGAATGGATAAAATTTATTATGGAAAAATGCATTGTACTCATGATTGAATTTTAATAAGAGGATTAATTTTTTAATGAAATGTGTTAGGTTTGGGAGGTTTTTTTTTTTATGAAATGCATTATTTTTGGAAAGTATGTGAAGACATCTACGACGTTTAGGGCGGTGGTGACTCCCTCTATTGGTACCTGAGCGCGTTAATGAAATAGATGTGTGTTATTGAATTTTAATAGAATTAGGTTCTGTGTTAATAAATATTTTAATTAGGAAGGGAGGTAGTCGAACGGGGATTTAATATTGGTGATGGGTTTCATATTTTTTTAGTAAAGAATTATTTCACGCTCATAAATGTTTCAATGATTTGAACGAAGATAATTAATTTTTACGTTAAGATGGCATTGAATTTTAATCATTTAGATCATTAAATTTTAATGACGGGTTGTATATTAGGGAATGGGTGTCTCATTGAATTTTAATGACTTTTTATTGAAATCATTAATTTTTGTGGTAAGCTAGAGTTCATTGGATGAATTTTAAAGTAATGGGGAATTTCTAACACTCCATAGCGAAATAGCATATCGCATTTTTAACAAGAGATGTTATAAATTTTACCACTACTCGGGAACAGGATTTGACGCTTTTAGAAGAGGTGTGTGCATATTAGCCAAGATTTGACTCACATGTTTTAAAAGTCATCCAATGAACACTGACTTACCACAAAAATTAATGATTTCCTTAAAAAGTCATTAAAATTCATTGATGAACTGCCATCTTAACGTAAAAAATTAATTATCTTCGTTACTTAAAACATTTATGAGCGTGAAATAATTCTTTACTAAAAAAAAATTATGAAACGCTTATAGTTAACGCGAAACTTTAACTGTTTTAAATCACACTGAATGTCTATTTTCACAACTGACATACCATCCAAGATTTTAATGGCAGGTTATAATACTCACTGAATACGACTCGACTATTTTCAGAATAATTGTGTGTGCCACGCGATTTTTTTATGCCAAGTTTCAGAACCTGCTGAATCCATTTCAACTGTTTTTAGCTAAGAAAAATGTCTGTATTGATTTCTTTTTCAAATATATGGGAAATGGAGAATTCAAGACTTTGCTACATTTAAGGAAGTAGTTAAAATGAATAAGTGCACTGAAACATCAATGAATGCAATACTTGCGAGATATTTTAAAATAGGAAAGTGCAAAGTAGTTAAAACCTCACAAGCTAACCACTACGTTGTGCACAGATGTGACATACATATGTATGGAGCAAATGTGCGACATGGATGTTCTTACCAAAGTCTTCTAAAAGTCCAGAGAATGGAATCCATATTATTTTTAATAGTATACTAGGTTATTTTAAAGAGTAATCTAAAATGTTATGTATTAGTAGACTCCCTATTTTTAATTACTTCTTAATTTTTATAATTATAAATAAGTGATTATAAGTAATTAAAAATTAAGAAGTAATTAAAAATAGGGAGTAATTAAAAAATAAGTAATTAAGAAAGAAAATCTGCTTTGGACTATGACGCCATCTTGTGAACTTTCGACCGATGACGTCATCCTATGTTAAATCTTAGATAAGAACTGATAAGCTCCCATTTTAGTACTGCAATTGGTGCGTATATCGTTCATTTCTAGTTTGGATGTCGGCTGACGAAGACCTCATTTTGTAAGTCATTTTCATGTTTTTGCTAACTATTCTTGTATATTTCACGCGATGTGGTAAATATCCCCTAAAGTTATAAAAATATGCAAAATTTTCCTATGTATTTAATGTTAGTGTGATTAAAAATTATGAACTTTAACTAAGTTTGAGACATATCGTCACTTTATGATTACGAAGATGAATAAAATAATGTAGAAATTCTCCCATGTAAATAAAATTTGCGTTTAGCACGATCCAATGTTGTGCAATTCACTGAAAATTACAAGTTCTAACCACTTCATATCTTATCTTATGTACTCTGTTTGCACACGGCACTCGATTTAGGTCACGTGATTAGACTTTGACGTGAACTGTAAGACAGTACAACCTTGGGCGTTGCGTGGATAGGTTCGATTCGTACATAGCTGCGACAAATTTTAAGATTTATATCGATATATATTTACTCGTATTTTAAGATTTTAGTGTTTTAAAAATAAATCTTATACTGTGAATGTGGTACTTGGATGTTACTATCTGCAAATAATGTCTAAAATTCAAAGTATGCCATCACTCGAACAGTTTAATTTCTAGTGGAAATGGTGTGGAGTTGTCGGTTCCTGTCCTAGATGAAATAAAATCTGTGGATATTGTCTCAGATGTGATTAATTCACCCTCACAAAAGTTTGCGGTGGATTGGTTAGACACCTATCTCATGTCTTCCATAGCCCCAGCAGAAACACCCACCACTGCCAATTCACAAGTCCTCACCGAGGCGGAAACTCATCATCTCAAGATCTGCCTTCTTGTGCTCTAACACACAGCGGAGTGTTATCCTCCACTACAGAATCTGTTTCGACTGGATCTACTTCTTCAGATTCCATGCAAGAAGCGCTCCGTCGTTGGCATTTAGGTTCTGGTGTCTATGTATATTTGAAACTTCGCTATGAGAAGCTAAAAGTGTATATATGGAGATATATCTCTAACGAACGAAATGAACTAGTGCCTACGCGTGAAGGAGTTACATTGTCACCTGCTACTTGGAGTGAATTTTCAAAAAAATTGTGGTCGTTCAATATTCTATATGCCGATACCTCTTTCGTCAGTCGTAATGAGTTGTTCTGTTTCAATGACAATGGAAAACTGCATTTACAGAAGATAATTCAATTATATGATTCAAAATTTTGTCTAACGCAGTGCCATATTACCTAAGATAAAAATCAAATAACATGCTTAATGAATTGTGTTAACAACATTAGTATGAAACTTCGAGAAAGTATATTTATAGAGTGGCTTCCTACTCAAATATTAAAAATAAAGGACACTATAACTTTTCTACCATCAGTTATTTATGACAAAAATTTTGCATTCGAACAATTAATCTCTTGTACTCATGACAGCATGATGTGCCATGCAAGAAAACACCTTGAATGTGTTGGCTGTGTTGCTCAAATTGAAGATCAAAGTTACCACGAATGTCTTTACAGCACTCCATTAGAAATGTACGACAGAGTGGCTGAACAAGTACTTCTAAATCTTGACATTAATAACATAGCAAAGAAAATTTTGTTGCGTGGTGAAGAAGTCTTTTACTGGTATGATCGAAATTTTTTCAAGTCATTCAAATCAGAGGACTATGAATGTGCGATAAAGAAATTATTTTAACTTATTTGCTTAAATGTGCAACAAATTATGCTTAATGTGTATTTTATGACGAATAGATTCATTAAACGGATTTTTATCTTTCAAACTGAACTCCTGATTTACGTTCATCCACTCATTTTTAGCATGTTCTATTTAAAAATGCTATGTGCTTGTAGGTTATGTATCTATACATTCAAGTATAACAGGTTTACTAATATCGCTTTTTAAAATAAAATATAAACAAAAATTAAAAACAGATTTATTCGAATCATATCAAATGTCTACAGTGTGAGTTTCGTAATGAGCGATATTTACACTTTACAAAGTTTACATCATAAAATTTATGTTCAATGTTAAAATTCTGAAATTATATACCCTTATTCATTAAAAATAAATGCAAAGTTATGTTTCATTCTCTAAAAGTATGACGATTCATGAAGAATGTTGTGTTTCAATCTCTAAGAATCGACGAAAATTCGACTCTAGTTTCTTAAAAATCTGCGAAGTTGGGGTTTATTCTGTAAGAAGTGTAAAATGTATCGTAGATCCCAGTTTAGTCCAGTCATTTTCCACGTGTTGTTAAATATGTACATTCAAATGCGGCTATTCATTAAGAACAGAATGGTTTTATGGTGCATTTACAACCGCGAAATCATGACATTTCTAGGTGTATGTCAATGTCTCGTATTAAGATATTAAAACTCATTACATGTTTCTTTTAAAGTGTTAAATGCATATCTTTCATATTTCAATGTTATTCCAATGCACTGCACTTACCCTAGAGGGTCACTCTTTCATTTAAATTCAATGCTGACAATCACATATCCTTAAAAAATCGTTAAGTGTTATTCTATTCCCCTAAAATTCGTGACAGTTTTAAAAATATATCGATTTAAGGGCTTTAGATGTTGCTGTAACATTAAAAACATATTTCTTATTCGGTAATTATCCACCAAGTATTGCGCAATTTTTGTAAATTTCATTAAAATATCATAATTTTAAGCGATAAGGGAGTCTTAGGGCTTATGCAACATTAAAAATTCACTCTTATTTCCCCAGATATAAGCTAAGAACCAAACAATGCACTAAAATAGTGAAATTTTAGGATCTTAGACCTCTTGGAATATCGAAAGCACATACTTCTAATTCCTTGAACATGCACTATGTGTCCAGTAATTTTTGCTAAATTTCATTTAAATGTCATAATTTTAAGCGATAAAGGAGTCTTAGGCCTTGTGTAAGATTAAAAATAAAAAAAACTCCTAGTTCACCAAACATTCGCTAAGAACCAAACAATTCGGTAAAATAGTAAAATTTTGGGGTACACCCATGTCTGTGAAAATGCTCGAATCGTGTTTCTTAGCTCGTTATATTCTAAACCTCGGTGTTAAAATTACATCCATCACTTTAAAAATGGTTAAATCTTATACAATGCACTATATCGTTAAATTCATGGATGAGATACACTATTTCACTCTTTACAGTTAAACTTACCTCATTTTTATAACTCAATTAAAATTCATTGATATCCCAGCGTCAAAAAATAATGATCACACTGTGTATTCCGTAAACATTCGATTTTTCATATTGAAACCTATTATTTAATTAAAAAAAAAATAATAATCACTATTTTAACACAAAACCTAATTCATGATCATCGTCCATAAAATTCAACTCATTTTTATAACTCAATTAAAATTCATTCAATCATTAGTAACTTAGCGGCAAAAATTAATGATCGTCGTTAACATCATTTAAACCCCCCAACACTGAAAATTTGTCACAAAATTCACTCATTAGTGTCTTAGCGTTAAAAATATTAATTAGCAACGCACTTAACATAATTAAACCGATCCATTCACATCGAAATTATCCAAGTACCCTAAAATTCATTAGTCCTCTATTCAATTAAAATTCACTCATTCAATGGTATCTTAGCGCCAATTTTTTTCTAATGTATAACATGCATGTATCATTTTTTTTAAAGTTGAAAATCGAACATACCCTCTCTTTGTAGCAATGGATCGTACGATTTTCGAATGAATTACATGCTGTTTTCTAAACTAGAAATGGCATACACTCATTTTTTTTAATGTGTGACATGCATTACTATTTCTACATAGAAATGGATCTCGCTATTTTCTAATACACAACATTTTAGATTACTCTTTAAAATAACGCAGTATACTATTAAAAATAATATGGATTCCATTCTCTGGACTTTTAGAAGACTTTGGTAAGAACATCCATGTCGCACATTTGCTCCATACATATGTATGTCACATCTGCGCACAACGTAGTGGTTAGCTTGTGAGGTTTTCACTACTTTGCATTTTCCTATTTTAAAATATCTCGCAAGTATTGCATTCATTGATGTTTCAGTGCACCTATTCATTTTAACTACTTCCTTAAATGTAGCAAAGTCTTGAATTCTCCATTTCCCATGTATTTGAAAAGAAATCAATACAGACATTTTTCTTAGCTAAAAACAGTCGAAATGGATTCAGCAGGTTCTGAAACTTGGCATAAAAAAATCGCGTAGCACACACAATCATTCTGAAAATAGTCGAGTCGTACTCAGTGAGTATTATAACCTGCCATTAAAATCTTGGATGGTATGTCAGTTGTGAAAATAGACATTCAGTGTGATTTAAAACAGTTAAAGTTTCGCGTTAACTATAGGCGTTTCATAACATTTTTATGAATATCATTAAAAAAAATTTGACAACATTCCCAGTAAAATTTAAAAAAATGTCGAAACGTGTTCAGTAAGTATTATAACCTATTCCTAAAATTTTTGATGCTTTTAAAACATGTGAGTCAAATCTTGGCTAATATGCACACACCTCTTCTAAAAGTGTCAAATCCTGTTCCCGAGTAGTGGTAAAATTTATAACATCTCTTGTTAAAAATGCGATATGCTATTTCGCTATGGAGTGTTAGAAATTCCCCATTACTTTAAAATTCATCCAATGAACTCTAGCTTACCACAAAAATTAATGATTTCAATAAAAAGTCATTAAAATTCAATGAGACACCCATTCCTTAACATACAACCCGACATTAAAATTCAATGATCTAAATGATTATAATTCAATGCCATCTTAACGTAAAAAATTAATTATCTTCGTTCAAATCATTAAAACATTTATGAGCGTGAAATAATTCTTTACTAAAAAAATATGAAACCCATCCACCAATATTAAATCCCCGTTCGACTACCTCCCTTCCTAATTAAAATGTTCATTAACACAGAACCTAATTCTATTAAAATTCAATAACACACATCTATTTCATTAACGCGCTCAAGTGCCAATAGAGGGAGTCATCACCGCCCCAAACTTCGTAGATGTCTTCACATACTTTCCAAAAATAATGCATTTCATAAAAAAAAATAACTCCCAAACCTAACACATTTCATTAAAAAATTGATCCTCTTATTAAAATTCAATCATGAGTACAATGCATTTTTCCATAATAAATTTTATTCATTCATTAAAAAAATAACGAGTATCTTAACCTAATTCATTCGCGCTCATTAAATCCATTCGTCGAAGATTGTAAAATTCTACAAGTACCCAACTTTTCAAATAAGAATAAATAGGCAACATATGCCCCATTCACCTTCTAACTTCAAGTCCCAGTCTGTATACTGGTTAGTACGCTCTCCTATGGTGTGAGGAGTCCTGAGTTCGATTCCAGGTCAGCCCCGAACCATTCTTACCTTTTATCTTCCACAGTTCTCCAACCTGCCAATATAGGGAGCTACCAAACCTTTCAAGATGTTCACCATTCTTTTGGTACATAGATTTTATTTGTTTGGTTGTTTTACCTCCCATATTCAAAATACTGATGACGTTCTACTGACCGCGCAATTCCTTTACCCCCCCCCCCCCCCCCCAACACTTTCGTACTCATCTAATTTGTCTTCAAGTTTATTGGAAGATACAAATTTCGATCCGGCATCCAAAAAATGACCTTTAATTTCATTTGGTACGTTTCTCTTTAATTGATCTGCTATAATCAAATCTTTAAATTCTCAAAGTTGTTTATATCTAATTCCTTGATCCATTCTTCAAAATAGTTTTTTAATTCGACAGTAAAATCGCGCCAAGTGTCTTTAGGTGATTTTTGATGATAAACAAACTTTTGTCGAAATTTCTCCGGGCT